>CM038792.1:74855790-75313290 GCA_021764765.1 Vicia sativa
CAAAGCCTCTTTCTTAAGCCTCATCTTGGCCAAAGCTTCTTGGTATTCTCCCATAGTTTCAACGGGAAAAATTGATGATTTGGAAGCTGTTGAGAACATGGGTTCTTCATAAGCATAAGGCATTCAGAATTCCTTTGCTCTTTTCTTCACCCAAGAAGTGTAGATTTCCATGGCTACGCAATTTCTTGCATTACCCTTTTCTTTCCTTCGGATGTGATGCTAAGCTCTTATCATTATGGCTTTCAAACCTTGGGAATATTCCCCTTCATGATAGAAGTAGCTTTCTACTGTAAAACCAAGGGGTTTACTAGAACCTTGCATATCCGAGTTGACGTCTTGCCAAGAATGGGTTGTAGTTGATTCCTCCTTTCATACCGATGAGAGGTACATTGGCAAATTCTCCACAACTTTCAATGATTTCCATCTCATTGTTTGCCAAGGTATACCAATGGATATCGTCGTTTGTAAGAGACATGAGCCTTCGAGACCAATTCCAATCATCTTTGTTTTCGCGGAAGATAGGAGATTTAGGCAAGTGTGAGACAATCCATTTGAAAAACAAAGTTACACAACACACAATAGTTCCATCTCCTTGACGATTCCTATGATGAATGGAGAAATACGTGTCACCAAGCAAAGTGGGAACGGGATTTCCAATCAGAAAGATCCTTATGGCATTGATATCAATGAAACCTGGGACGTTGGGAAACAACACCAATCCATAGATGAGTAAAGCTAAAACAGCTTCAAAGGATACCATACTATCGACTTCAGAGAATTTAAGAGCCTTCTCCATTAGGAACTTTGAAGTTAGTCCTAAGAGTTTTCCTTTGGTAGTTAGGTTTTTGTCTATCTCAGATTTCTTAAAGTGAGTCATTATTGCAATGACTGGTGACTTAGGAATGGCTTCCAAACCATTGAAAGGCACCTTATCTGATACTGAGATACCTAGGATGTGTGCATTTTCCAAAGTAGGCATCAACCGATAGTCGTGGAAAGTGAAACAATATAGACCGGATCAGAAACTGAATGAAAGTTTTGAGAAGTCCTTCTTCAACGTTAGTGTTCGTGATGCTTAAAAGAGTTCCATAGCTTTTGAAACCGAGGGATCTTCTACCAAGGATGCCAACTCTTTTAACTTTCCTACATCGTGAAATCTAAAACGATTTCTTGGTGAATCTTCCTCTGACGTCCATCACTCTAACCTAAAATATTTACAAAGAAAAATATCTAAATTCTTTGGAAATGGGAAGATAAATGAAGTTTTTGAATGAATGCATGAATGAATGCCACAAAGATTCAAACATGGTTAGTGGTTATACACACGTTCAAGCGTTCGAAGTCACGAGCATGAGGCTAACGATAAGAACCAAACGTGGGTAAGTTCTAAGAGCTTATTCATCCGTGAAACGGTTCTACCGATAATACAGTGTTCGGCTTCTCTTTGAAATATTATCGGATTTGTTGAATACCAAGTCCAATAATATTTTTCAAGAAAACTCGCCGATCGTAGTCTCGCATGACAACTATTCTAAGCTTACGCCTGAATAGTTTCGCACTACATCCTAAATAGCCGTGGATGAGTTATGTGTTCTATACCACTCACTGAAGTTCTCTCGAAAGCAAAATGTCTTTGCAAATACTTGCTAAACACAAATACTCCCAAGACAACCTCCACCGAGAGAGGGATCTCAAATTAACTTAGTAAGTAATGAAACTTCCCACAAGTTAATAGGACTATACCCCACCTAGATCTTAAAATGTTTCTTAAATCCAAAGTTAGGATTTCTTTCCATCGATGAAATCGCAAACACACAATAAAGAAAACAAACATATCCACATATGAAAGCTTAACCCTTTTTTTTTTTTGAAAACAAAAAGCTTGGTGCTCTTGGCAGTCACAATTTTTTTGAAAATCAAAATTTAGCGCATTCCCAACAGTAGTCGCTATTTTTCTGCTCGCTAGTGACGCGCTAGGAATCGAATCAATTCGGATTCTCTAGCTCAAACGATTTACTCTTTTGATTTGTTTATAAAGATGCCGCGAGCATCAAGATTTATTTTTTCCAACACAAGAAAAATGATTATGAAAAAGGGGAAAGCTGCAATACCCTCAATTGATTTGATATGCATTACGACTAGCGCGAACTAGACGCAACGCATTGGGGAGATTTCGGGCAAGGGGGTTTGTTATATAAAGGGAATAGATGGAGCACCCTAAATATATATAGTTATCTATAGCTTTATATATGAATATGTTTGATATGTTTGTGTGTTTTAAATTTCTATTTCTATTGTTGGGAAAGTTTCTCCTTTGGATTTTAACAAGGGTGGATTATGTGGGATCCTAGGTTTTGTTATTATTGTGCTCGCAAAGATCATTGGGATATTCTACATACATATCCCTTAATGGGAATCAGAGCATTTGTAGCTCGGATCTAAAGGTATCTATGGTTTGAGGGAGAAGTTTTGCTCGCCAAGGATAAGACCTTGTGCCTACGTATTCTCAAAGGGAAGTTGATAAAGTCAGAGCAATCGTTGTTCCCACTTATGCTAGTGGAAGCAACGGGATGTTATTAAGAGACAAAGACAAATGTCATCTTAATGAAAAATGTATCTAATCTATTTATCACATACATTTTGAAGGGTTTGATTGATTGAATCTTTCATCGTAAGTTATATGTGTTTTGCTTGAGTATACAAGCGTTACCACTTACGAGTTAAGAAAGATGTTTGAAAAATGATTGAATCTTTTAATTGTAAGCATTGGGTGCTTGAGTGTACAAGCGTTACCACTTACGATTAAGAGATGTTTTTGTTTTGAAAAAGTTTTTGATTGTATGTGATGTGATAGATAAGATACTTCTTCCATAGAGATGATAAATGTCTAAATCTCGAAGAGAAATTGATTATGGATTAGGGGGATGCTTTTAAGAAGCCCAGGGGTCCTTGTATTGTAAGCCCAAGAGGAGGCATTCCGAGGGTCATCGAGGGTCCTTGTATTATTAGCCCAAGAGAAGGCATTCTGAGGGTCATCGAGGGTCCTTGTATGAAGCTCAAGAGGAAGCTATAGGGTATGGCTGGCTTTGGCTTTAAGAGTGGTTTCACCGGGAAACCATCCTCTTAGGATTCTATCCTAGCGCGGGTGATTCTTTGTATTGGAAGCCCAATAGGAGGCTGTTAAGAGATTTCCTGGTCTCTTTCTTGTTTGATGCCCAAGGGAAGGCTAAACTCAATGAGGAGTTCTTTTGAACGAAGCCCAAGAGGAGGCTGACTCAGCAGGGGAGTGTTGTCTTATATGAAGCCTAAGCGGAGGCTAAACTCAGTAAATGAGTTTTCTTATATGAAGCCTAAGAGGAGGCTAACTCACTAAATGAGTTTTCTTATACGAAGCTTAAGAGGAGGCTATAGGGGAACCTAGTTGTTAGGCTAATTGTTATGTTATAACTGAACAGTTATATGAACAAGTGTGATATGTATTCACAGGAGTTTATGAAGGAAATATAAACAAGTGTATAAAACAAGCGTTTTAAAGATAGTGTAACTTGAATATTTACGAGTTTGAATGTGTACAAGAAAATAAATATGTACACTAAGGGGTATTTATGTACAAGGAAACGAATATGTACATAGGAGGGTTGGGACTTACACCGTAAGGGAGGCCCATTGATTTAAGAGGAGTTTCACTGGGAATAATTCTTCTCTTAGTACCAATGGTATCGGTGTATAGACAAGCGAATGAAAACAAACGAACAAGGTTTGTTTATACTTGAATACTTACAAAGATGATTGAATATATACAAGGAAAATTGAATATGTACATAAAAAGGATTGGATATGTACAAGGAAATAAATATGTACATAAAAAGGATTGGATATGTACAAGGAAATAAATATGTACATAAAAAGGATTGGATATGTACAAGGAAATAAATATGTACATAAAAAGGATTGGGACTTACACCGTGAGGGAGGCCCATGATCGATTAAGAAATTCGAGGAAAAAACGGTTCGGCTTTATCTTCAAATTGAGTCGATCATGGAAAAAAGGTGTGTAAGTTTGATGGAATGTTTTTAAAAGGTTTTGAAAATGATTTTGAAAGGTGAAGTATATTCACAAGAAGTTTTGAAAAGATTTGAGTTTTGAAAGTTTGAAAGAAAACATCTTTGAAAAGTATTAAGAAATACTTAAAAATGTCTCGTTTTTGACTGAATAAAAATATAATCAAAAGAAAATATTTTTGGATTTTTTTGACATAATCATAAAATAGGTATATTAAATGACAAGTGTGCAAAAAATCATCTCAAAATGAGAAGTTTTGATTGGTTTTTGAAAATGTTGAAGTTTGATAGAAAATGTAAAAAAACAAGTGATAAAAATTTGTTTTTGGTTTCAAGGAGGTTTGAACCCATGACCTTTGGCTTGGAATTGAAAAGTTTACTACTGAGCCAAGTGTTTATCTTGTTATTTACACGCTTCCAATTAATTATATTTAAAAACAAGTGTTTGAAATGTTTAAAAATGAAGGGATGTGAAAAAATGACAAAATGGTCTCAGGGGGATTCAAACCCTGGACCATAGGCAATGCAAAGGAAACATGAAAAGCGTGCTGGCAACCGCTGGGGCGGTAATACATCCGTTCATTTATTTACTTCCATGTTATAATATTATAAACGAATCATTTGAATTTCTGGAAAAAAACAAAAACACGCGCGCAATGTTCTTCTTCTTCTTCAATCCTCATCAATCCATAGATTCTTCATTTCTTGATGAAATTAAAAGTTGTAAACATCAATCTTGCTCGATTTTTAACCAGGAACACGATGGTGATGATTAATTTCATTTATTTTCAGTTTAAGATGGTTAATTTTAAACATGACCAGATGAACCCTAATTCTTAAAAATTAACATGAAATCATGTATGGTTATGGAATTAAGCAATTGATTGAGGGTTAATGATCAGTGATGGTGCAGAAACAAGATGGCCAAGCCATTTTTGAACTGGAAGTTAGAAATTATAAAGTTCAAAGTTCAAGTTCTTACCTCTTCAAATCGAAATCGAAATTCCTTTTAGAGTGTTTCCCGTTGTATTTTGATTATGGCTATAGCTTCATTGGACCCTATGGAAGGTATCTGAACACTATGCTTGCTTTGAAACAGCCTGGATTACTCCACCCAAGTCCAACTGCATCTACTTGATGTGAGTTTCGAATTCGAGCTTGGAGGTGTTACATGTTAGGGATAATGATCTGGATCACTTATATGAAGTATGTGGATGATAATTGAAGTGTTAAACCTTAGCTAGCTCGAGCAAATTAGCAGTTTGGATGTTAAGGCATAAATTGCAAGTTTGGAAATTTTGAATTATGTTTCTGAGTTTGATCACTTCTTATGTTGTTTTTAAGTTTTAGACAAGTTCTATTTAGTGTTTAGAACATGTTAGACACCTAGTTTCTCTCAGATTTTGCAAGATTTGCAAATTGCAAAAATCCCTCACATTGAACTATGAAACTTGAAACTTAAGCAAGAAAGAAGGAAAGCTTAATTTGGATAGCTTTGGTGTAGTTTGAAAATGAGGAAATGACCTCTATTTATAGGCCAAGAATTTTGAATATTTGGCAAAGATATCATTGAAGGAAACTTGCAACTTGGTTAAGAGGTAATAATGGAATCTTTTGCATTTAATGCAAAAGTTACTTTCTTTAACCATGGTTAAATTTTCTTCTTTGATTCAATTCACTTCTCAATCATTCAAACTGATATTTATCAATTACAAGCTGCCTTTAAGTGATGACAAGGCTTCTAGAAGGAGAAATTGCAAAAAATGACTTATAATTTTGAAGCATGTACTTGAAATTCCATGGTTTTGGAGCTCTATGTTTCAAAATCAAAAGTATAGCTAGACAAAGTGTTTTTGCGAGTTCTTGGACATTTTGGAAAGCTTGTAACACGGGCTACAACTTTCATGTTTTGAGTTTTTTCTGAATCCAAATGGATCTAGGTGAAAAATGTCCATGAAAGTAGGAAAAAACCATGTTTTTTAACACTTGAAAAATTTTCTAAGTGTTAGAAAATTTTCAAATCTTGACTTTTTGTTGACTTTTTTACATTTCTTGATTTTTTATGATCATGATGGATCATTTGAAATTTTTTTATGATGGAAAAAGTTTGGTCTTGAAAAAGTTGACCAAAAGTCAAAGTTTGACTTTTCTAAGCAGATGAATTTTTATCAGACGATTCAGAATTTGTCTGAAGAAGAAACATGGATTTTTGTGATGTTTTGAATCAAAAAATTAGGTCAAGATGTTGCATTGAAGATGTTAAGATCAATCTCCAAGCAAATAGGTCATTCATTGATTAGAAAATCAATGAGTCACTATCCTCGATAAAAACCCTAATTGGTCGATTCCTGATAGATCATGAGAAAAAGTTGGGAATCTGAAGATCAAACGTTGATGATTGATTAAGATAGATCACTTGAGTTGAGTGGAAACTCAAACCCTAATTGATCACATCTTGAACAGATGAAATTTTGAATAAACCCTGATTTGAACTTCTAGAAGCCACACACGATCTATAATATTCTGAAACTATTAGTGATGCAGTGATGCATATGTGAGGTGGTATATTAGGTCCAAAATTGGGTATGACAGATGCCCCTATTTAAGTTTCTTTAACCTGAGATATGAAGATGAAGATCTTCGTCTCGATAGGTGTGAAGAGACTTAAATATCAGAATACGCAAATTTTGGACCTAAGATACCAAAAAATGCGGATGATGCAAAATGGTTGCAAAAAGTTCACCCAGGATGTATCAAAGAATGATATGTTGGGGGAAAGATTATGAGGATATCTCAATCTATCTAAGAAAGGAGAATCCTGTTTGTTGGAAAATAAGCAATATGTTTCACTGGGAAAATAGATTCACAAAGCATGTGAATATCTGTTTCGCTTTGGGAAACGAGGAGACTACCTTCTGCCAGCCTTGTGACAATGTTTAAGGTAAGTGAAGAAGATATTACCAATTATCAGCCTTGTGATAATTTATGGTAACAAGTTCTGAAGATATTACAAATTATCAGCGAAGTGATAACTATTAACAAGGTAATTCTTGAGAAATTTACTGAGTATTCAGCCTTGTGAATAACAGACAAGGATGGAAACAGATCTCAGATGAATTTCTATTTTCACAGCTACAATCTTGTCGGGATCTCTTTGAGAAGATGCGGGCATTTTGATTGAAAAGACACAGGTTTTCTTTAGACAGAAAGACACCTGTGGAGATTTCTTGAACTTTCATGATTGGACTTGCTAGGAAGAACAATCTTTTTATGATAAGTTTTAAGATGAAAAGGAAATAAGCAGCTCGAATGACGAGGCTATTGCTTATTGTTTGCAGGTAGATTTTTTTGTGAAATCTAAACCTGAATTGATTAAAGACAAGATTCTATCCAGGAATGAACTGGAAAGAAATGGTCAATCAAGACTTTATTCCTAATGAGGAATGATCTCAGCTGGGGAGCAGGAAAAAATATGTATTTTTCTGCTTGGGATAATCTACTGGAGAGATGACATACCTACACTTGTTTTTTGGGAGTAAAAGCAACCTAAACAAGTGATGTTGAAGCAAACATTTGAGAAATGCAGGAATACATTAATGATGCTATTATGTATGAATGATGAATGTCATGAATGTCATATGCATGCTGACGATACTTGACAAGACAACAAAAGGGTATTTGGAAAAGGACTACGTCACAGTTCCACAAATACTTAGCAAAATCGCAAAGAATGGTGTAGACGCTACGATGATGAATCTGAGTTGCATGCTTTAAACTTTTCTGAAAAAAGGCATTTCATTGGCAACCTTGTTGGGGATTCTTTTTGGATAAGAATACCTTCCTTTGATGATCTCTTCTGAGGAGAAGAAAACTTCTTTAGCAGTTGTTTTATCTTTCAGAGGTCGAAACACTTATGGAAAAACTGTTGAAGTTCTTTCTGTGTTCATAGTTCAAAGGAAAATTTCGCTTTTATTTCAAAATTTTGAAGTAAAAATTCATTTAAAACTTTTTTTTTAGTTTCAAAAGTGATTTTCACAATAAAAGCGTTATTTTGCAAAATAGAATAAATCAGGAATTGCAAACAAATGGGCACAAGGCTCAAATTTTATTGATAGAATGGTAATAAGTCAAAGGCGTGATTCCATGAACTATTTACAAGAGTTGGGAATGATAGTATCGTAGTAACACTCAGGTTTTGGGCGACGTTATTATTTTGGATAGGATAGTTTATGTATATTATCTTATGATGTTATAACTTTATGTATCGATGATAACATGATGATATGTATATTTTGTGAACACATCCACTGTGCTATGAATAGCCATATGATTATATGGTGATTTATGATATGAATCGGTATATCCGACTTTTATTTTTGCAATGTGCATTATAATGCAAAGCGATGAAAACACGAATAAGTGATACCTCAATTTATGTTGGATGAAATTTTGAAACTCTGATTTTATTATTAATTACGAGGGGTAAAATTGGGTTGTTATATTAGTGGTATCAGAGCAGGTCAGTCTGTCCGGCCAAGTTGTTGAGTTTGTTGTTGACTAACAATCAAGTATTGTTATTTGTTGATTCTAATCCTTGTTTTTTTGTGAGCAGAGGTTGTTATGGATGGAAGGAACACTGGTAGGAATGATGAGGCTCTTGCTGCTGCTATGCAGGCAATAGCTCAGGCTTTCCAACACCCGCCGAATGCTGACAAGAACGATGGGTCTCATAGTTTGGCAACCTTCCAGAGAGAGAATCCTCCTACTTTCCACGGAAAGTATGACCCTGAAGGTGCTTTAGCGTGGCTGAAGGAGATTGAAAAAATCTGCCGTGTGATGGATTGCACTCCTGTGAAAAAGATTCGTTATGGTACTCATAAATTAAGTGATGAGGCTTATGACTGGTGGGTTGACACCTGCCAGAGGCTTGAGGTTGTTTGTGAGGAAGTGACGTGGGGAGTTTTCCGTAGAGAATTCATGAGGAAGTATTACCCGGAGGATGTTCGGGGAAAGAAGGACATAGAGTTCCTTGAGCTGAAACAAGGGAATATGTCTATCACTGATTATGCTGCAAAGTTTACCAAGATGGCTAAGTTCTATCCTTACTATTATGGAGAGAATGTTGATTTTTTGAAGTGCATTAAATTTGAGAATGGCTTGCGTCCTGAGATAAAGAAAGCAATTGGATATCAGAAAACCCGTGTCTTTGCGGATTTGATTGATAGTTGTAGAATCTTCGAGGAAGATAGTAATGCACACTATAAGATTATGTCTGATAAGAGAAACAAGGGTCAACAGAGCCGTGGAAAACCATATGATACTCCGGTTGGTAAAGGGAAACAGAAAGCATTTCAAGGGCGAAGGACTAGTGGGGGAGATGCTCCTGCTAGTATTGTTTGTTACAAATATGGGAAACCTGGCCACAAAAGTAATGTTTGTCGAAGTGATGTGAGAGCTAAGGAGAATGAGGTGAGATGTTTCCAATGTGGAGAAGTGGGTCATATGACTAGTGATTGCAAGCATAAGGATGTGGTTTATTTTAATTGTAGCGAGGGAGGTCACATTAGTGCTCAATGTAAGAAGCCTAAGAGAACTCAAGGAGCGGGAAAGGTGTTTGCTTTGTCGGGTGCTCCGACGGAAAACGAAGATGGTCTTGTTCGAGGTACTAGTTTCATTAATAGCATTCCTCTTATTACTATTATTGATACTGGTGCTACTCATTGTTTTATTGCGGCTGATTGTGTAAAGAGATTGGGTCTCACTTTGTCATCTCTAGATAGAGATATGGTGGTAGAAGTTCCGACTAAGGGAACGATTACTACTTCTTTTGTGTGTGCAAGTTGTCCTTTATCAATCTTCGATAGAGACTTTGTGGTGGATCTTGTTTGTTTACCGCTAGTCGGGTTGGACGTGGTTCTGGGTATGGATTAGTTGAGAGCTAATTATGTCCATATCAATTGCTATGACAACACTGTGAGGTTTTCTTCCTTAGTAGAAGACGATCAAGCTATGCTGATGTCGATGAAACAATTGAATGAGTTCATGAAATATGAAGCGTTGGTTTTCTTGTTGATGGCGACTCTTTTTGTGGAGAGTCAAGCTGTGATTGCAAACTTTCCGGTGGTGTGCGACTTTCCCGAAGTATTCCCTGATGAGATTCCTAGTGCACCTCCAGAAAGAGAAGTTGAATTTTCTGTGGATCTTGTCCCTGGTACCAGACCTATCTCTATGGCACCATACAGGATGTTCACATCTGAGTTAGCAAAATTGAAGAGCCAATTAGAAGATTTGCTTGAGAAGAAGTTTGTTAGACCAAGTGTGTCGCCGTGGGGAGCTCATGTGTTATTGGTGAAGAAGAAAGACGGTAGCATGAGACTTTGTATTGATTATTGTCAGTTGAATAAATTAACTATCAAGAATAGGTATCCACTTCCTAGAATTGATGATTTGATGGACCGATTGGTTGGCGCTCGCATGTTTAGCAAGATTGATTTGAGATCGGGTTACCATCAAATAAGGGTGAAAGAAGAAGATGTTCAGAAAACTGCTGTTAGAACGAGGTATGGACGTTACGAGTATTCGGTGATGCCTTTCGGTGTCACTAATGGACCTGGAGTAATCATGGAGTACATGAATCGTATTTTCCATCCTTACTTGGATCATTTCGTGGTTTTTTTCATTGATGATATTCTGGTTTTTTCTAAATCGGAAGAAGAGCACGCAGAACATTTGCGCATTATGTTGGAAGTCTTGAAAGAGAAGAAGCTTTATGATAAGTTGTCAAAGTGCGAGTTCTGGTTAAGTGAAGTGAGCTTTTTGGGGCATGTCATTTATGGTGATGGCATTGCGGTTGATCCTTCTAAGGTTGATGTCGTGTTAAGATGAGAAACTCCTAAGTTTGTTACTGAGATTAGAAGTTTCTTAGGTTTGGTTGGTTACTACAGAAGGTTCATTGAAGGTTTTTCTAAGTTGTCACTTCCTTTGACAAAGTTGACTTGTAAAGGAGCTGCTTTTGTGTGGGATGTCAAGTGTGAAGAAAGTTTTGTTGAATTGAAGAAAAGGTTAACAACGACTCTGATCTTGATTCTACCTAATCCTGAAGAACCGTTTGTTGTTTATTGTGATGCATCTAAGATGGGTTTAGGTGGTGTGTGTGATACGGTGAACTGACTTTGTAGGATTTTTGTATCCAAATGTGCGGATAGCAAGAGTCGCCACCGACTTTTATTTTTATCCAATTAAGGGAAGGTAAAAGTAATGTAAAAGACCTTCGTTAGATTCTCGAGTTCGGAGAATGGTTATGAAAAGGGAAGGTATTAGCACCCTTTCCATCCGTAGTTATCTACGGCTCTTAGTTGCTCTAGATCACTTTTAAAAATTGCTTCGTGTGTTTGACAAAGATGTTTTGAAAAAGGCATTTCGCTTAACTTTGTAATGACTCATGTAGGTGTATACAAAATGTTCGAAATGTTTTTGTTTTGAAAAGAATTTGAACTTTGAAAAAGTGTGTGGTGTGAAAAGCATTTGATAGAGCGAGCAACTAAAAGACTTATTTACCCACCTCGAATTGGTCGCTTTGTTGTACTTCTACATTCCTTTAGAATAGCGCTAGCCGCACCATTAGTTAGTAGGTAGCTCCATTCGCTGGATGTAAACGGACATTCGGGGACATCGGATGGTCATAGAAAGCAACTTGTAGGAAGTATCCTAGCACATTCGGGGGACTATCATCATTTTCGAGGCGACAATCGAGGGTCAAGATCATGTATTCGGAGGCGACATCGTGGGTCTTATGATCTTTGTATCAAGGGACTATGATGATTTGTTTGAAGGCAACGGTGCTAGAATACCTCTACGCTCGAGGGACATGACCATTTTGAATTCGAAAGGCCGAGAGAGAATTACCCTAAGGGTATGTGTGAGAAGTGTGTCGATTCGATATTTTATCTTGAAGATTAGTGTGAGCTATGTCCAATTATTAGTCTTGCCATACACGCCTAATTACTAGCAATTGATAAGGGTGGAGTAAAATGCGAATGTAAAAGCGAAATGTAAAGGTGCGGAAAGTAAAACCTACGCTATTACATGGCTTTGGGGCAGATACATAATTTTAAAATGCGGAAAATAAAATCCTAAATTAAACTATTACAATCCATATGCAATTACATTATTGAAAAATAAAATAAAAACGGAAGAATCGTCTGAATCGGATCAACCTGTACAAAAGGAAGAAATCGTAAAATGCAATATGAATCGAATAAGAGAAAAAATGTTAGAAAAATGTAAATTTTAATATGAGAAAATTAATATATGCTGGAAATAAGATAAATATATTAAAATAATTTTTTGGGATTTTTTAAATGCAATTTAGTAATTAAAAACTAATTAAAAGTGATTTAAATGCAAAATTACAAATAAAATAAACATGCATGCAAAAATTATATTTTAAAATTTATTAAATTAAATAAACATTTTCAGAATATAAATGCAAAAAGAATAAATGTTTTTGGTAGTTTTTTAATGCAAAAATAAAATTATGAAAATAATTAAAACAATGCAAAAATATTAAATAAATAAGAAATATGGAAAAATAGAAAAAATATGAGAGTTTTGGAAAAAAGAATGAAAACCGGTGCCAGTGAGGATCGAACCCATGACCAGGAGGGGTATCTATACACAGTGAATGCCTTAACCACTAGGCCATGTGACACTTGGTGTTTTTGAAGTGAAAATCAAACGCCTTTGAATGATTACGTGTCCCTGGATTGTATTCAAACACAGTCAGCGAAGTGGGGTCCCCGTTGAATGGAATAAGCGAATCAGAGAGCATGGAAACGCCACGCACGCGGTCAAGGGGTCAGCGCCGGAGTCCACCATCGGAACCCTAACGCCGATCATCTTCTCCGGCCAGCCTTTTTTCAAACCTGCAAAATAACGCGAATAAAAGGAAAAGGAAGACCTTGTCCACCTAAATCGGACCTTCTGAGTCCATTGATGGCATTAGTTTTGACCGGCTCGACAGCCGGTTCAAGCTCACATCCAAAAACTAACAATGGCATTATACGATTTTGACGTTCAAGATCAATAACGATGGCCCAGATCGAACCTATGGAGCCTTATGAACATGTTAGAGGCATTAGAATCAATTAAAACACACGGATATTAAAAATGCAAAATCAAGAAAATTTGGAATATGTATGCATGTGTAGAACTCGAATCTGGATGGTTTGATCCATAACGATAGTGTATTCTTACTCAAACTTACCCACTGAGCACGATGGAATGGCAGGAAGAGGCTGAAACTTGCTGGATTTTAAAACTCGATTTTCCAAGAATTCTTGAAAAATTTTGCAAAGATAAGGGTTTGGCTTGAGCTAGGGTTTCGTCCTTGGTTTGTACACAATGCTGGCAATTTATAGAAGAGATTGGAAGAGAAAAAACAAGGAAAAAAGATTGGAAATTGAATGTGCAAATATTTTCCAATAAATAAAATCAAATTTCCTTTAAAACTTGATTTTTCTTTCCATGTGCATGAGTCACGAATTTGGCAATTGGTGTGGGCTTTCTTGGACATTAAGAAAGATATAAATCCAACTTATTTGAAAAAGAAACTTAATTTTCATATTTTACATAATTTATTTTTGAATTAAATGTTGTAAAATTCAAATATAAATCATTAAAATAGAAAATCACCAATGCCAAGCATTTATGGGTCAAGAATATTGTCATGAACAAGTTTGGATCAAAAGATTATAGGCCCATTTGGAAAATTTTGCAATTTGACCAAAATGTCCTTTTGTGCAATTGTCCAAAATTGCCCAACTTCTGAATAGTGTATCTTGCTCAATTTTCCACATTTTTGAGTGTTCTTGGACTTTTTGGAAAGCTCTAAGAGTCCTCTAAACAATTTCTTTGGTTTCATCTCAATTGGAGTTACCATGCTCAATATATCTTCAAAACAAAAGTTGACTTTTGTTGACTTTGAAAATGACCAGTAATGTTTCGAGCTATACCTCTCAAATGAAGCATTTTTGGACATTCTTGTGAGACATGAAGTTGTAGAGAATTGAATTTCCTTCAAAACAAGAGGTGGTGGAAAATTTCGAGAAAGTATGAGAAAGTTATGATCACCAAAGTTCGCTGACTTTTCACCTGAAACCCTAATTTAGAAAGTTTGACTTTCGAGCAAATCTTGAGTTTTCTTGATGAATCATGATCAACCCTTGATCAAATGATGAATGTAACTTCAAAATGAGGATGTTGACCAAAATTATGAAGTTTGACTGCATGTTGACCACAGTTGACTTTTTGTCCAATACACCGATTTTCAATCATCCGAGCAATCGCTCGAGGAAACTTGACTTGTGAGGCTTGAAACTTGACATGGAGAATCTTTGAAGCATATGAGGAGGCATGAAGACCATTGGAGATGTTGGAATCCATCTTGACTTGAGAGATACCAAACCCTAGTTTGGGTTGATTGTCTAGAGAGAGTTTGATCAACTCGAGGAACTTCGAGTATGGATGTATGAAATCTCTTGAGTAGATGGAGGGCAAATTTTGGGGTATGACAGCTGCCCCTGCTCAATCTTCTTGTACCGAAGGGTTAGATTGACACGCTTGTCTTCGTGACCGGAGGTAGAAGATGATTGAACACCGAGTACACCGAAAATTTGCACTCACCTGGATGATGCGGAATGGGCTTACAGATGCCATTTGAGAAGTTGGAGACTTACTGGGAACGAGTCGACGCTAGACTCGAGGTTGTTAATAGGAGAGCGACGGAGATGGGCTTAAGATGCCCTCCGAAAGGTCGATGCCGGGAGTGAGTCGATGTTAGACTCAGATGTCCGAAGGAGAGGAGATGGGCTTAAGATGCCATCCGAAGGAGTCGACGTTAGACTTCGTGTTCGCTTTGAATGAGGTTATTGGTTTGAATTGATTTTAACCATATATGCAGATTCTAAAAGTGAAGAAATGTTGACAAGTAGTCGAGATGGGCTTAAGATGCCATCCAAGGCAACCGAGTCGCACGCTAGACTCAGTAGTCTGCTGATAATAAGGATCGAATAAATCTTCGTGCGATTACTCGAGAGGAATAGTAGTTGGCAAAATGCGGATAGCTTCCTGTGCATCGGTGTTGATCCATTGCTTATCGGAGGATAACCAGAGGTGGTCTTTCGGATAGTTTTCCGCCGTTCGGGGCTTAATCTCGACTTGTTTGCGCTGGGATCAACTGCTTTGGAGAAAACAAGAGAAACTTTGATAGAATATTTGTTAGTTTTATGCAAAGTATGATGCATGATGGTATATGAATGACGATGCATGAATTATGACTTTATGAGAAATGTATGAATGATAGATGTTGTATTTCAAAACATATCCATCTTGAAGAAGATGCGGATGTTCTGCTTGAAGATTTCGACTCGCTGGGAAATTGAGTGTGGAAACCCGCTTTGAAAGAGAAGAAAGATATCCGGGATTCCTCCGACGCACTATCTGACCAAGTCTTGGGCCTAGATATTGTTGAGGAAGGTAGAGATTTGAGAAGCTCGTTGTTGGAGATCTCACATATAGACCCTGTTGAGGAGAATCTGGAAGGCGATCCGTTGGGGACCTTGCATGTAGATCCTGCTGAGGAAATTTAGGAGGCGCCACCGGATTCGAGTGTAAATCACGGAGAGCAATTGTGGTTCTTGAGAGACCGGTGGAAGAGTCGGATCCCGCTGTAATCTCCGGGAATAAAGGTGTATGTTTCCGATGCACTATCCGACCAAGTTTCGTCCGGATATCGCGATCGGGGAGAAGGGGAGGATTGAGAAATATCCGCTGGGGTGAATACCTTGACTGGGGATGAGGTGTTACTGCTTGGAGACTGACGTAACATTGCTCGGTTGAGTGGAATCACTGCTCGTGGGTTAATATATATTCACTGGGAGGTGTGTTGTGAGTGACACCTTTGGATCATGCTCTGGGACTATTTGGTGACTTTCGTCATCTCAATTCCTCGAACTGTAGTAAGTACTTTTGTATGTTCACTTTTCGTATGTTTGTGATTAGATTCTTATTGTCAAATGCGATAGTCATTCAAAGCAAACGTTGGACTTATTGCAAACGACAACAACAAAATTGTAAAGAGAAAGAAATTTGCGTTATTTGAAAGGTATGGTCGAGTAGTTTGTACACAAGAAAGGTAAAAGCTATGCGGAAACAATCTCGTTAAGTTCCAACTATGCTAGTACTCATATATTTCAACTATCTCATCTCCTTGTCACAGAGAAAGTGAGTAGATCGATCTTCGCCATTTGAATCTTGAATCGATAGTAGTCCGAAGGTGTGATTTGGAAGAGACATAGTCGACGCTTAAATCCCTAACTTTGCCTAGACCGCCTTTCGGTTTTCACCACCGATACCTTTTGCCCAAGCCGCCTTTTCGGTTTTCGACTTGTACATGTTTTGTATATATCCTTAATTTTGCCCGAACCTTTGGTTCGCCAGATGCCCTTATTTTTGCCTAGGTTCGCCGACCTAGCGGGTCTCTTTCATGCGTAGTATTTTTGACTATGTCTGCTCACGTGTGGGAAGTCTTCACCATCCATGGTGCTAAGTATCATAGCTCACCGAAAATATTGTCTTGACTACAAATGGTCCCTCATAGGTGGGAGTCCATTTGCCCTCGGATCACCTTGTGGAAGAATGATGCGCTTGACTACTAGATCACCGACTTGGTAAACCCGATGCTTGACCTTCTTGTTAAATGCTCTAATCATTCGCTTCGATAGATCGTCCATGGCGATGGATGCGAGTCGCTTCTCATCAATCAAGTTAATCCGTCAAGGCGAGTCTCGACCCAATCGCTTCGCCTAACTCGCCTCCGGAGGACTCGTTGAGGGTATCCAACTCGATGGGTAAGACGGCTTCCATACCGTATACAAGAGAGAAGGGGTTGCTGATGTTCGTGCAGAAAGCGATAACCATGAAGAGCAAATGGTAACATCTCATGCCAATCCTTGTAAGTCACGCCATCTTCTCGATAATCTTCTTAATGTTCTTGTTGGCGGCTTCCATCGCGCCATTCATTTTAGGTCGATATGGAGAAGAATTATGATGCTTAATCTTGAATCTGCGTAGAGTTCGTGATCATCTTATTGTTGAGATTGGAACCATTATCCGTGATAATCCTTTCGGAGTGCCATACCGATGATAAGGTTATGCTTGATGAATCGAGCCACAACATTCTTGGTAATGACGAACGAGGTCGCTTCACCCACTTGGTGAAATAGTCAATTGCCACAAGGATGAAACGATGTCCATTGGAAGTCAGGCTTAATTTCTCCGATCATGTCAATGCCCCACATTGCAAAAGGCCAAGGAGAAGTTAAAACATTGAGGTACCGAGGTACGTGTACTTTGTCGGCATAAACCGCACTTGTGACAAGATCGAGCATAGCGGTGACAATCGCCCATGGTGGACCAATAGTAACCCGCTCAAAATCTTCTTAGCCATGGTGTGTCCACCGGAGTGGGTACCAAATGCGCCTTCGTAACTCTTCCATGATACGTCCATTGCTTTCCGTCTACACAATGAGTAAGCACAAGTCGTGGTTGCGCTTGTATAAGATGTCGCTTGAGAAAGAATTTGAAGCGAATCTCCTCATGAACTTCTTATCATTAATGATGCCCTCGGATATTCCCGAGTCTCAAGATACCTCTTCACATCGTAGTACCAAGGTTTCTCTTCCGCCAAGCTCATAACAATATGCGGTTCGCAAACTTCTCAATGATGATCCGGGAGCCTCGTTGTCCCATCTAACCTTGAACATAGATGACATAGTAGCCAACGCTGCCAACCGATTCTCTTCTCGTGGAATATGATCAAAAGTAATCTCTTCAAGTAGGGATCAAACTCGTAACATGCTCGATACGGAATGAGATTCGGATGCTTCGTATCCCACTCGCCTTAATCGATCGATCACCAAAGTCGAGTCTCCATATACTTGTAAGAACTTGATTCTTAAGTCAATAGCTTTAAGACCCATGATGCACGCTCAGACCGCCATGTTGTTAGTGCAATCAAACACAATCTGTGAAAGGCGGTGTCCGTCATAGGGATGTAATGATGGCGCCAATGCCATTGCCAAGCGTTGAGGCTCCATCAAAGACCATAGTCCATCGGATCCTTGTTTAGGTCCTTCGTCTGGGACCGGTTCTTCGCAATCAGAATTAGTAAAACATCTTCATCCGAAATTAATCGATAGATCGATAGTCATCTACGGCTTGATGAGCCAAATGATCGCTACCACTTCCTTTGATCGCTCGAGAAGTGTATCGGATGTCATATTCGGTCAAGATCATTTACCATCTTGCTATTCTTCCGGAGAGAGTTGGTTTCTCAAATATGTATTTTATCGGATCCATCTTGGAAATCAACAAGGTAGTGTGAGTCAACATATCGCCTTAGTCGGCGACCCAAGCCAAAGCGTTGCAAGTTTTCTCAAGTCGAGTATCTTGTTTCACAATGGTAAACTTTTGCTAAGGTAGTATATTGCATGCTCTTTTCGACTGACTCGCATGTTGCCCCAACACACACCCCATTGAGTTCTCTAACACCGCCAAGTACATGATAAGAGGTCTTCCTTCGGTGCATCGGGATAGGAGGATTCTAAGTATTCCTTGATTTTGTCAAAAGCGATCCGGCAATCGCCATTCCATTCCACTACTTGATCTTTCTTTAGTAACTTGAAGATTGGCTCACAAGTAGCGAAGTGTGCAATGAATTTGGCAATGTAGTTCAATCGGCCCAAGAAACCTCGACTTCCTTCTCTGCGGGAGTCGGCATCTCTTGAATAGCTTTAACCTTGGCGGATCAACTTCAATACCTTTACCATCGACAATAAACCCTAGGAGTTTTCCGGATCCGACTCAAAGGTGCACTTGTTAGGATTGAGTCTCACCTATACTTCAACCCGTCGAATTCGCAAGTGATCTAGATGTTCTTCTTCACCGTGAGCGAGCTATCATGTCGCCGACGAGACCTCTATCTCGTGATGAATCATGTCATGAAACAATGTCACCATAGCACCGGTAAGTGGCGCCCGTTCTTCATCCGAACGGCATAACCTTGTAGCGAAAGTGCCCCATTGTGTAACAAAAGTAGTCTTCCATGTCTTCGAGCCATTTTGATCCGATTGTAACCGGAGAAACCATCCATGAAGGAGAAAACCTTATGCCGAGCGTGTTGTCAACCGTAACATCAATATGAGGAAGTGGGAAATCTTCTTTCGGACTTGCTTTGTTTAGATCTCGAATCCACACACATTCGTACCTTACCATCCTTCTTAGGCACGGGTACCACATTAGCAACCCATCGGGATAGGAAGTAACGGCTAGGAAACCGTTGAACCGCTTCATAACTTCGCTTTGATTTTCTCTCGACATTTCGTGACGATGCGATTTAACCTTCCTTTCAGGAGAGAACCTTCTTTTAAATCGGTACCACAATATCAATGTCTAAACCAGGCATGTCTTCGTATGACCAAGCAAAAACCTCAATATAGTCTCGTAGCGAGACGTGAAGTTGATGGATTTGATAGTAGGAACTGATCGACCCGTGAATGACGATTTCAAGTTGGATGCGCAAGGTGTGTTGATATTCCGAGATCGTATTTGTATTCCCGATGATGAAACGATTAAGAAAGTGATTCTTGAAGAGAGTCATAGAAGCAATTTGAGTATTCATCCAGGAGCTACTAAAATGTATCAGGATTTGAAAGGTTTATTTTGGTGGCCTGGCATGAAACGTGATGTGGCATAGTTTGTGTATGCTTGTTTGACTTTCCAGAAGTCAAAGATCGAGCACCAGAAGCCTGCAGGGTTGATGCAACCGTTAGACATTCTGGAATGGAAATAGGACAACATTTCGATGGACTTTGTGACGAGTTTACCTAATACCGTGAGAGGACATGATTTGATTTGGGTGATTATTGATAGGCTTACAAATTCGGCACACTTTATACCTATTAACATTACTTATCCGATTGCGAAGTTAGCTGAGATTTATGTTAGAGTGATTGTGAAGTTGCACGGTGTTCCGTTGAGTATTGTGTCGGATAAAGATCCAAGGTTTACTTCTGATTGTTGGAAGATTTTGCAGGGGGCGTTGGGATCTAAGTTAAAGTTGAGTTCGACGTATCATCCGCAGACTGATGGTCAGACCGAGAGAACTATTCAATCATTAGAGGATTTGTTGAGAGCTTGTGTTCTTGAGTAGAGAGTCTCATGGGATACTTATCTTCCGTTGATTGAGTTCACTTATAATAACAGTTACCATTCTAGCATTGGGATGAAACCTTTTGAGGCATTGTATGGACAGAGGTGTAGGACTCCGTTGTGTTGGCATGAATCTGGTGAGAGTGTGGTGGTTGGACCAGAAATTGTTCGAGAAACCACAGAGAAAGTGAAGTTTATTTGGGAGCAGATGAAGGCTTCCCAGAGTAGGCAAAAAAGTTACCAGGATAAGAGAAGAAAATATTTAGAATTTCAGGCTGGTGAGCATGTGTTTCTAAGAGTCACGCATGTGACTGGTGTGGGACAAGCTCTGAAGTCTAAGAAGTTCGCTCCTCATTTTATTGGTCTGTATCAGATATCGGAACGTTTTGGAAAAGTTGTGTACCGTGTGGCGTTACCGCCAAATCTTGCTAATTTGCATGATGTGTTTCATGTATCGCAACTCCGCAAGTATATTCCAGATCTGTATCATGTGATTCAGATGGATGATGTGCAAGTGCGGGATAATCTCACAGTGGAGACAATGCCTGTGCAGATTGTAGATCGCGAGATGAAGATTCTTAGAGGTCAAGAGATTGCGTTGGTGAAAGTTGTTTGGTTAGGAGCTGCTGGTGAAAGTTTGACCTGGGAGCTGGAGAGCAAGATGCGAGACTCCTACCCAGAGCTGTTTGAAGTAGGTAAACTTCTATTTTCGAGGACGAAAATGTTCTAGTAGGGGAGAGTTGTAACGCCCGAAATATTTAGTTAGAATTATTTAATTAAATATTTTAAATAATTATTTTTGAATAATTATGCTGGTCGCGTCGAGGAAAAAGACTAATAATAATATTATTATTATTAAGTCAGTGAGGTGGGCCTGAAAAGTGGCGTTGGTGATAGTAAGGTTGGGGGTGTGGAGTTAAGTCCAATTAGTAATTATAACGATTATTATTATTTAAATTAGTAATAATAATAATTGGGACTTTTTGGTTGTCAGTGGAAACAAACGTAGAATTGAGAACATAAGAGGCAGAGTGACCAGAACGAAGATTTTGACGGAGAAAGGTGAATCGACCGAGGAATTCTAGAGCAACCTTCAATCCAAGGTAAGGGTGGGGTTCTTGCTCTATAACTGGGGATATGATGGGAAATTGGTAGTTAGGGATGTATGATCGCTAGGTTGTGTCGTATCTATGTGATTAACCGTAGAAAATCCCAAATTGGAATATATGATCTTGTATTCTGTGTATATTGTTGTCGTTGATTGTGCCAATTCTGTGTATGTGTTGTGTTATTGTCAATTGTATGACAGGAATGCACAAATGTTATTGTTTCTATTGTATTGTGGTTGTTGGTGATGAATGGTGTTGATTGGAATTGCAAAACAGTGGAAAAATCAGGTTTTTGGGTGAAATTTTGCAGCATGAGTCGACCCATGGAGTTATGTGTCGATACAAGTTGTTTAATTTTAAAAACCAGAAGCATGAAAACAGCTTGCATCGATACAAAAGGGCTTGTGTTGGCTCATAGGGTTGTTCTGTAGGACTTGTATCGACTCATACGTGGTATGTATCGATACAAGTCAATTTTGTGTCGATACAAAGGGAGCTTGCGTCGACTCATACTGAAGAAAAACAGAAAAATAAAATTTTGTAGAACTTATGAGTCGACTCATACAAAGCTTGTGCCGATACAAGCTGTGTATGGATCGACACATGAGATTTTGTATCGACTCATACTGTGCTGGAAGTGAAAAATAATTTCTGAAAATTGTTTTGGTCGTATCTTCGCGACCGTAACTCTGTTTTTGATGCTGTTTGAACCGTTAGAAAGCTGGAAACATGCGTTAACCTATAATAATGTTGTTAAACACTGTAAGTGAGAATTTTGATAAGTTGAGGTAGTTTCCGTATGTGATTTCGTTGTCGTTGATAAGGCTTGATGGCCAACGTTGTTGGATTGCATTGTTGGACTACGTTGTGGGATACATTGTCATTGTTGTTGTTGTCATATGTTGTTTGATTTCATTGCATACCGGCATTGCATCATATGTTGGCCTATGTTGGCAGAATACGTTGAGCCATTGGGGGCAATGTTGTTTACATTGAAGGCTTACGCCTTGATGCCTTGAAATTACTGGCGATGGAATTACGTTGGGAGTTTCACTCCGTTAGTACCGCATGCATGTGCATTAATCGAGTCGCATGTCATAATAATTCATGATACCGTTGTTGTGATAATTGGATTACGTTGTTGTGTATGATTGCTAGTTGTTGTGGATGGTTGTATGTTGTGATAAATTAGATGTGAGTTACCGTTGATTACTAGTGTGATTACAAATGGTGATGCTATATGATTTCAAACTATAGATTGTTTATCATAACTTCAATTATATGGTTTGATATCTCACCCCTTTGTTATTTTCGCCATTATCTTTATATTGGTAACATGCAGGTGATCAAGAGGAGTAGTCCTTGCAGATGTGGTCTTGGTTTAGTGTCGTTTTCTCTGATACGTAGCACTCGGGGGAAAATGCGTGATGTTTCTATTGTTTTGTTGTTTTAAGTTGAAACTAGTATTTATGAATAGTCATGAGATGCTTTGTTTCGAGTTGTAGAACCATTTGGATTATGCTGCATGTTTATTGAACTGATTACGTTGTTAATCGTTGAGTAGTGCTATGTATCTGTTGAAGAGATAATGACATGTTTATGTTGTGTTTATGTTGATTTGTGGCATTCCGATTATGTGGATTTTTAATAAACAATGATTTTTGAAAACTCTGATATTTTATTAAATAAATACATGGGGTAGAATCGGGCTGTTACATTAGACGTAAGCTTTGAGGCTTAAATCGCATCATGCCATTGTTAGAGCATAACTGTTTGCAAGCTTCGAAACCCTATATACATGCCGATTCAGATCATAAGAACATCACCATTGAACTCACAGCCCTAGAATTAGGGGGATAGGGTCCTTAGATTCCATTTATTTTTGCTATTTTTGCAGGTTTGATTTTTGCAGGATCGGAGAAGATGACCGGAGCTTGGCTCTGACGTCTCTAACTTCGTTTACCCTGACGAGGGCTTGTGTGGCGTGCTTTGATTGGTTGGTTCAAATATCCTGGGCCCTAGCGCGCATTTGGCTTTGATTGTTTGATTTCAGAAAGAAATTTCCCATATATATTTATGAATGTGTCAAAGTTAATGGATGTATCATCATCCTAGTGGTTAACCATGTACGTGCTAGTCCTCTCACTCTATCAAGTCATGGGTTCGAACCTGCCTTTTGTCACTTTTTCTCATATTTTCTGATTTTTGCATGGTATCATACATAAACAACGGGAAGCGTGTAATGAACATCACAAGCATATGGCCTAGTGGCCAAATTTTGAACCTATGACCCTCAGGTCACGAGTTCAACACTCTCCAGGGCCATTTTAATTTTTTAATACTTGTTTTCTTACACTTTTCTTATTTTCTTTAATTTTCTAACCAATTTAACTTATTTTCACAAATTAATTTTTCATAATTAAAAAATCCTAAAAAATATTTTGATTTTAGATTTAGGTTTTAAAAATCTGTTTAATTTTTGACACAAAACATTTTATTTTTCTTCACATTTAAAATGTTTTTCTTAATTAAATACTAATTAACTTAGAATTAGGTTTTCTTAAATAAAATCAATTCCAAAAAATACCAAAAAAAATTTTCCTTTTAATTACGGTTTAGAACATTTATATCTCCATTCAAATGTTTTTCTCTTATTTATTCATGATTTATTCTCATTTAAATTCTAGAAAATGATGTATAAGTCACAAGGTTATTTTTGTAATAGCGTAGATTTAATTTCTCGCATTTTACTTTCCGCACCTCCAATAATGTAACTGCCCCAAAGCCTTGTAATAGCGTAGGACCTTTACTTTTCCGCTTTTACTTTTTGCACTCTCTTATAAATTGTCTATAAACTGCTTAGATATATGCTAATAGGATTGTATGGAAAGAATTAAAATCAATTGTAGATCACCTTAACAATCAAGATAACATATCTGAATTGAATCACTATTTCACACTTGCATCCCTTAGGGTATCCTCTCTTGTTGCCTTTCGGATAAAAATAGTCATGCCCCTCGAACGTAGGGGTACCATTAGCAAAGACGCTTACGAATAACATCACCATAGTCCCTTCGATATAAAGATCATAGTCCCTCTATGACCATCGATGTTGCCTACGAATATATGATCTCGTCCCTCGGTTGTTGCCTACGAATAAGTGATGATCATCCCTTCGAATTGCTAAAGGTATCCTTACAATGTTGCCTTCAATGACCATACGATGACCCTACGCCTATCCCTTCACATCCAATGGATAGGATTACCTACCAACTAATGGTATGGATAACACTATCCTAAAGGAGAAGGAAAATAACAAGAACAACCCTTATGAGTAGGTAATAAGACTCTAAATTTCTTGCTCCAATCAAAAATATTTTTCACACCTCACAATTCTTTTCAAAAAAACTTTTCAAACAAACACTTTGTATACATTCAAACGAGAATCATTACAACATTTTCCAAACAAATATTTTCAAACACTTCGTATACATTCTTGAGGACTGATACAAGAATCATTATAAAGTCAAAGCGAAATGATTTTCAAATACTTTTTCAAAATACTTTACAATGAAAGAGGTCATTAAGGATGTGGCACGGTATCTCAATGACTTATAGTTTTGGGTCGAAGTATCGGTGGTGTTGAATCTATTTTACACTATGCCAATAGAGTGTTGAGCAAGTGACCTGGAGATTAACCTTTATCTATGCTCACAATAGATTTCATGAATGTTTTCATTTTGGTAGATCGATAAGTCATTCTATGAGAAGTGGGAGTGAGATCCGCATTTATTTCCTTGTGGGTTGAGTTTCTCTATGATCAGACAACAAGGTTATACCTTGGGGATGAACATATTATGTCAGCAACGAGGTGACCCGTTAGGGCTTCTCCTCTTTTCCTTGTATTACACCTACTTATTAATCAAATTAGTGACAAGTGTAAACTTCTCCTTCATGTGTGGTATCTTGATGATGAGACCATCATCTAGGATTCATGGGAGGTAGTTAAAGGCCTCAATATCATTCAGGAGATCGATCTAGGATTAGGTATCGAATTGAATATTCATAAAATTGATATATTTTGGCCTTCATGTGATGATTGTAAACATTAGGGGGATTAGTTTCCTTCATACATTGGGAGGCCAATGTTGGGGATGAAATTGATTGGATGAGATATTAGTCGAGATGAAGGTTTTATTAAGGGGTTTTCCATGAAGAGAGCGGACAAGGTTGTTAAGATGATGCATATTCTCCTACAACTAAGGGATCCTCATAGTGATATTATTCTACTAAGAGCATGTATATCTGTAAACTATTTTTTTGCCTTAGATCATGTTAACCTAATTATATGGAGAAAATAACTATTTAGTTTGATAAAGAGTTACGAAGGGCGGTTGAAGACTTCATGATATTTGGAGGTTATTTCTTTGGGAATCTTTAATAAAGGGTGACTTTTGTACCTAGGACCCAATCTTGGGTGTTACTGATCATATATTGAGAGACAATGAGATATATGGTATGGACCTTGATTTCGACAGAGCTTTGGATGAACTTAGTGTTGTGATTCCAGATTTTGACCTTAACGATTTTACTAGAAAACAGTATTGCTCCTATCGCGGCGCAAAAAAAAATACACGAGCATAACGAATACTAGAAATACAACAGACTTACCACCAAAATTTATTTATTCTAAAAGGAAAGGGAAAATATTAATAAAACCCACAAAAAAAAGATGGTCGTCACAACCAAGAGCGGGTTCAGGAGTCAGTTATGCAAGGGAAAGAAGTTATTAACACCCCTCACATCCATTATACTCAAGTAGGCCAATTTATTTATTTTTGTGAAAGAACGTTAGCGTGATGTTAGTATGTGATCTTCTACTTATTATGCAAAAAGAGAAATAAAAGATTCTTAGAGTTTTTATTATTATGCTTGACAAGATTTCAAAATCCTACTTCTATGTATCTCCAGGCATTGGAGAACTCAAGGCTATGCATTTTTAAGTTACGAATGTTTGTGGATTGGTCGATTTTAGCTAAATATTCGCAGGTCGCATTCGAACGGAAAACATTGCTGCCCAAAACAGGGACAATTGGACATTTGCATCTCTTTAAGAATGTATGACTTAATCTGGATCATCACAAACTTATGCCATCATCATATTCAAGCAGAAAATGTTTGATATTCTCATGTGGAAGCATTGTTTGCATCATCGCGGAATAGACCGGGAGAAAAGCCAAAAATAAAAAGGTTTGAATGTGTTAAAGTTGATTTTATATGGAGTCAAATAACCGTTTGAGCAAGGTGTACGTGCATCAAGTGCTCGTTTACCCAAGGTTTCAAAAGGATGTACATCCAATTGTCATTTGTCGTCCATGTTTATGAAAATTTATCTTTGTGAAATATAAGTAAGCATTTGAACAAGGAGTGGACCAAGTGCTCGTTTACTCGGGTTTCACATAGATGCGCATCCAATTGTCCTCTTATTCCAAGTTTAATTAAATTATTTTAGGTCAAAATACTTATAATCGTTTTGAATAAGGTGTGCACCAAGCGCACGACAATTAAGATTTCAAAAGGATGTGCATCCTTTGGTCCTTTGTCTTTCGAATTTATTGATAAAAAATATTTAAAAGCATAAACCAACTTAACGTTAGATCAAGTGTTTAACGAATTATGAAAAGATTTGAATTAACGGAAAAAAGAGACTTGACATTGGATTAAGCATTTGTGTTGCATCCGATTGAATTTATTTTGGAAAATACCTTGACGTTGAATCAAGCATTTTTAATTTGAAATATGTTGATTAAAATTTGATTAAATCAATTAATTAGGCTAATTAAAATTAATATCAAGAATAATCAATTAAAAATTTAATTCAATTAATTAATCAAATTAATTAAATTTAGTTAGCAAAATTAATTAACTAAAACAACATTTAATCAATTAATTTTATCAGAAAAAATAAAATTATTTTGATAAAAAAAATATTGAATTTTAATAAGAAAATAGAAAATGAAAATAGAAATTGAAGTGAAGGTATGAATTGAAACAAAGGGTCCAATCAGAAAAATAAAATAACCCCATATAAGCAAAGCCCGAGAAGGAGAAAAGGCTGATTCGGGATGTGCGGATAGAAAAGAGTGAGCCCAAAAGCAAATATAAGGCCTAAGAAATGGTGATGGGAGGAAGATTGCTGGAATTGTTTGGAAGCGTTTCATATATTTTTCTTCCTCCTCTGTGACTTCGGTTGAGGTTTTGTTGATAAAAATTGAGTTAAGCTTGTTGATTGAAATTTTGTGTTTGTTGAAAGATAGATGTAAATATAATTGAGATGTAATGGAAATGTGAGTTGTGCTTGAATTTTGTTCAATTTGAATTTGGTTTCCTACTGTCAAGTAAAAAAGTGAATGTTGAAAATATGGTGAATGCAAGTTTGGCTCAAATGGTTTGGCTAATTATTTTAACTTTTGTTTTAAAATTACTTGAAAAAAATTTAAAGATTGACATGAAAATGTGGCTTGAAATGTTAGAACCATGCTCAAAATGGACTTGAAAATAAAGGCTCAAGAATTGGCTTTAAAACAACTTTGAATTTGGCTTGGAAATGTAACTTGAAGTATGGTTAAAAAATTATCTTACCACTTAACTTTGAATTGAACATGGAGTTTCAATTAAAGATCAATATGGCTAATCAAATTGAAATAGTTTGACCTAAAACCAATTTGAACATGTATTTCAATTAAGGTTGACTTTGACTTAAAAATGACTTTTGAAAATGACCTTCAATTTTAAAATTATTCTTAAATTGAAACACAAAAAGCTAAATCTAACCTTATTCAAAATATTTTAAATTAATTTATTTTTAAATAAAGCGGACCTTGCATTGATTTTTCAAAAAAAAAATATAAACTCATGCATAAGTGAATGCATGAAATTGGTAAGGGACAAAAATGGAGTATGATAGATGTAATTATTTAAATATCTTCAATCAGAGTATATGGAGAAGGTCACTCTTCGTATTGTCGTGATGGGAGATAGTTAAATATTAAGCAATCAATTTTTGCCCCTTGATACAATTAGATGACATGTTATGCTATAAATGAGTTTAAGGACTCTTTTTGATATGATATGAGAAACAAACAATGTAGGAATTATGAAAATGTCTCGTAAAGGAAAATTTATTGAGTATTGAATGAGGTAAGATGTAAAGACTTGCTCGGAAAAAAAAAAGATATTTTTCGAAAATCTGTCAGAATGATAAAGAATATCCAACAATACTTGGAATAAAAGAGATAGACCGTATAGAGATATTCGGGACATCCGGAAAAATATTGGATGCAATCTGAAGATACATCAGGGGCACTCAAGAAAGCTTTAAATGCAAGAAAGTCTAGAAAATATATCAGAAACATCTAGAAAAGCATTATATAAAAGGGAAACCAATCTGAAGATACATCATAGATACTCAAGAAAACATTGAATGCAACAATTCTGAATAATACATCAGAAACATCTAGAAAAGCATTGGATAAACAAGAAATCAATCTAAATATACACAAGAGACATTCAGGAAAACATTAAATGAAAAAACTCTAGGAAATACATCAGAAACATCCAGAAAATCATTGAATTAAAAAAAACAATCTTTGAGGAAGCATCAAAGACATCCAGAAATGAATTGGACGAAAAATAACCCCATTTTGAAAAGATATAAAAAATATTCAGGAAGGTATTGAATGCAAAAGGATACCTAAATTGTGACATACGTCAGAGAAATTTAGAAAATCATTGAATTGAAAATCTCTAGGAAATACATCAAAATCATTCAGAAAAACATTGGATGAAAAAGGAGTACCAACTCAAGGAAAGGTCGGAGACATCCAAAAAAGCATTGGATGAAAAAAGAAACCAATTCGTTGACATTGAGTAGACATCCAGAAAAGGATTAGATGAATAAGAAAACAAACTCAGGAACATCCAGAAAAGCATTGGATAAAATGGATGTTATCCAAACTTAGAACTATATTGAAGACATCTAGAAAAGAATTGGATAGAAATGAAGTGATTCAAAAGAGAAATCCAAAACATCTAGAAAAATATTAAATGTGCGGGAACAGGTTTTGAAAAAACATTAGAATAAACAAGACATATATGAAAAAACATCGGATAATTTCTGTAAATACATCAGAACATAGAACACATCTGGAAATACATCGGATAAATACAAAAGCATTATGGGAAAACATCAAAATGATAGTTACATAAGGTAAAACAGTGGATAAAATAAACAGGGTTATGGGAAAACATCAAAATGACAGACATATCTGGAAAAACATTAGATAGACAAAACAAGGTACTGGAAGAACATCATAATAATAAAGACACGTCAAAAAATACATCGGATGGAAAAATACAAATTGAACCTGAACAAACAATTATTACTTTGGTAGGCGCTAATGAAGTTGGACTATGACCACATGGTAAGATGTTGATAACAAAATAACCTTGGAAAATGTAAATAAGCACAAAACACTCTTCGAGCTATGCATGATACTGAATTTTTTGCTTATATGCATTGTAAGAATTATTAATGCGTGCAATAGAAAATGCTCATGACAACTGAGTTAGACTCTTTTGTGAGGTCAGGTTGGAGCTCTAATTCCTCAACACGTGGAACTATGGAAACGCTGCCTTTGGAAGATGTTTTAAACCCATTTATGTCACACTTGTTAATTGTATCAGGTCGATGGTCACTTTGGGAAGGAGTGGTGACCTATGTTTGGGGACTCCTTAAAGTAGACTGCTCAAATTGATTGATTCTTTAAATGACTGATTCGTATTGACTAATTCTTGAAATGATTTCTTCAGATTTGACTGATTATTGAAATGACTACTTTATTGTGTGCTTGAAATCCTTTCCCAAGCATGAGTCTTGAAGGAATATTCTCTTAGTTAATTGAATCTCTAAATGGTTTTCCCTGGTCAACAGATCTTAAACTGATTTTCTCTTATCAGCAATATCTTGAAGTAATTTGACCCTAATAGGATCACTGATCAAGTTTCTCAACTTTTGGAACTTCCTTAATAATAAGTATTTACCTGCAAATAAATTTGATAATTCAAAAATGAAAATTTTAAGGCAATGCTAATTTTTAGGTCTGTGATTTTAAGATTGACATGAAATTTAATAAAACATGTTTCATTTGGTAAAACATATATCACAGTCATATGTTGAGCAAGATTTCATGTCATCTTGACCAATTTTCATAGCATATGTTGCTATTATTCTTGATAGATTCTGATTTAATTTGGTGAGATTCTCTATGGATATATGTCACATATTTGCGCATGTCAAAAAGGTTATTTTTGGTGCGGCCCTCAACTAGTGGATCAACAACAAATTGGGTGAAGATTATGAAGTTCATTGTCTGCCGAAGAGTTTATAAAGAAAAACCTAAACCTAATGTTATGAAGAACTTAAGAAAAAAGGGGATGTTTAGTTTTCAAGAGTTTTCGGGTTCGAGAGTTTTTCATACCCAGAACCACGTCCAACCCAACAAGCGGTAAACAAACAAGATCCACCACAAAGTCTCTATAAAAGATTGATAAAGGGCAACTTGCACACACAAAAGAAGTAGTAACCGTTCCCTTAGCCGGAACTTCCACCACCATATCTCTATCTAGAGATGACAAAGTGAGACCCAATCTCTTAACACAATCAGCAGCAATAAAACAGTGAGTAGCACCAGTATCAATAATAGTAATAAGAGGAATGCTATTAATGAAACTAGTACCTCGAACAAGACCATCTTCGTTTGCCGTCGGAGCACCCGACAAAGCAAACACCTTCCTTGCTCCTTGAGTTCTCTTAGCTTCTTACATTGAGAACTAATGTGGCCTCCCTCGCCATAATTAAAACAGACCACATCCTTATGCTTGCAATCACGACTCACATGACCCACTTCTCCACATCGAAAACATCTCACCTCATTCTCCTTAGCCCTTACATCACTTCGACAAACATTACTTTTGTGGCCAGGTTTCCCACATTTGTAACAAATAATACTAGCAGGAGCATCTCCCCCACTAGTCCTTCGCCCTTGAAACGCTTTCTGTTTCCCTTTACCATCCGGAGTATCATAAGGTTTCCCATGGCTCTGTTGACCCTTGTTTCTCTTATCAGACATCATCTTATAGTGTTCATTACTATCTTCCTCAAAGATTCTACAACTATCAATCAAATCCGCAAAGACACGGATTTTCTGATAACCAATCGCTTTCTAAATCTCAGGACGCAAGCCATTCTCAAATTTAATGCACTTAGAAAACTCGGCATTCTCTCCATCATAGTGAGGATAGAACTTAGCCATCTCGGTAAACTTTGCAGCATAATCAGTGATAGACATATTCCCTTGTTTCAGCTCAAGGAACTCTATCTCCTTCTTTCCCCGAACATCCTCCGGGTAATACTTCCTCATGAATTCCCTACGGAAAACTCCCCACATCACTTCCTCACCAGCAACTTCAAGTCTCTGACGGGTGCCAACCCACCAGTCATCAGCCTCATCACTTAACTTATGAGTACCATAACGGATTTTCTGCACGGGAGTGCAATCCATCACACGAAAGATTCTTTCAATCTTCTTCAACCAAGTTAAAGCACCTTCAGGATCATACTTTCCTTGGAAAGTAGGGGGATTCTCTCTTTGGAAGGTTGTCAAACTACGAGACCCAGCGTTCTCGTCAGCATTCGGCGGAAAGCTTGAGCTATTGCTTGCATAGCAGCAACAAGAGCCTCATCATTCCTACCAGCATTCGTTCCAGCCATAACAACTTCTGCTCACAAAAAAACAAGGATTAGAGTCAACAAATAACAATACTTGATTGTTAGACAACAACAAACTCAACAACTTGGCCGGACAGACCGACCTTCTCTGATACCAGTAATGTAACACCCCAATTCTACCCCTCATAATTAATAATAAAATCAGAGTTTCAAAATTTTATCCAACAAAAATTGAGGCATCACATATTCGCATTTTCATCACTTTGCATTATAATGCACATCACAAACATCAAAAGTCGGATATACCAATTCATAACATAATTCATCATATACACATATGCCTATTCACAGCACAGCGGATGTGTTCACAAAATATACATAACATCATGTTATCAACAATACATAAAGTTATAATATCATAAGATAGTATACATAAACTATCCTATCAAAATAATAACGTCACCCAAATCCCGAGTGTTACTACGATCAGAGCAGAGCGACTCAAAATAAAGAGACTCGAGCTAATCCTCATCATCCTCGTGGATCACCTGCACGTTACCAATATAAAGGCAACGGCGAAACAAGTAAAGGGTGAGATACTCCAAAACATATAATTAAAGGCATGATAATATATATATATATATATATATATATATATATATATATATATATATATATATATATATATATATATATATATAGTTTTGGAATTATAAATGATATAAGTTAATAAGAGTATGTCAACATGTATTAAAAGCTTACATACTTTAAATTAGCATTTAGTGTATAAAATTAGCACTTTAACTTCGTCACATAACCATTATACTCGCATCAACACAAAGTATCATATATCATCGCAATTCAACATCATCCATGAATTACAACTGAACTCCAAACAACTCAAACATAGACATAACTGACTCCATGAGACACGACTATGTTATGCATGTGGTACCCGTCGCTTTGTCCATAATTAGGAACACTTGGCATAAAAGCCCTCGTCGCTTGGCATAAAAGCCCTCGTCGCCAATGCAATGTATGTGACTCGACAATAAAACAACACATCAAAAACATCATCATCGCTCATCAAAATTGACATAAAGTCCACGTCGCCATATTTATCCACATCAAGATAAACATATCATCGCATCGCATATCAACAAGTATTCATTAATAAATACACCGTCGCAAATATCATGTTTAATCACATCACATCATTATCAATTAATTCACCAAATTCCAAATGCGGAAAAATAGTCAAAACACCAATAATCGTCGCGAAAGCCATTCTTAATAACCGACATTAATCATAATCGTCAACATCGCAATCGGATTGTCCATACGTGTCTTAAATCGACTAAAACGCAATATGATTCAATTTAACCGTAATTTGGCCTATTTCGGGTCGTTTCGTCAAAACTCGTAATTTCGAAAAACAAACCTCACCACTACGTTCTACACGTCGAACTTAGCTAACAAGCCAATTTTCGTTGAATTCGGAGCAACTTGCTCCGTCGCCGAAATTACCGAAATCGGAAAATCGGAACATAATCGGGTTCCAAATTTAATCGGCTAACTTATGTCCTAATTATTTTTTATTAATACTAACTAGTAGTATATGGAATTGAAAAATGGAGAAAAACAGAAGCTAGTTAACAAGAATTATGCAGGAAAGCTTATTCTGCAGAAAACAGGAAACGTAACATACAAAAAACAGAAAACATCACATTTCTGTTTCATCCCCCAGCATTACAGGGACGAACGTCCCTTGCTCATTCAAGGATGGAGGCATGCACCCTAGGGAGGGGGACAAACGCCCCTCATGGTGAGGTGGGTGCCTCCCCCATGCTAAACCCTTCAATCGTTCGTCTTCCTTCCCTGTTATTTTACAGATAGTGCAATTTTATTTTCTGGTTTTTCACAGTATACTTGATTCCATTTTTATACTTCTAGTTCATACAAGCTAGCAATGAAACACCCAATAATCCATACTCCTAACTCAACCTTTCTAAACTATTTCAACAATCATCCAACCAAAACCCATGAATCAACCTATCAATTTTTCCTAAATCCAAAATACATCAACCAAAACCCTAACTATATGAGATGGAGAATCAAACCCCTTACCTCAAATGCTTGGATGATTCTTGAAGGTTCAACAACTCCAAACCTCAAGCTCTTGCTCTTGCTCTTCTCTTCTTCTTCTTCCAAAATTCTCTCTTACTCTCTAGGTTACTATGTTTGGCTTTTGGTGTTGTAAATGGAAAGAAAAACAATGAGAAGTGTTTTTAGGATATTTCTTACTAGTAAACTAAGGGTGTAAACTCAATCCTAAGCCATTTGTCCTCACACCCCTAACTTAATTTATTAATTAACACCTTAATAATATCTAATATTATTATTAACTCAATTAATTAAAATAATTCTGGGGAATTAAATATCGGTCCGAATAATATTTTACCGAACCGAACGGAATAAAAACCGGACCGAACGAAACGTCGCCAAAACAATTGTCAAACAATAACTCAAAAATATTAATATAATATAATATTAAATAAAACGGGCGTTACATTTTTTCCTATAACCAAGTATACCAAGCTTCCAGAAGGTGTTTGGTATCCAAAGCGCACATATTGGTAGAGTTTTGAGCAAGAGAAGTCACACTTTTCTCATGATCAAGGGTGTAGATGAATTCCATCCAATTCTTATCATTCACCCTTCCTCAATATTCCATCATCCTCTACTATAAATAAGGACCTCATTTCCTTCATTTTGCAAGCTTTTGAAAGCCAAAAAACTGCTAGACTCCAAACACTTAAATTCTCTAAGTTCATTTTCTTATTTCGAAATATTTTCAATCCAAATTTTTTATTCAAACACATTCACTGATACTCCCTGAAGCTAAAGCAATTGAAAGTAAGCCTTGAGGTACCTTGAATCTCTCTAGCCAATTCAAGTTTCAGAGCTATTTCACCATACTTCGTTCAGGTAGATTCCTACACCAAATTACTTCAAACTTTTCACCATAATGTATTCCTTGATCTCTTAAAGCTCATGCTTCTTTTGGATTGCATTTTCATATTGATTTAAGCATTTAATTTCAAAATTCATTTTCAACTTTCTTCTGGTTTTCTACAAAATTCTCTAAGCACAATTTAAATAAATTTTAATGGTGGACATGGTTGAATTAGTGATGAAAAGACAAGCATAATGGTATAAGTCTGAGCTTCCATAGTCACCATTTGAGAATCACGAATTTCTACAATTTCATGTGTGCTTGAGATTGAAGACGATGATGTGTCTTTCTCAGCTAATGATAGCACGCCATTTGTTTTAATCTTACTGGCTGGATTTAAATGTGATCACGTGCTTTTATTTCATTGAATCCTATTGTGTTCAGCGCTTAGCCACTTTTCGATCTGATTACCTCATTAATGTTGGCTTGATCCAAAGCATCCTATTATTTCCAGCTTTATTTCTATTTCATGTTTTTGTTTTATAATTGCTTTAACTTCAAAAATTGATAGAAAATTCATTTTAACTTAAAAAAAATTTGAAAATATTTTCTAAAATTCTCTTCTATTTTTATTCATCTTATTCTATTTTTTGAGATTTTATTTTTAATGAATTTATATTTTTCTTTGATCTTCTCATTTTATCTTTGTTTTAATTAGTTTAAAGGCTTGATTGTAATTTTGGTCCCTCCATTTTCATTTTTTTTTAGGGTGTGTTTGTTTCATGGTTGAAAATTGTATTCCTTGGAATGTTATTCCTAGGATTATTATTCCTTGGAATATTATTCTAACCCATGTGTTTGGTAAGAATTTAGGTTCCTAGGAATAACTATAAAATTTGGTTAACTTTAAATTTTAAAAATAAATAAATAAAAGTAAATAGGAATGACAGTGGGAAGTTAAAGTTAGTTGAATTTATTCTCATGGGAATGTTATATTCTCACCCTTTATGCCTTGGAATAAGAATAGAGAATCCATTAGTAAATAATATTAATTGGAATAAAAAGTTTCTTGGAATAATTTTTTAAAATTTGAACCAAACATGGGAATATTGTAACCTTGAAACAAACACACCCTTAGTTTTGATCCCCTTATTTAAAAATCGATTATTTTGGTCCCTCTATTTTCATATTTTTTTAGTTTTGATCCCCCATTTTAAAATCAACTATTTTGATCCCTCTATTTAAGTATTTTTAGGGTTTTAGTCCTCCATCGCATCTTGATATCATTTTTGATGACATGGAAGATGAAATGAAGATGTGCATAAACTTAGTTGGAATAATTCAAATTCCACATCATTTATAATTATTATTTATTCAAATAATAATACAAATTTTATATTAAAAATAAATAAAAAATTAAATAGCCTGATTATTTAATTAATATAAAATTTACATTATTATTTGAATAAAGTATAATTTAAATGATGTGGAATTTGAATTATGTCACCTAAGTTATGACACATGATCACTTTACCTACCACATCTTCAAAAATGATATCAAAACATGATGGGAGACTAAAATCTAGGAACAAAATAAAATAGAAGGACCAAAATTTTTGATTTTATAATAGAGGGACCAAAATTCAAAAAATTATGAAAATGGATGACCAAAATCCTTAATTTTAAAATGGGGGGACCAAAACTCAAAAAATATAAAAATGGATGGACCGAAATTGCAATTAAGCCTCAAAATTATATTGATAATAATTATACCCTATCAGTGTGTAATTATTAATATAATTTATTATTGTCCGATGTACTTGTAATTTTATACTTATGTCAATTATTGTTCAAGTATCATATGGTATTAGAATTTTTGAGTGACATAATACATGTATATTGTTATATTTCTTATTTAATATTGTTGCTATTTAAAGACATGTAATACTATATGAAATTCAATTTATTTTAAATATTTTTTTCAAATAATTTCAATTTGTTATGTATTAGCCGGTGTGACGTTACTTGACATGATTAGTGTGTGATAGAGAAAATAGTTGAATATTTATTTAAATATTTTTCAATCTTTTGATTTAATAATTCAACAATTATTCTCTATCAAATGGGAGAATTTAACATGTCAATTTTATATAGAAATGATTAAAAAAATATTTATTTAGTATAATATTATTTTATAGAGACTTATATTGTGTTACGTCCTCAACCACAATATAAGTTTTACACTAAAACTAGATCAAAATAGTAACTTGTTGTTTAAATACAATCAGAGTATTTAATACTAGTGGACTCTGATAAATCCTTATTCTATTTATAAATGTTGGATCAATGAGAGTACATGTGCAGACAATTATCTGATAATGTCATATATTATTTTGCGCACTATAAATATGACATATTCTTTTTTGAATAAGGCAATATAGTAAAATCGGAAAATATGTTACAACCAAAAAGGAAAAAAAAAAGACACCAACAAAGCTAACAGAACCGAAAGAAAGTTATACATAACCTATTCTTTACAAATTACCCTTAATTTCAATAGGAATAGAAACAAAAAACAATAGAATTGGCGTTAAGACCTATATTAGCAAAAAAGTTGACGCACAAATCTCTTTTCGATATAAATGTGTAATGATTAAGTTATGGATGTTAGATGGGTGAGTTCCTGAGATCTTCCTATTTCTCAAACCCTAAGGAACTAAACGAGGGTTAGATAAAGCTTTGACAACCATGATATAGTCAATTTAGATCCAAATCTTGGTCCAACCACGGTTCTTAGCCAAAGCAATTACCGATAAAACCACAGAGAATTCTGCAAACACTGAAGAATCAAGACGTAAATTCTCTCTGAAAGCTAAAAGAAAATCACCACGGGCGTCACAAAAAATACTGCTAGAACTGCTCGCTTTGTTACCTGAATCAAATCTCTGTCAAAGTTGCATTTAATCCAATTCCGAGATGGAGGCGACCAAATAACCGCTTTGATATTTGGAGCTCTAGAAGGAAGGATTGTCACATTAAAATATTTGATCAACACGAAGTCTGACATGGAGATAGAAGAGTGATTGGCAGAATCGTTCCCAACCAAAAGAACTTATTCTGGAATAACAGAAGTACAAGAGATGAAGGAAGTCTTAAGTTCTCATGCCTCATCTTGTTTCTAGAAAATTAAATATGGAAAAGATTGAAGATAATAACAGACTTGACAATGAGACCGACTTGGTTTGACTTGCTAGCATTAATAACCTTTAAACAGTCTAAAACTGAAATAGGAAAAAATTAGAAACCGGATTTTATGATGAGCCAATTCTAGAGAAAACTAGCAAACCTTCACTAAAACAAATGTGAAAGAGATGCCAAATGGACACAATGTCCGAACCATTAAAATAGAATTTGTAGCAACCTTGTCGTGCAATAACCTCCAGACAAAAATAGACTTGCTAGACGAAATATCACTACTCTAGATAATACTAGCCCAAGCCTTATCATCCAAAGTGACTTCTTTAAAGGAATATGCATCTCTAACTGATAGCTTGCCTGATACATTGTGATCCCAAACCAGTTGATCACAAAGAGAGGAATGCAACAAAAGGGCCTGAGGGATTTTGAGAACCAAAACGAAAACTGAAACTACCTAGATGAACATCGATTGATAGGATATATATCAATAAAGTCGCCATCGAACCGTTTTTTATCTCGCGAAGGAGAAAGGAAAACATCGAGTAAACCTAAGAGGGAAGAAATCACAGTCTTACGACTGAGAGATTTGGGTAAGGGAGTCTGTTACGCGAGGGAAAGGGATTAGCACCTTACACGCGCGTAGTAGTCTACGGTATCTACTTCTATTTTCTAGCTAAGGGGTGTGTTATATCTATCTATTGCTTAATCGCTACAATGCATGAGAAAGAAAAGGAAAATAAAGAAGCCACTGGGAAAAGAAGGAAGTTTTTACAAAGTTTTGCTTGGTCAAGCCCCGTGACAAGATGCCTACGTATTCCCTCGTGCAATGGGAAAGTCAGAGCGTCGTAGTTCGGCTCACTTGTTTTGGTGGGTTTTGTGTTTTTTACATATGAAAAAGGTTTTAAACACAAAAGAAAGTGCTCGTAGGCGAAAAAGGTTTGCATTGATTGGTTGCTTTTACCTTTAAGAAGGGAGTTTTAAACCATTATTAGGTGTTTTAGTTTTCAAAAGAAAAAGAAAGTAAGTTTTAGTTTTAATTACATGCAAGGATGCAAAAGAAACAAGCAAAAAAAAGGGAGACTAACTAGTACTAGCCCTAATGTTGTCATGCAATTATTGGACCTATGGTTAAGGATGTAAGGGAATCTCTACCTATGTTGACATGTAATGGATGTAAATCCTAATGTCTAGGCTCAAGAGCTATCCTAACTGAGATGTCCTAAGGGAAAGTTATCCTATATTCGTCTTGGTTGTAGAACCAATGGATGCAAAGGGATGAAATAATCAAGTGCTTTGGAAGAAGCACACAAGAAATGCAATGCACAAACAAATGTCTTAGAAGCGCAAGAAAAGGAGGAAGTCTCATAGCCTACAACAACAAGCCGAGGGATGGAAGCAACCAGGAGCCAACATATTCTGATTCCCGTGAATGGTATCACCGCAAGGCATTAATTGTCAAGTGTGAAGAGCAGATGATTGTTGCACCCTAAAATTTAACCTCTTTATTTAGGCTTATGTTTCATCATAAATAACATATTGCATTGCACTCATACATTGTGATAGGATCAAAGTTCTTTGGTTCTCAAGTCCTCTACAAGCTATGAAGGTTAATTATGTTAGCATTTTGTTCTAAGGGAGTCTCAAGCTCTCACGTCTTTGGATATTTAAAGTCACAATGATTTATTATAGCTCAAGACATCTCATTTGTCTCATTGATTCCTCAAGAGTTGAAGTTTTGCAAAGAATTGAAGAGGATTTCATCTGTGTCATTCATCTGATAAAATTAGGGTTTTGGCCCATTATGAAGTTTGAAGTTTGGTTAAGTCAATTTCTTAAAGTATAATATTCCTATTATCATTTGAGTTATCATGGTTTAAATGATTTCTCAATGCATTCAGAGGATTTGAGTTTTGAAGCTTGATTGGCCATCTCCTAACACAAGGTGCAAAATTAGGGTTTTGGATATAACCAAGATTTCTTCAGATTTTTCACTCAAACTTGATTTCATGTGTTTCTATATGTTGTTTAGCATCTATGGTTGAAATATTTAAGTTCAATTTTGATTGGAAGCAAGTCAATTGATCACAAGGGGGAAAATGGTCATTTTGGTTAAAATCAGTCAAAGTCAGAAGTTGACCAAGTGGACTTTTGGTCAACCATCAATTCAAATATCCTCTTTTCATATTTCATGACCAAATTCACCATTGAACCAAGAGAATTGAAGAAATTAGGGTTAACTTGTTCTAGAAGTTATTTAAAATTTGAAAATTGTTTGAGTCCCCACCCTATAGAACTTCGACATGTCATAACTTTCTCAATTTTTATCCAATTATTGCATACCATACATTTTTGGAAAGGTTGAGAAAAATTCCACAAGTTTGTCAATCTGTAAAATTTCTCAAAAATTCACCATTTAAGAGATATTTGAGTTTGAAGTTTTGTGCACAAGACATGTAAAATGATGGTCATGCTTGCCTTCTCATTGCCTTCCGCGCATGTAATTTCAACAAACACCTGGAGTGCCAAATGTCTGATCCTATTTCTTATTCTTTAAGCTTCAATTTTGAAAATTAAACTGCGCATCTTTTAGTTCCCCATGAGATATCTTCAACAAGCTTGGAATCATTAATTTTGGCCAAGTATTCATCAAGATATAGATCCACGAAGTTTCTCCCTCGTAACTGGTCACCATGCACGCCATGCACACTCCTACACGCGTAGACCTTGCCTTGCCATGACTTGTTTTTCTTAAACTTTGGAAGATGATATCTCACTCAATACTTCATCATTTTGCATCATTCAAAGCTAAGTTGCAAGGAAAACGCACGAGCCAATTTTGAATGGCTCAAGTTCAAAGTTGGGTGTTGAGACTTATGGTCATTTTTCAGGTTTTGTGCTTTTTTTGTGGATTGATTATAGGTCATTTTCACACTAGTGTGGCACGATTGATTTATTCTTTCCTTGCCAAAATAAGCCCAACATGGCCCATGATAGTACATACATCATATTCTCCTTGTTTTACCAAAAATAGAAAAAACTTGCAATTTTAAATCCTTGCACATACCTATAGCACGAGGCCAGTTCATCATTCACACCTTCTACACTCATTTTCAACTCATCATTGGTTATCCAAAACGCACACAAACTCAAGAAAATAGCAAGCAAAACGCAAGCATCACTCACACCTCATTTTTCTGATTATTTGCAAATTATATTCTAATGGATTTCTGAGCCCCTGAGACCATTACACCCTTGTTCATATCACTCTATATAAACTCATAATCTCGGTCATTCCAACCCTAGACGCCTCCTCTCATCAAAAACCAAATCTGAACTCTTAATTCATTTTCTTCGAAGCTTCATTTTCTTTCATTCCAAAGTTCATTTCTCCATCCACTACTCTTCATTGAAGTTCAAAAGGTCAAGATAAGTGGTTTTCTTATTGTTCAGAAGCACCAGTTGAGTTTATTTCTCAACTCAAGAGGTAAGTTTTCAAACTTGAATATTCATTTCCAACTGATTTTTGATGAAATAAAGCATGTATGCGGGGGTATAGCTGGCCAAACATTAGGTTTGATATATATCTTTGCTTGTTTGCGAAGCATGTTGCATAATATGAAATTCTAAAAATTTGTGTTTGGATGATTTTCATGATTTTTGTGGCTTGATTTCTTGATGTGTGGTTGATCTTTTTGAAATCTATAAGTTGCTTATTGTTCCTTGCCATGTTATCTTCGTTTTGCGCTTTGAATCGTGAACATAGGTGCATGATCTGAGCTTTTCATGCGTGTTAGGGCATGGTTTAGAGGTTGAAGACGATTAGGTGGCGCGTCCTGATTGGTTGGCTTGTGCTTATTTCATTTTTTTTAAGTTTTCATCAATTTTATTTTGCATTCAAAAATTGTCCAAAAATTACAAAAACAATACCCTAGACTCTCATCAACTTAAAATATTTTGTGGATTTTTCTAGTTTTTTGTAAATGTTTTGATTGGTCAAATAACTTATGAGATTAATTATTTTTTTTTAATTAGTTTTTATTGTAAATTCTTGAAAAAATGTTTTTCCATCATAAACAATTCAACAAAAATTATTTTGAGCCCTTTGATTGGTTTGTGACGAGTCCCTGATTTGTGTTCAATTATTTTCTAATTTTTGCATAATTAAATATATTTGGGTATTATATTACATTTCATGCATTTTAATTATTATTAAAATACTTTCCCCCATGCATAAATTGCATAAAAAATATTTTGGATCATTTTATTCATATAGGTTGCATTTATGAATTTTATTTTATAATTTTTCATTTTTTGCATAATTAATAAAATTCTTTGCATTATATTGCATTTCATGCATTTTAGTCATTATTAAAAAATATTTTCCTTCATATAAGAATTACACAAAAATTATTTTAGGCTATTTGATGGAACTATTTGTGATATCTGATTTTTATTTCATAATTTTCTAATTATTGATTGATTTTTTGGAAAATATGTGAATAATTGGTTTATTTTGGTAATTTAATTGATTTTAAAATACTTTTCCAAGTATTAAAAATTCACCAATTTTATTTTGGTCCATTTTCATGATATATATTTGGTCCATGACCTTGGATTATTTTTCTAACATCTTTTTTCTTTTGTGAATATTTTTCATGGCTTATTTGATATATTAATCTTTCTAGATTTAATTTTTAATAATTTCTTTAATAAAAAAAACCAAAAATGACTTTTCTGACCTTTTAAGGTTCATCTCTTGATGTTTGAATTTTGATCTGAATTTTTCTTGAATGGATGTTATTTGTTTGGAATTTTTTATTTAAATTGATCAATCATGTGATTTTTGTTGCTTAAGCATCAAGTTAGGGTGTATATGCTAATTTTTCTTGACTTTCAATTCAACTTTTGATTATATTAGGGTTGTATGCTCACTTAGGATCCTAGAACTAATTTTGTTTAGATTTTAGGACTTGATTTGATATTTTCCCAACATTGCTAAATTAGGGTTTCTAGTTTGATCATCTTGTGAACATTGCTTGCTTGTGCATTTGCATTCTCAACTTGAACTTTGCCAATTTCACTTGTACTTGTTGATTCTGACTTTAATTATCTTAAGAATGTTGTGATGTTTTTATTTTGATTTTACAAGTCTTGTTACTATTTTTGAACCAAACATCTCTTCCATAGATGCGTTGGTGTTTTTTTTACTTAGAGGTATATTGGAATGCATTTATGCAACCCTTGAGGAATCAATTTCTCTTTTATTTTCATCCTAGAGATTTGAGTTCATCAATTAACAATTCACTTCTCCTAAACATACTTTCTTCTTCAATTTTGTTTGATGATTGCTCATGGTCAAGGTTTATGAGCTAACTTTTGTGCACCGCCTTGAATACCTCATGTGAAGCACTTTCAAATTTGACTTATCATGGTTCTGATATTTTGTGATTGGATTGATATCATACAATTCTCCAATGATACTTGTTTGACATTTCATTATCCACCCACCATGGTGACAAGTTAGGAGTCACATCTTTTAGTTTTTACCTAATTGTATATGTGTGATTGCTTGAGGACTTTCATGTCCACTTCTTTTGATATTTGAATCTTGTTTCCATGTCTCTCTTTTGTCTTATTTCTTATGATTATTTGAACCATAGAGAGACATTTCATTGTCATCTATTTTTGGTATCATTTGAGAAGCTAGATTGGTCACCTTGTTGGTGTCTTTGCGCCCAATTCTTTAATGTTTGCTCATGAGCTTTTGTGCTTTGTCTCTTTATGGTTAGTAAGTTTTTACTTAGTGTTTTATATAGTACATAACACTTGAGGACCCTAATTTTGAAATTTCAAGATCACTTTTGCTTTTATGTATTAGAGAATACACTTATATATGATGTCATGACACTTTAACTTGTTAATTTGATAACATTGATTAAAGTTCCTTGTAAGATCATGATAGATACTTATAATAGGGAGATTCCACTTCCATAGGACCTATGAATGTCAATTCTTCTTTTCACACTTGACTTATATCATCCATCATTGATTTAGACAAGTGTTTTCCATCTTTTGTGATGTTGACTATCAACTAGGTGACTTGTTTTGTGTATTGAAGTTTTGTCTTCGAAATTTGTTTCTCATGAACCTCATCTTGAGTTAACTTACTATACAATTCATACATGTCCTAATTATCTAATTAAGACCATTTTGTTTGATCTTTATCAATTGCTTTGAAACTGCATAAGTTTTGGTATTTTCAAATCCTAATTTTGTGTGCCTTGAGTACAAGCCTTCTTCTTTGCTTAAGATACTTTTGTTTGTGATTTGTTTAGCTCTTAAGCTACTGACCTTGCATGTGCTAACATCATTTAGTCTTAACCTCTATTCATAGGTGCTTGGATTATTTTTGTTTTTCTTTTAAAGGCTTGTTTGTGTTTGCTTGTGCTAGTTTTGCTCTAGCTTGTTAAGTGCTTTGTGTATGAGCTTTAAATGAATTTTGTTCATATGTTTTGCTTATCTTACCTAAGCTACTGACCTTGCATGATTTATTACTTCTTCACTTTGTCTCTTGGCCATGATTAGCTTTTTGATTTGTAAATTCTTTTTAAGTAAACTTTTAGGGTGGAATCATGACTTCTTCCTTTGATAGTTGTGTGTTATTTGTGGTATTGATGCATGCTAATTGCTTTTGTGCTTTGTATTAACACCATATCTATGTTTTCATCACCGACCTCACTCTTATGTGACACTTAGAACAAGTATGCTTGAGCACACACATGCATACACTTCATCACACACTTTTGGGATACATGTTTATGGTTTCTTATGATAAGTTGTTTGTGAAATCTTCATGATGATTGTGTATATGATGTGAATATGTTCTTACCATTCTAGCTATTAACTTTCATGTCTTGTTATATTCTAAACTCACTTCTCTTCATCTATGCACCACCATGCTTCATTTGACTTTTAAATGCATTCTAGGTCAAGTTTTTGACTAGTTTTTGTACTAGTGTTGTATATGTGCTTTTTTGAGTTTCTTATAACTTGATGGTGTTTAACACGAGTCTTGTCTCATTAGGTGTTGCTTCTGATCTCACTCTTATGTTACACTTAGCACAAGTATGATCAAGCACATTTACGCACACACCTTTGTCCGCACTTGTTTTGGATTGAATTTATTTTCCTTAAGTGATTTGTTTGTGACTGCTAGTATAAACTACTAAAGAACTTAATTTTCAAGATGATGATTAAGGCCATAGATTTAGGGGTATCAGGGTTGGTTTCTTTATAAAAAATGATGGAGCTTAACGTGTCAGGACGATATCAATTTTTCAAAAAGATTTTTCCTCATTCTTCAATATCCTATCTTAAACATGTCTTATAGCCCAAATATTTCTAAACAATGTGTTATCTTTGATAAAAAAAACTGGTATGGTTCAAAAAATGTGAAAAAGGGACACTTGCACAAATGACTCGTGAGAGACATGATAACAAGCTAACAAACTGGAAAATAAACTAAGCTAGAAAGAGAAAATGCATAAAAAGAGAAAAAGCATAAAAACAAGTAAAGCTCATCCCACACTTAAACCGAACATTGTCTTCAATGTTTCGATAGAAGTATAGGAAAGGAGGAACCTAGCATCACTACTGCTGTCCACTAGAACCTTCTCCGTCCTGGCCTGCCTGGCGAGGATTACGACTCTGGATGCGACGGTGGCGGTCTATGGAGAGCTCAAGTTGCTCAAGTCTGGAAGATAAAGCGGCGCTATCCTGCTGCAGTTGTTGCATGTTACCTAAAATGGAGCATTTTGTTGCTTCCACTAGGCTGAAATGCCTCTGAAAATATGCTCGCTGACGGAGTTTCTCGGAAGAGATAATGGCCTAGGACTCAAATAGACGGCAGATGGATCGATTAGTTCGTTGCTGCGAGGCTTCCATGAAAGCTTTGTTATCGACCATCTATTGGTGAATGGAAGTGAGGAGTCCATCACGTCTTTGTTCTCTGGCCAAGTGCTCTCTCCACATATCTTCGGTAAAGATAAAGTTGAGAGTGGTACCTGTAGGTGGGTTAGAGGAAGATTGTGTAGTGTGTGCAGGTGATGCATGGAGTGAGGGAACATCATGAGTTGGAGGTTATTCCTACTGGTCAAACTCATCATCAGTCTCGTGGTCATCATCGAAAGGAAGGTTGGGTGGCAACAGATCAAGAACATCAGGTGCATCCAAATTATTTTTCAAGTTTCTTTTGCGACGCACATCAGTGCACCGGGAGTAAGGAATCACTACGCTCAAAATAGTTGCACCATGGACCATTAAATGGTAACCGTCTTCCATCCGCACTTTGCACAAACGCATATCTTTCATAAATTTCAAATTTATTGTGCGGCGCGGAAGTGGTTCCAAGGTGGCTAATTCGGCGGTAAGATTCAGAGCTGAGACAATAGAGGTAATTAACCCGCCAAAACAAATAGTTCTAACCTTCTTAACGATGCAACTCATGTATGCAATCATAAACGGGACGGGGCTAATTTTCAATTTTGTGAGGCAGCTTTAAAAAAACATAATTTCTTTTGCATTAACTTTATTTGGATTCTCCCGGCCAAAGGTAGTGCAAGCAAGTAAATATCGAAAAACTCGATGGTCGGGTTATGGATGCTTGAAGCTAAGTTTCCTTCAAAAGAATTAGAGGTCAAAGTTGTCAATCTTCTCCAAAATGTCATAGCCTCGAGTGACCATTCAGAATCCAAGGGGGCCTCACAAACATCACCTTCCCCATGAGGCATCCCTAGCAGCTCAGCAAGTTTTTCGATAGAATATTGATAATCAACATTAAACATTCGGAAACTAACCGTACCGATCCTGCTGGCGCTGTCAGGGTGAACAGTATAAATCAAGGAACTTAAAAATTCCTTAGTGAGCCTCTCATAGGTAGGTGCTTTTCCTTCAAAAATATCATGCATACCTAAATGATCTAGAAAAGAAAATACACTATGGAAAATGCCTAAACCATAGAGACAATCTTCATCAATATACCTAGTGGAGAGGAATTCTCGAGTCCGCAATTTCCCCAACAATGACCTTTGTTTGTCTTCAGCGCGCCCTTCGCGAAGAAGCATCCCATCAAACTCCATTGTTGATTTTTGAGGATGAATATGGTGAAAATGGATATTTAAAGAGGGGTGGTGGAAATGGGTTTTAATGGGAGATTTTGAAAATGGAAGTTGGAATGATTAATTGGACGGTGAGTAGATGAAAAAATTATGAGCTTTAATGGGTTTTAATGTAGGTTTTGAATGGGAGAAAATGGGTTTTGGGAGGTTGAAGGAGGCAAAAATGGAGTTTTTGGGGTTGTTGCCCCAAAATATTACGTTCGTCATGGCGGGTGCCATGGGGTGCGTGGTGGGTGCCATGCCTTGTCTGAGCCACCAGACAGCTTAGTCATTTGGGCCTTCTTTGGTTGTATTTTCTCCATAGGGGGTGTATCCATAGTATTTTCTTGCATTTTGAACATGGTTAGGAATGATATTTGTGTTAGATAAAGTAAAATAACAAAGATTTGAAAAAACAAATAAAACTAAAACTAAAACAACTAGAAAGTAAAATCACATAAATAAAATAAAATTAAAACAACAGGAAAAATCACACACACACACACACACATATATATATATATATAAAGTCAAATTGGCACTGTATGAAGTAAACACACAAAAAATAGAAAATTTGCAGAAGTAAATAGTGCAGAAATATAAATAATAATATGTCTCAGAAATAAAAGTAAAGCAGAAAAAGGGAACAACTATTGTTTGTCAAGCAGGTAGGGTCATCAGGACGCATGAGTGTTGTCAGTGTGTGGGTGCCCTCTAATCTCGACCAACTGAATTTGTAGATCGCTGATCTCCTCATAGAGGAGGTCAGTCTCTGTCGCATGAGTGGCATTAGACACCTCCATCTATAATGTAAGATCTGCAACCTCCTGGCGGAGCTATGCCATCTGCCTATGTAACTCTAAGATCTCCGGCGCATCTGAGCAAGTCCTGGGTGAGCATCTGATCTCTGTATACTGAAATTGTTAGACAAAACAGTGGTCCTCTCATAAGGATGATACTCAGGTGTGGGTGGCATCAGGCGTGCATATAGGATCTCATAGTGCCTCCTTTGAGCATCGTCTCGAAAAACAATGTGTGTATCATCAAAGCTCTGCATCCAAAAAAACTGGGTTAGATGACAATGCTGTTACCTGAAAATAAAATTTTAATAAAAAAAACTCAACTTAGAAAATAAAATACGGATAAGTAAACTTTTAAATAAAAGGGAAAAGGAAAAAGGAAAGAAAAACCATGGGTTCCCTCCCATGTAGTGCTTCTTTTAACGTTGGTAGCTCAACGACTCAATCTTCGGTTTCCATGGCCACTTATCACGCCATCTTTCATATCCCTCACCTTTTCTTTTCTTTATTCTGTAGGGTAGTTCAGACTTATTAACTCGTGGTGGTGGTTCAGGATCTATCATGCGTATTATCTTCTCAGATTTGGATTTAGTTCTTTCATCCACCATCTCAAAGATTGACATTCCCTTCTCAACATTGATGACTTCCTTAGTTTCATGGTCATCTATTTTTCTCTTTTTGTATCAATCCTTTGATAAAGGTGCATTGGCTTGGACATTTTCCAATACCTCCACATACCTTTTGGATTGGGGGTCTACCCTAGCTTCTATAAATATTTTAGGGAAATAAATAAGTGGGTTGTAGGGAGGAGGAATAACAAAAGGCGGTACCTTCTTTACCCTTTTGACAACCTCCTATTCGGGTGGTGTCGGTGGATTTTTCTTAATATCTACTCTTTTCTCATCAGAACTTTCCTCAACCCCATTATCACTCTCCTCAGGGTTTTCAATTTGAATTTCACTATTGGTTATTACAACATCCACATGCTCCCCAGGGTAGGGTCCTAGAGGTTTTTGTTTCAACAGGGAAACTTGAGTCTCCAAGGCAATGTTGTGAGTCGCTAGGGACTCAACCATAGTGTTCAACTGCCTAAGGGTTTCATTAATATGGAGATTTTGTTTTCTAAATTCTTCATTTTGGACAGTTTATTTTGCTACAAAATATTTCATCATAGGTTCTAACCTAGTGAGAGTTTGCGACACAAGGAAATTCTCCATTATAATTTCGAGGTTGGATTTAGGGGCATCTGGGGTCTCCTCAAAATACTGGGAGTGATAATAGTAGATGAAATTTTGTTTATACATAGTAATAGAGTACAAAGTTTACAGTGTAACAACAAGGTACAAAATTTGACGAAGTTGATCCCTGGCAACGGCGCCAAAAACTTGATGCATTGATTTCGCAAGTGTACGAATCGCGTCAGAGTAATATAAAGAGTTGTCGAATCCATAAAGATTAAGTGTCAATATATCATAGTCTATCATCACGGTGTTTATCTAAGGAAGATCAATATTCAAGATTGTTTGGGAGTATGTAGTGAAAGTAAATGATTAAAAGGAAATACAAATAAAAAGACATGATCGAATGTAATTTCTAATGATAAGACCATTCCTAACTGCTTATGGATAACATACTTACAGGGTAATATTTCCTATTTTGAAAAGAATCAATTTAACGGGAACTGTCACTTTCGCGTGATCAGAACCGAGTTTAATCTTTAATCAATCCCTTTTATTATCACTTATAAAAAGGCGTGTATTGCGTTAAAGTAGAAAACCTATTTTTAAGAAATATGACTTCTTGATTTAGTTGAAAAATGCTTTTAACTCAGAAAATTTAACTAAATATGTTCGTGGCTTTCGCTTAAGAACCAGATTTTAAAGCCATAAGCGCATCCGAAAATAGTTTTAAAAACAATTTTCTAAGGAACAAAAATACTCAATCAACCGAAAAAGCGCTTTCGCTCTTCTTTGATCGGTTGAAAGTAACCAAGTTTATCTTCAGGGTTGGACGACTTTCGATCTTACCCAACCAAAACTTAAGTTCAGAAAACTTGTATTAAAGTTAAAACAACCCTTAAAGTGTTTATACAAATACAATGTGGAATGTTAGCTTAACATCGGTCCTTACCTTCTTGCCTTTAGAAGTTTAGCCAGACATGAAAAATAAATTAAGCATGATAAATTTAGACGTGTTAAAAACTTTTAAACGAAGTAAAGCATTGCAAAAATAAACAAGCAGGTAAAAGTGCAAGAAAATAAATAAAGTAGTGCAAGTGCGAGAAAATAAATAAAGTAAAGCAAGTGCGATGAAAGTAAATAAAGTAGTGCGAGTGTGAGAAAATAAAGTAAAATAAAGGCGAATGCGATAAAGTAAATGCGAAATTTTATAAATAGAAACCTGCTCCAAACGGAGACTTTAATTTTGAAAACAACTGGAAGTAAAGTGCGGAAATGTAAATGGCGGCAGATTTAACTTCTATCAAAGTGCTCCAAACTTCATTACAAACTCAACTATTGATGCAATAACCCTTCGATGTGAGGAGTTTATCGCTTTACAATACTGATAATATATGGCTTAAGTTTGTACCTAAGCTTGGATGAAGAAAACTAAAACTAAAAACTTCCATTTATAGAAAAACAGAAACCGAACAAATTACAGATTTGCCCTTCAACTCCTTTTTGGGCAGGAAAACCTGACCAAGCATGGCGCCCGCCACAAGTGCTAATGTAGGAAGAATGTGGCAAGGTGGAATTTGAGGGAGGTTAAGTCCTTGACATATCACGACGTCCTCTATGGTGGCTGCCATGTTGACCGCCACGTGTACAAATGGCTTGAAAACTTGATTTCTTGGACGATTTGCTCCGTTTTTTGCAGGAAGGCTCAGAAATAGTTGGGTCTCTGAAAAGGGATGAAAAAGCAAACATAAAGCATGAAAAGATAATAAAAACTATAGTTAATCATGTGAAATTCGAGTAAAAAACGCAATATGTTGTGGTGTTATCAATAACACACACTGAGGCACATTGTTTGTTTTAACCTTGAGCCTTTCCAACCATCCCATTTTATGTGTTTATCCTTTGTCAACCAACTTTGAGTTTGTACCCTTTTGTTTTTTATAACCACATATGTTAAACCATGGCCAAATACTTCCTACACTTGCTTGGCATAAGTGAAGAAAATGGAAAAAGAGTAAAGGTTTAGAAAAACCCCATCGAAATGAGATGATCACAGAGATAAGAAAAGCAACAAAGATGTTGAGCCAAAAACCCTTGTTTTCCCCTTTTATTTGTGTATCCCAACGTACCTAAGCCCCGTTACAACCCAAAGTCCTCAATTAGTGTGCGAATATGTTTGTGTAGTGAAGGTAGAGTTCATCCAATGTTAAGAGTCAGTATTGCATCCATTGAATTGTGATTGTGAAACACTATAACCCTGAGAGACTTGGTGAGAAGTGTGAAAAAGTTTGCAGGGGGTAAAGTATTTTGATGTGGAAGTGCAGTGGAAAGTTCGTATCGATGACCCAGAATCTCGTCCAATAAGGTGGAAAACAAGTTGCGAAGAGCATTAGCTGTATTGTGGTAAGAGAAATTCTGGGGTGGCCTTGTTTTGTCGTCTTCTTCACTTGAGGACAAGCAATGAGCTAAGTTTTGGGTTGTGATCGGTCACCATTTCTATGTCGTTCCTGTCACTTACTCGGTATAAATTCATCATTTTAGAACACTTTGGTTTGTTATTTTTTTTGAAGTTGTTAAGTTATTTTATTTTTCTTACGTTTGATTTGTTTGTCGTTTTGAGTCAAATTTCATGTCTTTTCGATACTTTTGATGGCTTGGTTTTGTATGTGCTAGTGATTTTAGGTGCAAGTGAAATCATGAGGAGTATTTGTCGAGTAAAGAGTGAAAAATGCAATGTATGGGACCTGACACGGTGACCTGTATCACTTGATACGGGTCGTGTCATGAGAAGATGAGAAGAAAATGTTCATGGCAATATGACACGGGTGCCCGTGTCACTGGACACGGACCGTGTCAACTCAACTGGTGTGATCCAACAAGGAGGAAGAGGCTGACACGGCTCGTGTCAGCTTGGGCGAGAGGAATTTCACTGTTTGGATATTTTTTAATTGTTTGAGATCATTAAGGGCATTGTGGACATTGTGCACTGGGAAGAAAGCTGACAACTACTAAAACCTAATTGGCAGAGGAGAAAAGACACTTTTTGAACGGGAGAATAATTCATGATAGAGGATCAGAGATTCTAGAGCTTTGGGAACAAAGAACTCTTCATGCGCGAGAGCAATTGAAGATCGAAGACCCCAATCTATTGTAATGTCTATATCAATATTTTGATTATGATACCTTTGAATTCTATGAGAGGCTAAACCCCCAATGCTAGTGGGTGTCCCTAATTTGTCATGTTAAGAATAAGGATCTCTTTGTTTTAATCAACGTTTTAGTTCTTTATGCATCAATTTCATTATTTAGAGTAATTTATAGTTTGACCCTATGGGACCATAGGATTCACTTTTTTTAACACATTAGATCCGGACAGTCGTGTTAAGGTTTTTCTAAATAATAATATTACAGAGGATTTCACCTAGGACTAGGGTAATATTGTGGTAACCAGAATAGTTCTTGATAAGTGCATGTTTAACCTTTCTACTAATTTAAATGGAAATTAAAATTAGGAATTAAGGTTAAAGGTTTTTTCACTAAGGAATTAGGAAAAGATAATATTGAGAATCGGTAATTGAGGCTGATGAACTTGTTGAATGGATCAAAGAGTGAAGGATATTACTTGGAAAATTATACACTTCCACTAGCATATTTTAATCAAACAAAAAAAGAGACAATTTTTTGATATTGTGTCAATTTATATTTTGCAAAGATTTATTCCACAAAACTCAAAACTATTGTTTATGTTCAATTGAATAAATCATTAACTTCAGTATTTCCTACGCAATCCTCGATATCGATACTTGGGGTAAAATCTCATCATTACTACATCAGTAAAAATAGTACGCTTCCTATTTTTCCGATCACCCTCTCGACCCGTTTGAGCAGGGACACCAGCCAATAGTAGATATTGATAGAGTAATAAATCATACCTTGAATAATGGATTTGACCACAACCAGTCTCCCAGCCATGTATAACATTGAGCCTTTCCATGCAATAAGCTTATTCAGGATTCTATCAGAAATATGTGGCAAGTGGGATGCTTTTAACTCTCCCTATAAAGATGGGAACACTGAGATAGTTTTTTTATTTATTTATTTTTTTTCAAAGTTGTTCATTTATAAATATTAACAACTTGTTTACAAGATAAAATAAAATACAAATAAATGATACTGCCAGGACTTGAACTCTAGACCAACAACCCTCTTAACCAAGCTAGTAATTTCCAACTGAGCTACCCCACCAATCCCTCAAGATGGTTCAAAGAGATTGAGCCTTTGGTAAAACCAGTGTTAGGAAGGATATTATCAAGTTTGGAGTTGGCAATGGAGCCCGAGTAAATCGATAATTTACCTAAGTTACAGTATTGACCCGAAGCTATTGACTACACATGAAAAATCTTCTTCAAAGCAGCGATATTGGAAATTTTACCATAACAAAAAATAAAAATGTCATCAGTGTAAAAGATATCGGAAGGAACTAAGTTGTGTCTAGAAGATCTAATCTTCCCTAGACCTTCCTGTGAAACTAAAATAGAGATACATCCACTAAGAACATCTTCCGCCAAACAGAAAAGCAAAGGAGATATAGGATCTCCTTGACGAACGCTTCTGTTGCACTTAAAGAAATCATGGTGAATCCCATTAAAATTAATCTAAAAACAAGCCAAAGAGATGAATTTTTTGATCCAACTGCAGAAGGTCTGACAAAAGCCAAATTGAACAACGACCTTTAGCAAAAAATCTCAACTGATGGTGTCAAAGGTCTTAGTTATATCCACTTTCAAAGTAATATTCCCATGTCTATTGTTATTGTCAAACACATTAATAACTTTTGATGCAAGACACATACAATCTTGTATGTTCTTATCCAGAATAAATCCTATTTTCTCCTTTGAGATCTGCAAAGGCATGATAGAAGCAAGTTTGTCCACTAATTTTTTTTTGATGATCTTTTACTAACAATTTGAAATGTTGATAAGCCGAAACATGTCAAGAGTTTGAGCATACTCTGACTTGGGAATTAAAATGACAAAACACAGATTATAATTGGGCATAAGCCATATAGAGGAGAAGATTTACAAGACAACATTGCACATATCCACCTTAATAATATCCCAAAACGTATGATAAAACACACCTCTAAACCCTTCAGAAACCGGTGCACTATACTTGTTTAGACTGAGCACAGCGCTAGAAATCTCTTCAATAGAAGGAAGCATGGTCAGAAGGCCATTCGTATTAGATTCCACCAAAAAAGAATTGAATCTTCAACCAAATAATTATCATGAACACTACCTACAACACACACAAAAATAGTAGTGAAATAGTGTACCGCAATAGAAGCCATTTGTTCTTGGACAGTGACGAGAGAGTTTTTGTAACAACCCAGACCCCTCACAAGGCATTCATAGCACTATTACCTCACGATCTTTTCTATCCCCTCACTAGTACAATTTTTTCCTTCTGTGGGAATCAAACCCTGTACCATGGGGTTCAAGTACATGTTCAATTGATTCTCACTATCAATTGAGCTAGTAGTTTAATTGGTAATGAGAATGGATTGAACATGTACTTGAACCCTAGGGTACAGTGTTCAATTCTCATGGAATACAAAAACTCTACTAGTGAGGGGGATAGAGAAGATCGTGAAGTAATAGTGTCGAGCACGTTGAAGGCTCGGACTGTTACAGTTTCCATCCTTGAGCACTGAAATAATACTCTTGGACCTTTTGATTTTGGCCATCTTATGAAAACAGACCGTGTTACGATTCACGAAAATATGTCAATTCAACTTTTCTTTTTCAGCCCTGAACACTTCCTCCATCTTCAGAGATTTTTCAAGCTTCACCTGAATCATCTTTAACAATTTCGTTGAACCTTGGGAATCAATCTGCTTTTGTATCTCTTCTAAAATATAAAAAGACTCTTTCACCTCCACATGAATGTTGCCAAAGACATCTTTATTATACCGATATATATATATATATATATATATATATATATATATATATATATATATATATATATATATATATATATATATATATATATATATATATATATATATATATATATATATAAACATCATAATTTGATGGTTAGGTCACTCTTGTTAGAAAATTAACAATAATTCTTTAGCATGCAATAATATTGTGATATTATATCACCAACATTCCACATTCATTCGGTCATAAATAAAAAAGTACAAGTATAATATCAATACTCCTATCAAGTATGATATTGTATAATACATGTATTTATAGTTAAATGTAATTCTCTCGTAATAGGATATACTTGTATGCAGTTACTATTCTTAGACCTATGTAAATATTTTAAGACCTTTAAGTTAAAAACTCTTTAAGCTAATCATTATCCAAAGACTTATACACATTAATAAGCCTTATTAAATTTTTGGTTAGTAGGAGTTTATCATTAATATTTTCATATGTTTGGGTCATTCTTTAATGACATATTTTTCATAGCTTAAATATATTACTCTCAATTTATCATTCTTTATATATGTTGTGAGTCTTTAACATGTATGATATGTTTTTTCTATCAGATATAATTTGTGCAACTTGAAACTTATTTCTCTTTTGATTGATTAATATTTTGATCATTATTACTTAATTAATTAATCAAATATGGATTGACATAATTAATAATTAATAAATATTATAATCAATTGATCAAAGAATAATTAATAATAATATGAATGGTGTATCTTATAGGATATGAGAGAATTATTATCATAATTACCGTTTAGATTTTCAGAATATGTTAATTAATTGATTCTCAGTTTTGTATTATATTAAGAGATATTATTTCTCAAGCTAGATATTAACAAGTTTATTTCCTTTAAATAACATATATTTAAGAGTAGTGATGGTCCATTGTTGATTAGATAAGAGCATGTTTCAATATTATTTCATACAAACTGTTTCATTTGTCTTAGTTATTTGTCTTAATCCCAACTAACCTTATGCAGCTAGAGCACAAATTTTGTCTTAAAAATAATGACCCATTTCCAATTTTCAATACAACATACTATCAATTAGGCAAGAATATTCTTTAAATTACTTTATTATAAATAAATTGATTTTTTTTATAAAAAAAACTTAATTCTTTAACATGATTTTTAGGGGTGTTCAAATTCAAATCAATTCAAATTAAAAATTAAAAATTAATTCAAAAAACAAAAAACAAAAAAGAATAAAATTTATTGAATATGTTTAGATGTCATTTTGAGAAAACTAATCGATTCAGATCGAATTTTAAATTAATTTTTTAAAACCGATCCAAACCAAATCGAACCGCACACATATATTTTTATACTTATTTATTTTTTATTAGGATGATGTGTTACGTGAATTTATTATTAGATGATAATAATTTTTTTAATAATATCTATTAGTTTGGTATAATCTATTTATTTGTATTATTTCGAATCGACCACTTCCGTCTTATATTATTAATTTTTAGTATATTATATATTATATTAAATCTATTATTTATTAGTAGTTTTATAATATTTATATTTTCAAAAATCGATTTAAATTAAACCGTATAAAATTGGATCGGATCAAATTGAATTATTTTTAATATATCATCTAAAATTAAATCGAACTGCAACTAAATTTAATTTTGAATCGGATAAATTTTTATCTTAAATCCAATCCAAACCGAACCGCGAACACCCCTATTAATTTCTATCTCTTTTTTCTCACATTTTAATTATTTAAAAATATTAATTATTATATTTTTATTACACTTTATTATTTTCATAACACTTAAAATAATTGTATTTATAATTAACATATTTTTTCTCTTAAAAAAGAACAACGGTGAGCATATTAATTAAAAGGACCAACGAATGAAGTAAACAAAACAATTTTTCACCTACTTGCTAAAATTTACCATCCATGTGCCGTGCCACTTTGTTTGATATTTTAAGATATTATAATATTTTAGAGGAGTTCTATAATGATACCAAAAGTATTAGACCATATAGTTTACATTGTAGTTTCTCAATTTCATTTTGGCGTAGCACAAATTCCAATTTTCATAAAAATAATAAATAATCTAAAAAGATAGATATATAATAAGAAAATATGGTGTAGGTGTTAGATATGGTGTCTATATATCATTACTCAATATTTTAACAATAAAAGATATTTTTATACTATTATTTAATATTACATCGTAGTTATATATTTAAATCATATGATTTTTTATTTTTTCTTGATTTCGTGCAAAACTTATTTTTCTTTGTTATTAGATATGATGTACTATACTATACTATATGGTGTTTAAGAAAAAGGTGTTAAAATAAAGATAGTCTTGCATGGTCGTAAATATTTAGACATACATCTAATAACAGAAAATAGAAAAGAAAAATATTAAATAATACATTTTTAAATATTTAAATAATATATAATTGTATGTGAACCTGTCTAAATAATTCTATGTTGGGATTGTGTCAACCAAATATTACTCATTAAAATAACACACCTGTATTTTAACATAACCAAAGTAGATTTGTCTGTTTCTTTCCCACTTGTCTAAACTATATTTTGTACTAATATTTTTGTTACGATGTAATTCAGTCACAATTTTTTACTAAATCATTATTAATTTTTTTTAATTGTGTAAACTATAATTATTAAATTATTTATTATTGAGTGAAATAATTTTTTAGTCCCTATAAATATCGTCGTTTCAGTGAAGTTCTTTTTCCACTAGAGCACAAGTAATTAGTTATATATATATATATATATATATATATATATATATATATATATATATATATATATATATATATATATATATATCTTAAATTATAGTAAAGATTAAATTAAAAAGTATTATAAATTAAAAAAAAAAAAACTATGGTATAGAATAAAATTTAAAAAAATAAACAAATTGGAATTAAATCGTATATTATAATAAGGGTTAAATAAGTTTTTGGTCCCTCTAAAATTTCCAAATTTCGGTTTTAGTCCCTCAAATATTTTCCTTCCAGTTTTGGTTCCTTCAATATTTTCCGTCTGAGGAATTGGTCCCCCGCGTTAAAAACCATTAACTGATGCTGAGCTGGCATGACAGGTGGGTAAATTTTATTGTTTCATTTTTAAATGACATAGTATTAGGTGGCATAAATAATTTTGTACCCCATGAGTAAATTTTATTGTTTCAATCCCTTTCTACTCGTTAACCCTAATTCCATCCCCTTTCTCCATTCATTCTCCCTCTATTTTCCTAATTCGTGGTCGTTCACCCCTGTCGTGCCATTCTCTTCATTCACCATCTGCTTCAGAGAAAATGTTATGTCGTCTGCTTCAGGCTTCAGTGAAATCTCGAGTTGGAAGGCTTTGTAGATGTCATTATCGGATGGTATCGTATCAATGCAAGAATGGACCAAACAAGGGAAGGTTGTTTTGGAGATGTCCTAATTGGAGTAGTTATGAAACCTGTAACCTCTTTATATGGGATGAAGATGTTGGTGAAAATTCTGGAAATGAAGATGGTGTCATTAGGAACTTAGAGTTGGATGGCTTGACATTTGTGGGTTATATGAAGTTCTTGTATGAAGATGAAAGGAAGAAGAAGAAGAAATTGAATAACAAGTTGAAAAATGAGGAATTCCATGGAAAATTGAAGATGTTGTTTCTTGTTGTGTCCATTTTGAGAAATGTGTACTTTGTTTTCAATTATAAATGAGGACAATGCAGTTTGTTATGGTTGTAATTTGTTATGGTTGTAATGAAATGAAATCTGTATTTAGATTAATGTAATGAATTTCAAGTAATTTGCACTTTGTAATTTGTTATGGTTGTAATGAAATAAAATCTGTAAAAGTGTATTTTAATGAATTGCAAAACTTTATAATACACAATAGAACTTTGATATAGATTGTGTACAAGGCAGTTTGTTATGGTCATGTAATTGGCTGAAATGTCTGGTATGAATGCTGTTGAAATAAATTGCAAAACTTTGATATAAAAAACTTTGCAAAATAGAATAAAATTCATAATATAACATTAATTAGATTCATAGATTCATTGGTTCACACATAACAAAATATAGTACAGAGAACATAAAATTTGTTTGAGTCTTCATTGAGTCATGCTCTTCTTGATGTCACTCCATTTGTTCTTCCCATAAGCACTGCCAATAGTTGTTTCTTCTTTAAGAATTACAACTGAATCATTTGGATCCCTTCCAGGTCCCTTTACATCCTTTATTTTCAGTGTCTTAATTCTGATCTGTCACTCTTTCTACTTGGAGATGCAACAATCTTCTTCTTTTTCTTTGGTGATATCATCATTTTTACCTGTTATGAACACAAAGATATTTACAGAATTGTTTGACAGCATACCAAAAAAGCATATATCAGTACAACAAAGAAATTTACAGGGTCACTCATGGTTGGGTTGTTGGCTGGAGTAGATACTTGTTTGACAATGGATTTAGGAGACTTTGGACATTTACCTATAAAGGTTTTGGGATCAGACTTAATTTTTTTTTAAGGACTAGGACCAGGACTCTCTTCAATGTTTAATGGTACAATATCTAGTATTTCATCATCATTCAGTAAAGCTTTCAACTCATCAAGATCTATACCACAATACATCCTCATTGCCTTAGCTGAACTAACAGAATTTTGTGACATGTAATCCCTAGCTTGAGTTGGTGTTTGAGTAGCAGCATTTTCAGGAGCATGAGTAGTTGCTTGAGTAGTTGCATCCTCAGTATCTTGAGTTGGTGGTTGAGTATATGCATGAGTAGTTGCTTGAGTAGAGGCATCCTCAGTAGCTTGAGTTGGTGCTTTAGGGGCATGAGTACTTGCCTGACTTGGTGGAGTAGATTTTTTTTCTTTGTATCAGTGGGCTTTGTTTTCTTTGTAGCAGTGGGCTTTGTTTTCTTTGTAGTAGTGGGATTTGTTATCTTAGAAGTGCTTCCTCCTATCTTTGTAACAGTTGGCCTAGCCTGCAACAAAAAAAATGTGACATTTCATTGAAATGTTGTATAGGGCATAAAATTAAAGTTTGTGTTCAGTTTGAGATACTAACCCTTTTTTTATACTGCAGTGGCAACATCAATGGAAACATCACTAGCTCTTTTAGTAGCAACTATATTTGCAGTGGCGACATCAGTGGCAACATCACTAGCTCTTTCAGTAGCAACTGTATTTTTAGTGGCAACATCAGTTGCAACATCACCTTCAGTAGGACATGTTAACTGTTTGTTTTTCTTACACGTCCTTTTATTGTGTCCATATTCCAAACAACTCTTACATTTGTGGCTTGTGTTTGTCCTTTGCCACCTTGTTTGAGTTTCCTCATCTGGCTCTCTTCTTCTGAATTTCTTTGGTCTACCAGGACCTCTCTTGTAACTTGGTGGCAAGATTTCAGGGTCAGTAATCCTTGGCCATTTGTTTTGGCCATTAATGGGACTGATAACCTCATTGTAACATGATACATAGGTAGACTTGTGGTAACACTTATCTACATACTTAATGGGATTATCTAGCTTCCTATGTATGGCTGCAACAACATGTCTACATGGGATCCCAACCAAGTCCCAAAAACCACAAGAACAAGTATATTTTTGAAAATATACAACAAAATTATCTGTGAATTGTACATGAGTGACTTGAAAGGTAAGTCTACCTCCACATGTTGGCAGCCAGCTAGCACTTTTTTCTATCTCCCTATCTAGCCTTCTAAGGGGTTTAAACATGATCTCTCCTTTGTAATTCTCTACTTTCTCCCTAAGAGTAGCAAACCTACCCATAAGATAGTTTCTAATCTACTCAAACATGGTAATTATAGGTTTATCCCTTTGCATCAAAATAGTATCATTGAAAGATTCACTTAGGTTGCTCATAAGAACATCACACTTAGAGTACATAGGAAAGGCATGTTTACACCACTTTTTCTTGGGAATAACATTTAACCAGTCAAAAGCATCTGGACTTACCTCCTTAGTCTGATTCATCTTGTCCTCATGAGCTTCAAAATATGTTGCCTTTGCTGCAACCATAATAAGATCTCTATATAGTGTTCCACCTCCAAACTTCTTCTTGAAGTTAGCAAATAGGTTCCTTAGACAAGACTTGTGTTCAAACTCAGGATACTCTTCCTCAAATACATTCACCAATCCCTGAAATAATTGAAAGTATCATCAATAAGTAACACACATTAAGCACAAAATTATCAAGTAAGCATACCTTTTGTTGATAAAAAATAAAGCACCATTTAGTGTCAGAACCTATGTCTTCAAAAAGTAATTTAACAAACCAACTTCAAGTATCTTTACTTTCATTTTCCACAACCCCAAAGGCAAGGGGAAGATACTAATCATTGGCATCCCTACTGACAGCTATCAATAAGATTCCACCATATTTGTTTTTAAGGTGACATCCATCTAACCCTATGAATGGTCTACATCCAACCTTCAATCTCTCTTTGTACCATCAAAGCACATATAACACCTGTCAAACCTAGATGGCAAACCAGAAATGTTCAGCTTAAAGGTATTGCCTTTGTTTGCCCTCCTCAATTCTGCTCCATATGACTGAAGCATGCTATATTGCTTGGTTGAGTCTCCTTCAACAACCCTTCTAGCTAGTTGCCTTGCTTTGAATGCCCTAAATCCAGTAATTTCTGTAGCAAACCTTAACCTGACATCTGCTACAACTTCATTCAGTTTCATACTTGAATTGTTCTTCAACTTGTCAACAATAACTTTAGAAACCCAATCAGCATTTGCATTCTTGTTGAAAAACTTCCTTCCACATTTGTGCTTCTAAAATAGTGTTTTAATCCTAAATGATGTTGTTCTCAAAACTCTACTGCATAATACAGTGTAATCACATAGTTTTTTCTCCTTACAAACAACCCTACATCTTACACCATCATTTTTGGCAAACATAACCTCCCTACCATTTAACACATTTTGTTCCAATACAACCTTTTTAAATTGCTTTAGAGAAGAAAATTCCATTCCCACCTTGAATTTAAAATCTTTTCTAAGGTTTTCATCTTCATTAAACCTTATCACTGCAGACCTACCATCGTCACTATCATCATCTGCCCCACTATCTAGCTTATTTGTGATGTAATCATCATCAATGACATGTACCCTATCCATCTCTGTTGTAGTGAACCCTTTATGTATGCCTTGACCTGTGCCAGTGCCATCTGCTTGAACTCTGCCAGTATCATCTGCTTGAACTCTGCCAATATCATCTGCTTGAACTGTGCTAGTACCATCTGCTTGAACTGTGCCAGTACCATCTCCTTGAACTGAACCATTACCATCTACTTGACCCTCACCAATAGCATCATCAAAATCGTGCATCATTTCCTCTTCCCTATCATAAAAGTGTATACCATCCAAAGAGTCTTCTGATGATTGACTACCCTCACCCTTTTCACTTTCCTCAACATTAACATGGCCTTTTTCTTTCTCTTTTAACCTCTCCATATAAGTCTTTCCACCACTACATAACTTTGCCTCTGTATATATCTCAACATCACACTTAGTCTCCTCAGCACACATAGCTAACAAACTTGCATCCTCATCATTAACAAGTGGTTTTAGATCATTTTCAAGGGACCTATGTTCAGACTTCCACCACATATTCACCTCTTCACGATTAAAAGATGAATTTATACCCTTGATTATGTCACATGCTTCAAAGTAAGACCAGAAATCAAGATCTTGACCACACACTGCATAAACATCCCCCTTTCGTATCTCAAGCCTTCTTCCTTTACAAATGACCCTTTTGTATGAAAAACAACCTTAAATAACCCCATTTCCTACAAAATTCACAAAACATAAGGGTATATCAGACATTACCATAGATTCTGAGACCACATACAAACAATCCAAAACTCATAGCCATTAAACTATACATAGTGGGACTTACCTAATTGTCGTTCTTGGGACTGAAACAAGGGGCTCCACCTTCGTCAATGCTGGTATGGTCCAGTAGCTTTGGCTTTTCAGAAACAGAGAACGTTTAATTTAGAAGGGACCACAAGAATGGAATGTAGAAAGAAAAGGAATTAGGGTTCAACGAGAGAGGCATTGGGTTTAATTTAGGTGAAACAATTGGGTTTATGCCAGCTCAGCATAAAATTGAGTTTTAATTTAAAATGAAACAATAAAATTTACCCACTTGTCATGCCATCTCAGCATCCGTTAATGGTTTTTAACGTGGGAGACCAATTCCTCAGACGGAAAATATTGAAGGGACCAAAACTGGAAGGAAAATATTTGAGGGACTAAAACCGAAATTTAGAAATTTTAGAGGGACCAAAAACTTATTTAACCCAAAAATAAAATATTTAGTATGTAAACATTTTAATAACTATTAATTAATAATTTAGTGTAATTAAATATATACAAAAACTTTTGCTAAACAAAGAACACCTCATCTTATGTTAATTGTCTTTTTGCGTAAAAAAAAAAGTTAATTTTTAACATTTTGTAAACTCATACTTCATAAGCCCCTCTTCTTCCTCTTGAAAACCCTAGTTTGTCGTCACATAAACCACTAAATTCACTATCAAGCAGTCGTTTCCGAGCGAGATATTACCAGGTACAGTCTTCTCTCTCAAACTTCCAAGCGAGCCCTAAATTCTTCTCCAATAAGGGTTTTGTTTTGATTCAATTTGATGACTTACGTTACCTCTGTTTTCGAATTGGATTGTGAAATGCTTAGAATGGAGGAATGCTTACCGGTTGAAGTGGTGAGAAGAAGAAAATGCAAGCTTTCGATCTTGCTCACAAGGTATTCGATAAAATGCCTCACCCAAATTTTTTCTTCTATTTGCTTCTATTTTACTTTTGATTTGTTGTTGTTGTGTTACTTAGTTGCTATTGATTATTATGCTCAGGCTGGTTTGCAAATTAACCGAGTATTATTGTCGTTATTACCGTTTTGTGCTTGCGCCCCACATGCTTGGTGAAATGTCCAAACTGATTTGGTTGTCTTATGTACACAATGAGTATTAGAGAATCCATCATTTGGGTAGTTTGCAAAGTCTTGCATAGCTGTAATACTCCTAAAAGCATGACACCTTGAACTTAGGCTTTAACTTTTACTTTCAAAGACAAAATTGATAATGACTGCTCAAACTTGCAGGAACCTTAGTTTCAATCAGTTGACATCCTCCTTTGGTGCAAAGCTGGAAATTTTGATAAGACTTTAAATTTTGTGAGTCTCCACTTTACAAGGCTTTGTGAAACACCCGGCCGAAAAATCAAAGGATATAACTATATATCAATGAACTCGCCATCGAACTTTTTTTATCCCGTCAAGAGGGAAAGGTAAACATCGAGTAAACCTGAAACGGAGAAATCACGGTCTTACAACCGAGAGATCGGGTAAGGAAGTCTATTACGCGAGGGGAAGGGATTAGCACCCCACGCGCCCGTAGTACTCTACGGTATCCGCTTTTACTTTCTATCTAATGGGTGTAAAGGTATAACTATATATATATGGTATAATGCATGCAAAAAGAAAAGAAGAATACAGAAATAAAAGAAAATAATAAAAGAAAGAAAACACGGGGAAAAGAAGGAAATATTTACAAAGGTTGCTCGATCTAGCCCCGTGACAGGATGCCTACGTATTCCCTCGTGAAATAGGAAAGTCAGAGCGCCGTAGTTCAGCTCACTTGTTTTGGTTGGTTTGTGTTTTTTAGATTAGCAGACGAAATAGCAAACGATGATGAAACACCTCCACGATGATGAAACATCAGTTATAGATAGGATGACGGAACATCAGAAGACGGGATGATGAAACATCAGAAGATGAGATGACGAAACATCAGCAGCAGGACAACGAAGCGTCAGAAGATGAGATGACGAAACATCAGCAGCAGGACGACGAAGCATCAACAGCAAACAGGACGGCGAGACATCCTAAAACTATTTGGTTTGTATCTTTTACTTTAGAAAAAGTTTCACATCATTAGAGTGTTTTAATGCACTTGACAAAACAAGATTTTAGTTTTAAGGATGCAAAGGAGAAAGGTAAAATATCTAGGGGAAACTAACTTATTTCTAATCCTAACTTTATCATATAAAATTGATCCTAAGTTATGGATATAAACGAGGGGAAGAATCTACCTAAAGTTATCATGCATGGATGCCTAACTTAATGTCTAAACTCGATAACTAAACTAATCGAGCAAACCTAAGGGGAATCTATAAAATCAATCATCTTGGTTAGAAAATCAAGTGAGAAGGGGGGGTAGAATCAAGTAAAGTGCTTTGGCAAAAGCACACAAATTAAGCACTAACAAGTGCTAAGAAGAAGAAGAAGAAGATGTGGTGGGATCAAGTGAATGATGTTCATATAAAGTGTCATGTGAGGTGAGGTCAGTAGACACAATCATACATTTACAAAGTTTATACAAACCTTTAACAAACATCAAACATCACTATAAACATACACATACAAAGTTAATTCACAAACTAAGTCGAAACTAGTCCTAAAAGCATACGAAAACCTAATTGCCCGAAGCGTTAGACTTAGAGGAAGTTAATGGAAAATTAAAGAGTAAAATGACACAAGATTCAGTAAATAAACATGTTAATTCCTCATTTACATCATACAAATAAACCACAAAGATTCAAGAGCAAAAATCTACCAAAAGTGCGTAAACATGCAACAATCGTGTGTAGTGAAGTGAATCTAAGCGTGTGAGACTTATGATATGCAAAGAAGGTGTCAAGATGAAGTGATTACAGTACCAACATCATATGAAAGAATTAATAACCAAATCATAAAGAAAACGTCACAAAAAATGCAATTACAACATTTGTGCGAAAACTAGTCGAAATTCTTAACCTAGGAAGTGTTTACAAGTTAAAAGAAGCCATGAAAAGGCAAAGATGAAAAGAGATGAACCAAGAAAGACCAAGATGCACAAATTACAGTAGAAAACATATAATTTCATCATTAATATCATTCAAGTGTACACTCCAAGGATTCACAAACAAAACACTTAAGAAAAGTGCATTCGATTCGTGCAAGTGCGGGCAAACGTGTGTGCGCGTGTGTGTGTATGCTTGAGCATACTTGTGCTAAGTGTCACATGATGGTGGGATAATAAGCGACACATGATGAATACATACTCATTCTATACACTACCAAGCTACAAGATATTCTAAATTGCACATATACAATATTAACACAAAAGAGTAGTTAAGAACTTGACCTAGAATGCAACTAGAAGTCGAAGGAATCATGGTTAATGCATGAAGGAAAAGGAATGAATCTCATAGAATAAAAAGACATGGAAGGCAGTAGCTAGAATGTTAAGAATTCATTATCATCATATACATAATCATCATGAAAATTTACAAACAAAGGAAACTAGGAGAGCCTAAGTATGCACCTAGAAGTGTGTAGTGAAATGTGCATGGATATGCAATTGTGAACATGCTTAGTGGTGTCATACTTGAGTGAATTCAATGATGGACACATAAATATTACATTCATGTTAGACACAAACAAATTTCAATCACCTAAAAAGAAAACCTACACAAAATTAATACAAGAAAAACTAGTCAAGAGTTTGTCCTAAACATGCATCTAAGAATCAAATGAAGCATGACATTGCATGGATGAAGAGGCATGAACATTTAGAAGATGGAAAAGGATGAAGGTCAGTAGTTATCATGGTAGGGGTGCACTCATATCATGTGTACAATCATCATAATCTTTTCATAAACAACCTTCAATAAGAAAACATGAACGTACATCCTAGAAGTGTGTGATGGAATGTGTTCATATGTGTACTCAAACATGCTTGTGTCAAGTGTCATATACAAGTGAGATCAGTGATGAGAACATAAATATCATGTTCACACAAACACAAAACACTTACCATACATCACAACCATTCATGGTACAAAGGTTAGCAATGGAAAAGGTCAATTCTAAACCCTAGAGTTAAATTTAAGTAAGCATACAAGTTAGTGAGCCAAACATGGTGAAGAGGCAAGGTGAGAAAGGTAATGGGACACACAAGTTCAGTAGCTTAAGACCTAAGTACACTATAAACAAATTCATTTCAAGCAAGGTAAAGAGCTTACATACAAAGATACATCAAATTGGGGTTTGAAAACATCTAAACTAGTTAAACATGACACTTGAGAAAGATTAAACAAAATAGTTTTAATTAGAAAATTAAAACCATGTGTGACTTGTGTCATAATTTTAAATCATAATATGATTCATGAGCAACCAAATGTAGAAGGTAAAACTTCCATACACAAACAAATCACCTATTTGATGAACAAGATCATCTAATGTAAATACCACCTATCTTAAATCAAACGACATTGGTTAAGATTATGTAGGAAGGGAATGATGTCTTGTATGTCATAGAGTGATGATAGAACCCTCACAAGATGCTTGTTATGAAATCAAGGTAGTGTTGATTGAAGCAACATACCTCAAACATCACGAACCTATAATCCCTTGAGGTATTGTCCAACCAAAAATTAGAAGAGAAAGAAGATTTAGCTTTTTTAGGTCATCATGATGATCTTATCATTGAATACAAGCCAATGAATCAAAGAGCATGGAAATATTGATTACATAATGCACAAAGTCAGAAGTAACGACTCAAAAAAAATCAATTAGAATTGGATCTCTAATACCATGAAAAATGCACATAATACAAATGTTACAACCATAGCTACAAGATGATGACATCTTAACAACTATACTACCGTGATTTGTGCAAGTTAGGAATTTTAAAAGAATCAATCAAACTGGAATCAAAGCCCTAAACATTGCATGAGGATAAGATAAATAAATGAGAAGTAAATTCCCAAAGGATTGCATGAATGCATTCCTCATATCTCACAATTCATGCAAGATGATCCAAGATGAAACACCTTCCAATTAAAGGATCAAGATGATCCAATGAGGTCAAATGTCTCACAAGTCTTTAGAAGACTATCCTTGAGGTTATCATACTCCTAAGCATCAATTAGAAACACAAATTGTACAAGAGCATGGTCTAAGAATCAAAGCATCAACAAATTAGGGTTTTAGGAGATCATACAAATTCTATGCTCAAGGTAGAAACCAAATGATCAACATATAATTTCCAATAAATGAAAACGTGTTTACATATCAATAGAGCATTCAAATGATCATCACATACCCAAAGCTTGGCCTTAAATTATGTCCATAAGCTTCAAATTGAAGCTTGACTCAATTACACTAGGCCAAAGGATATGTTCACCTTGGAAATTCCATAAAAATAGAAAGATGGGATATAAAATCCAAGAAAAAATGAACTAATGAGCTCAAATCCCTTACAAGTCAGGGACATATCCTTGCTCAATCCAAAAGTCCATGGAAGGATCAAAATAAAAATAAAAAAGGCAACATTAGTTCAAAATTAAACTTGCATGACCAATAAACAAGAAAAATTTGTATAAAATACAAAAGTCAGAAATAAAAACCTACAAAAATTGAAAACAGTAACCTAACATCCCAAACATGGTCAAAACTATTTTTGCTATTTTTATTTTTAAGGAAAAATGATTAAAAAAACAATAAAAAATGCAAAATGTGGAATGCAAAATGTGGAATGCAAATCATGTATTTAATGCTCAAATTTAATTAGTTATGCAAAAATAACAAAATTATGAAATAAAAAAAAATGCATGATGCATGATTAGAATGTTCTAAAATATTTTTTATGTATTTTTTGTATGGATAAAAATATTTTAAACAATTATAATTATGCATGAGATGCAATATAATGTAAAAAATTATCTAATTATGAAAAAAAAAATACCAAAATTATGAAATAAAGTTCAGAAATGCATGATGCATGATTTGAGTTATCTAAAATATTTTTTATGCCTTTTTTTTATGGATAAAAATATTTTAAACAATTTAATTATGCATGAAATGCAATATAATGCATGAAATTATTTAACTATGCAAAAGTACCAAAATTATAAAATAAAATTCAGAAACTCAAAATTAACCTCTTAGAGGATCCAGAATATTTGTTTTGGGATTTTTCATCATGGGAAAGTATTTTTTCATGAATTTTCAATTAAAACATAACCAATTAATCTTAAAATTTATTTAATTACTCAAAACATTTTTAAAATTTTAGAAAAAATTCCATAAAATACTAGAGGTCAATATGAATCTATGATATTTTTTTTGTAATTTTCAGATTAATTTTGGATGCAAAATAAAATGGTTAAACATGCTAATTATAAAATAAATTAAATGAAAACAAAAAGGAAGTTAGCGAATCAGATGATGCCACGCATCATCTTCAACCTCTAGCCAAGCCCTAAAACGCGTATGAACCCAGTGCCATGCATGCTACTTCTGATCCCTACAACTTTCTTATTTCTCAACCAAATCAAACGATTCAAAGCTCAAATTAAAGGTTACATGGCAAGCTACAACACACAACTTGTAAAAATCAAAATGATCAACCATGCATGAAGAGATCAGAGCGAGAAAATCACAAAAATCATCCAAATCCAGAATTTCAGAACATCATGCTATGCAACACGCTTAAAAAATAGAGGCAAATATACATCAAACCTATTGTTTGGCCAGCTAACCACGCATGTAAAATCTTTTATTCATCAATGGCAAGCTAAAATCCTAGATTCAAAGTTCAACAGTTACCTCTTGATTTGGAAAATAAATCCAAATGGGCCTCTGAAATTGAAAATAAAATCCCTCTGGCTTGCTTTTGAGACTTCAATGAAGCTATAATATTGAACTCGATTTGCAGCAGTTGCAAGCAAAGAAAAGAAAAAGAAAAATGTAGAGTGTTTTTAGATCTGGAAAGCGAGTATGAGCAACCTCCTTAGCACAATGGGAATCTTCTTACTTATATTGAGAGAGTAAATATAACATCAGTCTTTCCCTCAATAAATCCGTTAGAGCACAAAAATCATAAGCAATGGCATGGTGAATCAGCCATGCGTTTTGCCTTTGTATCCACTCTTTTTGGCTGCATTTTGATGAGCTGTGTGGGTGTGTGAAAATGCAGCACGTGATTCATTCCTCAGCTTTACTAAATATGGCAAAAAAATAGAAATCGTGCATGGCAATGGGGTGAGAAGATGCTTATTCTGTCTGGGCTTTTTATGGTAAAGAATGAAGTGGCATGACTGCTTCGATTCCGAGCTCATGCTTGCCTAGAAGTAACTTGTAAGATCAACACAAAAGCATGCAAACAAAATTCAATGCACACAGCCTTGGATCATCCTGTTCAAGCCCAATTTTCTCACTAATGGCTCATGCAAAACCTGGTTTTTAGAGGCCTATCAAGAGCTCTTGGGATGAGGATTACAATGGGCTTTGGTTCATTAAAAATGGAGCTGAAATGAGTGAGTTATGGTTGCTAGAAGTTATGCATAAACATCGAATCTGGCTAGGTACACGCGCGCGCATCAGGGCTTGCATGGTCGTGCATGGAATCAGTTTCATGGCCTCCACTTGTGATCCTATTAACTTCCTCAATATTGAACCAAATCATGTGATTCAAAGCTCAAATTAAAGATCTCATGGCATGCTTCAAGATGGATGAAGTAGAATTCTCAAATTCCATCTGAATCAAAAGATACGAGCTTCAAGATTATGCCCACCACCTGTTTGTGGAAAGTACGCGCAGAGAAAGCCAGAAATCTGCAAGCTTGCCCAGCCTAGGTCAAAACTTGTGCATGAAACTTCTAACTCAAATATCTCTCAAATGGTGTATTTTTGAGAAATTTTACACATTGACAAATTTGTAGGATTTTTTCCCAGCTTTCCAAAAATGTATGGTATGCAACCATTGGATAAAAATTGAGAAAGTTATGACATATCAAAGTTTCATAGGGTGGACACTTAGAAAAGTGTTTATCCTTAAATAACTTCAAGAACAAGTTAACCCTAATTTCTTCAACTTTCTTGGTTCAATGATGGATTTGATCATGAAATATGAAAATATTATATTTGAATTGATGGTTGACCAAAAGTCCACTTGGTCAACTCATGACTTTGACTGATTTTGACCAAAATGACCATTTTGCCCCTTGTGAACAATTGACTTGCTTCTACTCAAAATTGAGCCTCAATATTTCAACCATGGATGTCTAACAACATATAGAAACAAGTGGAATCAAATTTGAGTGGAAAATATGGAGAAATCCTGATTATACCCAAAACCCTAATTTTGCACCTTGTGTTAGGAGATAGTCAATCAAGCTTCAAAACCTCAAATCTTCTGAATGTATTGAATAATTCTCTGAACCATGATAACTCAAATGATCATAGGAAAATGATACTTCAAGAAATTGACCTATCCAAACTTCAAACTTTACAATAGGCCAAAACCCTAATTTCATCAGATGAATGACACAGATGAATTCCTCATCAATTCTTTGCAAACTCCAACTCTTGAGGAATCAATGAGACAAATGAGATGTGTTGAGATATAATACACCATTGTGACTTTAAATATCCAAAGATATGAGAGCCTGAGATTCCCTCAGAAGAGTATGCTAACACAATCAACCTTCTTAGCTTGTAGAGGACTTGAGAACCCAAATAACTTTAATCCTATCATAATGTATGAATGAAATGCAATATAATGTTTATGATGAAACATAAGCCTAAATCAAGAGGCTAAATTTTAGGGTGCAACACTTTGGACTATTCCATATAATCAAAAGTAGAATTTATAATAATACTGTTTAAGTTGAAATTAGCTTTTACATTTCAAAATTTCAAAATCTCTCTTATTTAAGTTCTTCTTTAACATCTATAAGTTTATGGAGACTATTTTCTTTAGTGAGGAACCATAGACTAATTTGAATTGAGAAGGCCCTGCAAGCTAAAAGCTAATCGAAATTGGGCCTATGAACACGGATAGTGAAATTTCTTTGGCCATTTATCCTGTTTTTTTAATATATGTTGTTTCTGGCCTCTAACTTGAAGATGGTTTCTTTCATCAATTATATTTCATGTCAATGGATGTTTTTTCTCTCAATTCAACTACCATTCCCTCCACTCTCACACGTACACATGCTGCACCAGTTAAACCTTCCCCTCATCTCATTCAAGGTTCAACAAATATGAAAGTTTAACATGTATGTATCTTCATTCAAGGTTCAACAAAATCTAGTACTGTTGAGGGGATTCCTGAGAAAACAGATTCAAAGTAAATCACTTCATATTGGTTACTTCATCGGGAACAAACAAATTTGGTTTTCCTGCATCTATTCTCAAGTAAGTTTGAATTCTGAAACCTTATTTTCATGTTCGCCTCGTAAAGAAGTTGAATTGATTGATTAGTTTTATATCTATAGTTTATTTTGGGGAGTATTGATTTGGAAAAGGAAGGCTGAAGAAGCATTGCTAGAAAGTTAAATTCCATATATGCTAAGTCATTGTAATTAGGCCGAAGCGCTGTGCACGTAAGGTCCTAAATATCTTATTATAATGCCATTGTTATGTTATGTGACTGTTTTCAGATAGTGAGACCTGGTGGCATGGAGAGGCCTACTGATGCATACAAGGAAACACATAATGTAACTCTATCAACTGAAGATACTTTGTTTGGGGGTCAACGATACCTTCTCAATGCCCTTACATTTCTCCGCCAAAGGTAAGTACTGCCTTATATAATACATTTTATGATGTATATTAGCACAAACCAGACTTGTCAATTGATTAGTTTTTTTATCTGGACGATACAGAAACCAGATACGACAATTGTCAGTAATCCAGCTCCATCTGCTAATGTTGTAGTAGAAGTACTCAATATTGCCCCTAAAAAAGAAACAGAACAACAAAAACTAGTGGCGAAAACAGAACAACCACTTTCTCCTTATACCGCGTAAGCCAGATTGCTTATTTTGTTGACAGTAAATCTTTTAATGTGGACCAGTTACAAAAAGCTGATTTGGTATACACATTTTCAGTTATGAAGATTTAAAGCCACCATCATCTCTCCAACTAAGCCTTGTGAGAAGAAACAGATAAACATTAGTGATGCAGTTCCAACGCCTATTTCTACAGATACTCCAAGTAGCATTCGAGAAATAGATGGCATTTCTCAGACAACATATTTCTCAAAATAAGAAAAAGATATTGGACAACCTCAGTGAACTCCCGATCTATCACCTTCATCTATATGCCGGTAGCCACCACCACCTGCAACCTTCTACAAACTCCTTGTTTCTCCATCTGCGACACCATAACTTCCAACTCAATCATCCATTAACGGTGAGCCCGCCTTCCGCCTTTCACCAGTTCCATAACCTCACCTTCAACAAACTCACCGACTGCTACTCTTCATCACCCTCCAACTCCTCCACAGTTCCAGTCCATGTGACATCCTCTCTAGCTTCTGCTACACCACAACAGCTCTGTCACTGTTACGTGAGTGTGATTAACTTCATATTTTCTTAATTCAATTAATTTATATTTTGTTCTTATTCAATTAATTTCTGTTTTATCTTTACTTTTCAATTTCTTCATATTTTGTATGCTAGTGCTATTTTATTGATATGATTAATTGTTAAGTATTTTGTTATAGGTTTTCCTATGGCCGTGGATTTAATTGCTAAGTTGTTGTCTGCCTGTAACTAAATTTGTTGCTAAAACTTACCGCGCACTCCATAGCTTCCTGTGAACTGAGGGTAATTTTAATTAAAAAATTTTTGTAACGAGTGATTTAGTTATGTGTGATAGCTTTATGTAAACTGAGATGCAATTTTCAAATCCCTTAACGGGATGTTTGGCTATCTATTAACCTTGAAAGGTGTTAATGTAGTTGACTTAGTGCTTGTGTTGTGCCTGCCCCTTTTGCCCATCTTTATTTTTCACTTGTTTCTTCATTGCTCATATGTGGCTATATGCTTTTCTTATTGTTGGTTTCTTTCCCATTCAAGGGCCAGCTAATTTTGTACTGGACACTAGCTGTTGGCAGTGTGAGCATGAGTGGCGGCAAGAAATTATAGTTGTGTGCTCTTGAATTTGATTGTTGTTATGCAGAATGTCTCTTAATTTACACTGTGATTTATCTTACCCTCTCTCTCTCTATCTAAATATGCATAATATTTTCTAGTGTTTGTGCATCTTGAAAGCTATCATCATTTATCTAGAATTGGATAAAAGCAGTGACAATGTCGCTGTACTACAATTTATTTCCTGATTTGCATGCATCATACAGAGTAATGCGTTCACCATGTGTTCATGGTTTACTAGATTCTGATATTGACATTCTGTTGGAGAACTGCTATTGAATAGATCACTTTTATTAACATGGAAACTTGTTTATCTTAGGATCTCTGATGATCTTTTTGTATGTTAGGCAGTCTATAATGTGTTCTCCATTACTTTTCTTTTCTACTTTCAGCCGGAGATGAGTCATGATGTGATAACTACAAAATCCAATAAAGATTATGCTCAATATTTATGTGGGATTATCAAAATTGTACTTTTTCTTCTTGTACTTGATGTAGTTTGAGTTTGAGACTTTCTTGTTGGAACTTTTGAAAATGTAGGATTATCATTTTAAGTTCTGATTCAATGTTTTGCTTGTATAGGTCTGTGATATCCCTTAAAATCAGCTTTGGCTTTCAGAGCCATGGTTTTCACTTTCATTGCCATAATTTACCTGCACTACCACTTTCTGCAGGTAAATTTGAGCAATGCTAACTTGGAAGGTCCACTTGTAACAGGAAATACATCTTTTAAGGGATCAAATATTATAGGCGCCGATATGTAGTAGCAATCACTTAATTATCGTATGCAATAGACCCTATAACTCTCAATCTCTCATAGTGGTTTCTATTCTATACTTTTTTTTCCTTGATTAGAACCTTTTAACTAGTGGACTTAGATCAAAGATATTAGCAAACTAAGAGTGAAGGTTTAGATATTTTCTCAAGAATTCAATGTAAGAAAATTTCTACACATGTTAACAATGCTTTGTCTATTATCTTGCTCTGAGTCAGATTTCACTAATGTGCCATTGAGAGAAGATCAACGCGTATACCTCTGCACAATTGCTTATGGGTAAGATTATACGTCTAAACGACGTGCATTTTGATCACTAAATATCAATAATGTTTCACCAGTAATGTAGTTTTTTTTTGTGACAGGGTGAACTCAATGGCTGGAAACGCTACGCGTGATACATTGATGTGCAATTAGTATTCCATTGTCGAGTATATCAAACTTTTGAATCATATTAAATATACTCTGGATGTGATGTGATGTGGAATTCGAAAGGGAAGCCTATTGTTATGGAGTTTTATGCATATTGGTGTGAGGTTTTTCACGAATTAGCTCCTGATGTCTACAAAATAGAGCAGCAGTACAAGTAATCATTTATATTTCTCAATTACGATGGTGTCTTATTTTGAGGGAAATTAAGTGCGAACATTTTGTACAATATTGATATAATTTATGATTTTTCGTGTGCTAATTTGACTATGTAAAAACTTGTTACAAACTTTGTAGTTTATAAATTGTTGTTCTATGAATTTGTTTTATTTAAAATCAAAACATTTAAAATTAAATTTTATTTTTTGTAGTTTATAAATTGTTGTTCTATGAATTTGTCTTCTTTAAAATCAAAGCCTTTTAAATTAAATTTTTATTTTTATATTATGGTTATTTTAATATATTATATAAAATAATTAAAAAAATTAGATATAAATTTCCTGCGGATTTTCCTGTAGATTTACATGCGGTTATTTCCTGCGGATTTTTCTGCGGAAATTATTACCCACAAAGGTATTAGCTAAGAACCATAAACCATAGGAAAATCGTTTCCTGCGGATTTTTCGCTCAAATCCACAGGAAAATCTAATTTTTTTAGTAGTGCTAAAGGCAGGGACGAACTAAAAATAAAAACTGTCATATTTATAGGGATAAAAAATTATTTAACCCTTTTTCGTATACTTCACTTAAAATATTCTATTTAAAAGTAAAACTAAAACATTTATTTACTCTAAATTTGACTTCGATACAACTTCTATTACATCTTTTAAATCTTGAACTTATATTTATCTTGATTTAATGTTTGAATTTTAATTACTTTATTAATATAAAAGATAAAAGGTAAATTGAATCCACAAACTTAAATTATTTAATATTATGTCTTTTTAAATATTTTTAAATTATTTTAATTTTGAATAAATTTTTCCATAAGATTCTAATACATGGAGTAGATTTGGATGCATATGTGAACTGTTCCATCATGTTTAGCATGCTTCGTATAAATTCACACGTTAAAATAATCGAGTTGGCCTGTCTCTAAAAATAACAATTTGTGTAGTATTTGTTTGAGTCTGCTCTGCATAAGTATGCAATTAAACATGTTGATATGGTGACGGTAGAAACAAATAAATTTTGTATATAAATCTAAAATATTGGTTTTTCTAGTACATCTAAAATATTACTATTGTTGATAATTTTATATTGTGAGATTTAAGTTCCAACAAAAAATTATTACAATTGTAACAGCCCAAAAGTTATATGTCTAAAATGATTATTAGTAGTATTAATATTATAGTCGTAGATACATCAAATATATATACATTAAAATTTTATAATACTACAGTAGTTTTTACTAATACATTATCTGCCGTCCAGACATAATCTCCTGCACAACGAAAATATGCTTCACCAAGTCCTCAATTGTGAATCAAATCCAAATATCTGATTATCTGAACAATTATATAATAATGTGGGATTAGATAACAATTTAAGTGGATCTAAACCACTTAATATCTTTTTACCCTTCTACATTGGTCAAGGTATATAATTGATCAATCCATCAGGCTAACTACCGACAACATACTTTAATGTTATCTCAATAAAATCACCTATTTAGTTTCACACGTCTAGTCTATATACCAGAATAATATACATATCCCATCACGATTTGCCATATTGACAAATAGGATAATCACATATCTAAACCGACAGAGGTGTCATGGTGCTACATATATCTCGACTCAGACAATATGCATTGTCATCCACTAATACTCTATCAAATAAAAAGAAGTCACATTAGTCGTATAACTCCTATATAGTTTACACATATTATGACATCACAATGGCCTTCCATAAGCATGTATTTGGTTATGGCTACTTCCACCCAAAGGATCTAAAACATGTATAAATTTCTACACTGAGTATAGTATCGAGATTATAATCCCCTATACTTGTAGGTCATGGACCATACATGTAGTAATCAACCGTTAAAAATAGCACACGAATCATTGACTATCATGCTTTATCTCGTGATAACTTCACTTGTGTGTTATCCGAGCATAAAACAAGAATTATAAGTTATGATTTGTTAGTCCCATATCCCACTCCATATAGACATGTCATAGATACCACATAACTCTGCATATAATTAACAGGTCAATAACTACAATGTTATTCCACAATCGAGCATAATTTATTGGATAATTGACATCCCATTATCACTCTATGAGACTTCATCCTTGCTTACGATCATACAATCAGATTTATGTGTTGTTATTCATCCATTATATATATATATATACACACACATGCACACACACTAGATAGATTATTTGAAGGTATCCAGGATCCTTCCATTCATCAACACTCATTATAGACCTAAATATCCATAGTAGTGTTAGACATTAAGGATTTGCCTATACTATACATAACTAGTCCATATTATCCCCGTGATACTACTTGGTATTCCATCCCATAAGATTATATTCCCAATCCCTTAGGCAATGTTAAGGTCAATCCTATATCTATAATTAAGACTCATTCTCTTCATTCCCCAAGTATCTCAAATCAAGCACAACCTAAGTGATTTTTATGATTTACATAACATATTCCAATCTGTTAACCAACAATCCCCATCACTAAGTGTATGGACTGCACTCGGTCACTCGTCACTTAATCTAACCCTAAATACACAATGCCAGTGGATCCAAGCATATACTCTTTTCTCCTTAACATGACTACCCTTTTGATTACTCAACTTGCCAAACATGTGGATTCTTAGGTCTCTAACCTGGTCCTTATGACATATATGCATAATATTTACCCTAACAACTTAAGGGATCAAAGTCAATCATGATTTAGGGTTTTTAACATGAAAACTAGGGTTTTACACACACTTTTAGTTTACTATGGCAGAGTCGTAGCATACACCAAGACCGTAGTGTCCACTACGGTCGTAGCAGACCCATACTCCAAAATAGGCTACACTTGTCCCCAATTGTAAGAACCAGCGACAACTATGGGCTAGTCGTGGTAAACACAACAGTCGTATAAGGCTCAATAGCATTATGCATTTTTCTTCAATTTTATAGCATAACTCAACTCTCAACATCTCACTCACGGTCAAAACCCTCATCTAACACATAAACAAGATCATAACTACATTACCACATCAATTTGCATTTCATACATTATTAACAACCTAAATCCTAAGAGTTTAATGTTAAGAATGTAACTCTTTGTGTCAAAACACCATTTTGACAAAGTTAGTTGTTGTCAAAATGATTTGTGTGACGAAATTGTGTAGTTGTATAAATGTCGAAGGAGCTAGCCTCAACAGAATTAGACTTAGCATTGTTTTGTATGTTTTAGTTAGTTTGTTAGAGATTTCCTGGTGTACAAGTAATCTCAGCTATAAATAGGGAGGTACCTTGTCATTTGTAAAAACTGGAGAAAAGTTGAATAATAGTTTTTTAGTTTGATAGCAGAGAGAAACTCTGCAGAATTCTTCTTCCTCTTTTCCTTTTCTCTCAAGCACTAATTTCTCTTTTCTTCCCTAATTTATCTTTCTTCTTTCTATAATTTCTCTTATACGCAAATCATATTGCAACGAAGGTATGGAATATTCATTCGTGTGAAGAGTGAAGAACAAAAGGAGAAATCAATCAAAAATATTGATTCTTGTTCATCAAGATTGATCCGAAATTCTCCAAGTTTTTGGTGTAATTTCAACATCTGGTATCTAGAGCACTTGTTGAGTGATTTGTGGGAAACATAACGCAATGAATCATCTGAATGGATATATTCCAGCAAGTCATCCATTTTTGAAAGATAAAAACTATGAGAATTGGTGTAAGATGATGAAGATCATTTTCTATTATCAAATCTTTGAGATCTTATGAAAGAAGGAGTAGCGCCAATTGCATAAAACACGGTGGATGAACAAAAGTCTACACACAAATAATTGAAGAAGAAATATTATAAAGCTCTCTTTATAACTCATTAATGTTTCAGTGCGAATAATTTTAAAAATATGAGTGATCTTGAATCAGCGAAATAAGCATGAGAAATTTTGGAGAAATCACTTTGAGGCGCTGAGAAGGTGAAAGAGGTGAGGTTACAAACTCACAATAGAATGTATAAACTAATTCAGATGGAAGAAAGTGAAAGCATAATTGATTTATCCACTGGGGTTAAGAAATAGGTGAATCAATTCAAGGTATATGGAGAAATGTTGACATTAAGATCAGTTGCCGCAAAGATCACGTGGTAGTAGCCATAGAAGAATCAAAAGAGTTGTCAATATTGAAAAATGAAGAGATTTAAGGGACGCTTGAATTTCATGAACAAATAATGCTTGAAAGAGTTGTAAGCAAGTAGAAGAATGGTGTGGATGTGTAGGTGCAATCAGCAAAAGAAAAGAAAGCAGGAAAGTGGTTTGATAACAAAAGTCGATGAGGCTACAACAATTTAACTAGTAGAAGAAACCAATAAGAAGGAAATCCGTCGAATAAAAAAACCCTCATACCAAAGCAAATACAAAGGTGATGTTGCAGATAGAGGAAGAGGTGGTGGACAAAAACCTAGATAAAAAGTCACATTCAGTGTTTCAATTGTCATAAGTATGGTCAATATTCAAGTGAGTGTCCTGAAAAACAAAAGAATCAAGAAAATGATGCAAGGCTTGCAAAACATGAAGAAGAATAAATGTTGTTGATGGTCACAACGAAAGATAAAGAAACTTTCAAGGACCAATGGTTCTTGGATTCATGATCATCATCATACATGATTGGTAGGAAAGATTGGTTTGTCAGTATGAGTCCCTCAATGAAAAATAAGGTGAAATTCACAAATGACGACATCATAGTCGCTGAAGGTGTTGGTGATGTTTTGATTATGAGAAAAGATGGCAAAAGGTCTATAATTTCCAACATATTGTATACGTTAGACATGAAAAGTAATTTCGTTAGCATAGGGCAATTGGTCGAAAAGAATTATAAAGTGTAAATTGCAAATAAGATTATGAGAGTTCTTAACTCATATAGAAGGTGTAATACGATGGGAGAACTGACTTGGTTGTTTTGCGTTTTATCTTGCGTTTAGCAAGAGTCACCACCGAATTTTCTTTTATCCAATAAGGAAAAGTGAAAAGAACAGGAAAGACCTTTTATCGATTCTGAGTTCGGGGATAATTATGAAAAGGGGAGGTATTAGCACCCTTTTCATCCGTAATTATCTACGGGCTCTTAATTGCTTAGCTCCCTTTTGAAAAATTGCTTTTGTGTGTGTGTGATTTGTTTGAAAATATTTTGATTTGACTTCATAATAATTCTTGTATCAATCCTCGATAATGTATACGAAGTGTTTGAAAATATTTGTTTGAAAATGTGAGGTGTGAAAATGTTTTTTTTAGCAAGCAATTAAGAGTTATTACACACTCTTAATTGTTACTAGTCCTTTAGGATAGTTCTATCCATATCATTAGTTGATAGGTAGCCTCATCCATTGGATGTGAAGGGACATGCGTAAGGTCATCGTATGGTCATTGAAGGCAACATGTAAGGATACCTTAGCAATTTCGTAGGCACTATCATCATTTATTCATAGGCAACATCGAGGGACAAGATCATACATTTGTAGGCAACATCGAGGGTCATCGAGGGACTATGATCTTTATATCAAAGGGACTATGGTGATGTTATTCGTAGGCAGCTTTGCTAATGGTACCCCTATGTTCGAGGGACATGACCATATTTATCCGAAGGCAACAGAGAGAGGATACCCTAGGGTGCAAGTGTGAAGAGTGTGTTATTTTCAGATATTTTATCTTGGAGTTAGGGTTATTCTATGGTTGATTTTAGATCTTTCCATACAATCCTATTAACCATACGTCTAAGCAGTTTATATGTACAGAAAAGTGAATTGCGGAAAGATAAAAGTCTTACGCTATTACATGGCTCTGGGGAAGATACATAATAAAGAAGTGCGGAAAAAAAATTAACCTAGGCTATTACATCCCATGAGCAGTTACATAATAGAAAAAATGCGAGAAGAATAAAAGGTACACTATTACAAAAATATTCTTGCAACCTATGCATCAATTTCTAGTATTTAAAATAAAAATAAAGCATAAATAAAAGGAAAATTATTTTAGTAAATATGTTAATGTTCTAAAACCCTAATATTAAATAAAAATATTTTTTTGGTATTTTTTGAAATTGAATTTAAGTGAGAAAACTTAATTTCTAAGTTAATTAAAAGTTAATTGTAAAAATAATTTAAATGAAAAGAAAAATAAAATATTTTTGGGTCTAAAATTAATTAAATATTTTTTAAACCTAAATCTAAAATTAAAATATATTTTAGGGTTTTTTATAATAGTAAAAAATATTTAGTGAAAGAAAATTTAAAATAAATAGAAATTGAAAAGAAATAGGATAAATCAAGGAAATTAGTGACAATAAAATTGGTTTGGCCCTGGAGAGTGTTGAACTTGTGACCTTGGGGTCACAGGTTCAAAAGTTGGCCACCAGACCACTTGCATGTGTTGATCTATTCACACTTCCAAAAGTATGTATGTGTTAACCTGTAAAAATTAGAAAATGTGAAAAAAAAGTTGCAAAAGGCAGGTTCGAACCAGCGACCTGATAAGGTAAATGACTACGCGCACATGTTGAACCACTGGGGTGGTGATACATCCGTGTATTCAACTGAATCAATAAATATATATATATATGTGATAATTATTTCCTGAAATCAATTAAAAATTAGAAACGCGCGCATGTGGACACCTGGATTTTTGAATGGGCCTATCAAACACAGTCGTGCAGAGACCAGTGAGTCCAACCATCCCTTACGGTGGTCAACTCCTTCTTCTCTGGTGGGGAAATTTTCAAAACCTAAAAATTAATCAAAACAAAAACGAACTCAACCCAAATCCACTAATTAAAATGATGTGAATCTAATGGTGACATCAGTTTGGTCTGAAACATCATGTAACTAGGGTTTCGATGAAGTAGAAGCTTCATGCCCTAAAAATAGTAATCCATGATTCCTGCGTTAAAACTCATGCACGATGGTTCTAGACAATCACAAACATAAGCATAAACATGTATATATGAATCGAAACCATTTATATTGCATGAATTAAAGATTTGAAGTTTCAAAAGTTTACCAAATCGGTGAAACTAAGGAGGATGGTTTTGGCTTGCTTTGGGATCGTGTGAATGCTTGTATCGACTCTTGAGAACCTCAAGATGGTGATAAAATGCTTGAAATGACTTGAGAAGGGTTGGAGAATCGGTTTCGAGTTTGCCCTAAAATTTGATATTTTGAAGAATTTATCTAGGGTTCTTTAAGGCAGTGTCATACCCCTAATTTTTGACCTAAGATACCATTTCATATCACCATATATACATCATTGCATCACTAACAATTCCAGCACAAGGTAGATCGTGTGTGTGCTCCTTGAGCCAAGTTAGGGTTTTTATCAAAATTTTCATATGTTCAAGATATGATCAATTAGGGTTTGAGTCTCCACTCACCTCAATTTATATATCTTCATCAATCATCAACATTTGATCTTCAAATTCCTATAATTTCCTCAAGATCTACCTTGAATCGACCAATTAGGGTTTTGATCGAAGATGGTGTATCATTGACTTTTTGCTCAATAAATGACCTAATTGCTTGGAAATTGATCTTAAAATCATCAATGCAAACATCTTGACCTAATTTCTTGGTTCAAAATATTCCAAATATCATGATTGATCATTAGAGAAATTCTAAATCATCTAATGAAAATTCAACTGTTCAAATCAGTCAAACTTTGACTTTTGCTTAACTTTTTGAAATCCAAATTTTTTCAATCATCAAATCATTTCAAATTATCCATCATGATCATAAAAAATCAAAATGTGTGAAAAAGTAAAAATAAAAAGTCAAATTTGAAATTTTTCTAACACTTTGAAAAATTTTCAAGTGTTAAAAACATGGTTTTTCACCATTTTCATGGCTATTTTTCACCTAGATCCATTTTGATTCAAGAAAAACTCAAAACATGAAAGTTATAGATCTTGTTCCTAGCTTTACAAAATGTCTAAGAACTCAAAAAAACATTTTGTGTAGCTAGGGTTTTCAAATTAAAACATAATGGTCCATAACCAATTTTCAAGTCATTTTTGCAACTTTCTCTTCTAGAAGCCTTGTCATCATTGAGAGATAAGTTATAATTGGAAAATATCAGATAGAAATGATTGAAATAAGGATTGGATCAAGTGAGATTTTAACCATGGTTAAAGAAGTTAACCATGTGCATTAAATGTAAAAGATTCTTTCTTACCCTTTAAGGCAACTTGCAAATTATTTCAAGCCAATCCTTTCCATGCCATTTAGAACTCATGACCTATAAATAGAGGTCATTCCTCATTTCAAAATGATACCAAATCATCATAAATAAGCTTTCCTTCTTTCTTTCTTATTTTTCAAGTTTCAAGTTTCCAAGTGGGAGAATTTGCAAAACTCCCAGCCTTGCAATTTCTGAGCAATCTTACGCTTCAAACACTTTCCAAACATCATTAGAAAATTGTAAGAATCCTCAAGTCATCCCAAAAAACCTCCAAACTCAGAAATCATATCCAAGCTCCATAAACTTGCAAATTGATCCTTAACCTCCAAACTTCCATTCCACTCGTGCAAGCTTCAATCTTTCACTTCAAACATCATCGATATACCTCATAGAAGTGATCCAAATACCTGGAACACATCAGTAACAGCTCCGACATCAAAATCGAATCACACTTCAAGCTGTGGCAGTTGGACTTGGGTGGAACGATCCGGGCCATTTCAATCCAAGGTAAGCACATCAACACCTTCAATAATCATCACTGAAGCTATAGCAATCATCAAAGCATCTCTGGAACACCTCCAACAAGGAATTTGATTTTAGCTTCAAGAGGTAAGTTGCTCAAACTTCGAACTCTATAATTTATGCATTCCAGTCAAAAAATTGCTTGGCCATTTTGTTTCTGCACCTACACTGATCATTAACCCTCAATCCATTGCTTGAATTATGGTTCATACACGATTTCATGATCAATTATTAGAATTAGGGTTCATCTGTTTTCTTGAAAATTAATCATCTTAGGCTTAAAATAAATGAAATTAATGGTCATCATCACGTTCCTGGTGAAAATCCGAGCAAGTTTGATGTTTACATCATTCAATTTCATTAAGAAATAGAGGAGATAGGAATCAAAGGCGTGAGGTTGAAGATGGAGATCTTCACACATTTTCTTTTTTTTTCTTCCAAAATTCAAAAACTTGTTTTATTAATTATTTAATGATTGTTATTAAATGACGGGATGAAACAGCCACCCCAGTGGCAAGACATGTGCGCGTTTACTGAAAGGGCGTGAGTTCGATCCATAGTGGACTCCCTTTTTTCTATCTTTTTCATACTTTTATTATATTTCAAACTATTTTTCAAAATGTTTTCACAACTTGATTTTCAATATAATTAATTCAAGGTGATTAAATGACAAGCCACACGTGTGGTCCAGTGGTCAACCTTTTGAAAACTTTCAAGCAAAGGTCATGAGTTCAACACTCATCAAAACCAAAGCTTATTTTTTAACACTTGTTTTATTAAGTTTTTAACAAACTTCAACATTTTCAAAAACCAATCAAAACTTCTCATTTTGAGATGATTTTTTGCACATTTGTCATTTAATATATATATTTTATGATTATGTCAAAAATACCAAAAAATACTTTCTTTTGATATATTTTTATTAGGTTAAAATAGATGTATTTAAGTATTTTAAATACTTTCAAAAAAGGTTTTCTTTCCATTTTTCAAAACTTCTTGTGAATATCTTTCACTTTTCAAAATAATTTCAAACCTTTCAAAAAACATTTTGAACTTACACACCTCTTTTCCATGATCGATTCGATTAATCTTTGAAAATATAAACTGAACTAGGTTTTTCCTTTAATTTCTTTCGAATTCAAAATCAAATTGATCATGGGTCTCCCTCACGGTATAAGTCCCAACCCTCATATGTACATATTTATTTCCTTGTACATATCCACCCTTTTTGTGTACATATTCAATTCCTTGTACATATTCAATCATCTTTGTAAATATTAAAGTATAACAAACTTCGTTTGTTTGTTTTTATCCACTTGTTTATACATCAATTCCATTGGTATTAAGAGGAACATTATTCTCGGTGAAACTGCTCTTAAACCAATGGGTCTCCCTTAAGGTGTAAGTCTCACTCCTTTGTATATATTCAAGTTACACTAGCTTTTATTTGCTTGTTTTATACACTTGTTTATATATTTATTTCATAAACTCTTATGAATGCACACACATACACACACACACTTTGTCATATATACTTATTCATATACTTGTTCATGTTTATTTATGTCATAACAACTAGTATAACAACTAGGTTTCCTATGGCATCCTCTTGGGCTTTGCACAAGATAACTCACATGTTGAGTTAGCCTCCCCTTGGACTTCGTACAAAAGAACTCTCCTGTTGAGTTAGCCTCCTCTTGGGCTTCATACAAAATAACTCCCTCGTTGAGTTTAGCCTTCTCTTGGACATCATACAAGAAAGAGACCTGGAAATCTCTAACAGCCTCCTATTGGACTTCCAATACAAAGAATCACCTTCGCTAGGATAGAACCCTAAGAGTATGATTTCCCGGTGAAATCACTCTTGAATCCTAAGAGGATGGTTTCCCGATGAAGTCACTCTTAAAGCCAAGCCAACCATACCCTATAGCCTTCTCTTGGGCTCACAATACAAGGACCCTCGATGTACCTCAAAATGCCTCCTTTTGGGCTTAAAATACAAGGACCCACGAGCTTCTTAAAAGCATTCCCTTATCAATAATAATCAATTTCTCCTACATATTTAGACATGTAGCATCTCTATGGAATAAGTATCTCATCTATAGCGTCACATACAAATCAAATAATTTTCAAATCAAACACTTTTTCAAAATAAAATATCTTTTACTTGTAAGTGGCAACGCTTGTACACTCAAGCAAAACGCCTGATACTTACAATGAAAGATTCAAATATCTTTCAACCATCTTTCTTTACTTGTAAGTGGTAACGCTTGTACACTCAAGCAAAACACTCAATGCTTACAATGAAAGATTTAAATGATCAAATCTTCAAAAATGTATGTGATGAAATAGATTAGATATATTTTTTCATTAAGATGACATTTGTTGTTGTCTCTTAATTTTTGCTTCCACTAGCACATAAGTGGGAACTACGATTGCTCTGACTTTCTCAACCTCCCTTTGAGAATATGTAGGCACAAGGTCTCACCCTTGGTGAGCATACTTCTTTCTCCCTCAAACTAAACAAACCTTAGTTCCCTTATATCCGGGCTACATATGCTCTGATTTCCACTAGTGGATATGTATGCAGAGGATCCCAATGATCCTTGCGAGCATAATAATTATAACAAAACATAGGTTCCTGCCTAACCTACCTTTCTTAAATTTCAAAGGAGAAACTTTCCCGAAATAGCATAGCAAATAAAACATACAAACATACAAAATATGCATAAAAAAGTTCATATAGAAAACTATAGATATATAGGGTGCTAATACCTTCCCTTTATATAACCAACCCCCTTACCCTGGTCTCTCCCCAATACGTTGCGTATAGTTCATGCTAGTCGCATCGCATATCATATTTAGGGTATTTAATCTTTCCACTTTTCCATCTTCTTTTCTTGTTTGGAAACAATAAAGCTTGGTGCTCGCGACATCTTTTAAAACACAAAAAATCAAAAGAGTAAATTGTTTTGAGCTGGAGATTCGATTCCCTCGTTCTTTACTTTTTACCGCGAACAGAAAAATGGCGACTCTGCTGGGGAGTCACCAAGCGTTTTTTTTGTTTCTAAAAAGGGGGGGAAAGGGTTAAACTTCATTTTCGAACATGTTTGTTTTTATTTATTGTGTGTTTGGTTCCATTACTCGCGATTTCATCTGATGGAAAAAAATCCTAACCCAGATTTAAGAAACATTTTAAGAATTAGGTGGGGGTATAGTCCTATTAACTTACGAGGAGTCTCAGTCCTTAATAAGTTAATTTGAGATCTCTCGCTCAATGGAGGTTTTCTTGGGGGTAATTGTGTTTAGCAAGTTATTGCAAAGACATTTTTGCTTTTAAGGGAACTAGCGAAGCTGAGTGGCTGTAGACACATAACCCATCCTGGCAATTTAGGATGTGGTGCAGAAACTATTCAGGTGTAAACTTGGATTAGTTGTCATGCGAGACTACGATCAAGCGAGTTTTTCTTGAAAAATATTATTGGACTACAAATAGTTAACAAATCCGATAATATTTCAAATAGAAGCATTGAACCCGTATTATTAGTAGAACATATTTTGCAGGTGAATAAGCCCTTAGAACTTACCCACGTTTGGTTCTTATCGTTGGCCTCATGCTCATGACTTCAAACGCTTGAACGTGTGTATAACCACTAACCATGTCTGTATCTTTGTGGCATTCATGCATTCATTCAAAAACCTTAATTTCTCATTTTTCTTTCCATTTCCAAAGAATTTAGAGATTTTTCTTTGCAAACATTTTAGGTTAGAGGGGTGGATGTAAAAAGAAGATATACCAAGAGATACAGTTTTAAAATTCCTGATGTGGAAAAGTTAAAAGAGCTAGCATCCTTGGTAGAAGATCCATCGATTTTCAGAAAATGCTATGGAGCTCTTTTAACTATCTTGAACACTAACGTTGATGAAGGACTTCTTAAAACTTTGGTTCAGTTTTACGATCTAGTCTATCCCTATTTCACTTTCCTTGATTATCAGTTGGTGCCTACTTTGGAAGAGTACGCACATATTTTAGGTATCTCAGTGTTTGACAAAGTGCCTTTCATTGGTATACCTTGGCCTATAATGAGATGGAAATCATTGAAAGTTGTGGAGAGTTTGCCAACGTACCTCTCATTAGTACAAAAGGAGGAATTAACTACAACCCATTCTTGGAAAGACGTCAACTTAGGTATGAAAACTCAAGTAAACCCCTTGATTTTACAGTAGAAGGTTACTTTTATCATGAAGGGGAACCTACTTTGATTGGCAGGTCGAGCTCTCAAAGAACCATTCTTCTCGAACCATCAAAAGCTCTTACAATTATATCACTGGGTTTCATCACCACTTCTTTAACATCTAGTCTATCTATAACACTTTTCGGAAAGACATTCAAAGCAGAACCAGTATCTACCAACACATGAGATAATGTAGTGCCTCTACACTTAATAGAGATGTGCAAGGATTTGTTATGTTTCCTTCCTGCAAAAGTCAAATCAACATCAGAAAAACCCAAACAATTGTCTGCGGTCAGGCTAGCAATACAGTTTTCAAATTGATCAGTAGAAGTTTCTTGCGGCACGTGATCATTCTTCAAGAACTTCACCAAGGCTTGAGCATGGGCCTCAGAACACAACAGCAGAGCTAGCATAGATATTTTGGATGAGGTTTTCCCCAACTGCTCAACAACATTATAATCTCCTTTCTTGATAATTCTCAAAATTTCCTTCATCTCTTGCTTAGAGGCATCTTCAACAACTTTTTTTGGTACTTCTGTCTGAGCAGGCTGAATCACTTTTTCTTTGCCCAAAGCCTCTATGGTTGGCTCAACAATGGGGATACGAATCAATGCAGCAGTATCTTTCGGATGAGAGATATCTGGAGAGAAGACTCTTCCAGTTCTGGTTACCTTACTTGATCTATTAATATTGTCAACATCAGGATTAATAGCTTCAACATTACTATCTTCAATGGCCAATGGCTCCTGCTTGACGCCATGGTAGTAAATTTCGGCTCCATAATTCCAAGCTATAGCTTTGTGAGAAGAATATGAAACTAGTCCATGTGAGGTGATAATCAAATGAGCTACTTTGGGTGTGGGAGCAATCTTCACAGGACCTATAGAGGTGATCCTTGTCGTATTCACATCTTCAAATTTCAAATCCCTGGAAACATCAGCTATCGCGTGGATTTCATTACCATATACTTCGGGATAGTCGTTATCTCCCCTATCCAGTTGGCTGGATGTCTTCGATTGAAATTTTTGAACTTTCAGGGGCGGTATACTTTACCATGAAGTCAAATTTCCCACTCGGTTGTCCCAATGTTTCCCAGATCTCTGGTAGAATTTCTTCATTGTCGTCTTGTCTCCCTACGTCTTCAATCTTTAGATTTTTTGAAACCATACACATCCATTGGATTGAGACGCGTAATAACATCATTTATCAAAACAACCTGGAAATAAATCGACTCGCAGTAGATTCTTCTTGACAATCATCAGGGGAGTGGTCAATTCACTCACAACAAAAACATAGGAGTCATCATCAATAACATTGGCGCTCTTGCCATGACCAGGCATTGGTGCAGTAATCACATTTGGAGTTTCCACATGAGGGTCGAATTCAAGCTCCTGGGCTTTAATCATATATTGAATCTTTTTTTCAGAGCCCAAAAGTTATTTGTGTCATGTCCAGGGCTATTGGAATAGTATGCACACCTTGCATTGGGATTGTATTTAGGAGAGGATATGTTAACATACTGAGGCGGATCCCTCAAATTAATCACCTTTGCTTTTAATATATGTTGTAATGCTTGAGACAACGACATGTTGATCCTTGTGAATTGTCTTATGTGTGCATTTTTCTACGCGTATTATCTTGTTGAGATTGCACTGGCGCAAGATTGGAGATCAGAACTGCCCCCACAGATGAATGGAGATCATTTTTATCCTGCCCTTTTTGGCCGTACACAGCATTGACTTCTTTATTCCCATTGAAAGACTTCTTTGCAGCACTTGAAGATGTCTCGACTTGAATCTTCCCACTCTTTATTCCAGCTTCAATACGTTCTCCAATCAATATCATCATGGTGAATTTGGCTGAAGAATTTCCAATCAAATGATTGAAGAATGGACTTGTCAATGTACCCATGAACATATCAACCAACTTCTTATCAGACAAGGGAGGTTGAACTCTGCCTGCTAGATCTCTCCACTTCTGGTCATACTCTTTGAACTTCTCATCACATCCCATAGACATATTCTGTAACTGCATACGGGTCAGTGCGAATTCAGCGTTGTACTAGTAGTGCTTGTAGAAAACGCCTGCTAAATCATTCCATGTATGAATGTGGGTATTTTCTAGATGATAATACCACTCCAACTGCGCTCCAAACAAACTCTCTTGAAAGTTATGCCCCAAAGTCTGGGTATCCGTTTTCTTCACCATGCCCCAAGCGTGCATAAATCTTTGATGATAACCTTGGATATCATTTTCGTAGTCAAATACGATGCCTTGGATAAGCATATCATGAGGACCATTTCTTCGAGCATAACCAAACTGACGTAGCGCTAGACAAGGGTTGTAAGTGATACCTCCTCTTATGCCAAGAAGTGTCACATTAGGGAATTCCCCACAACGCTCAATGAAAATGAGATATTCTTGAGGATAGAGACACCAACGGATATCTGAGTGAGAGAGTGACATCAACCTTTTAGACCACCTCCTACCTTGTTCATTCTTCATTACCGATTGGGGAAGGTGCGAAATAAATCACTTGGGCAAAAAAGGTATGCAAACACATGAGAGTTCCCTGTCTCTTCATAGTACGAGTGTGAAGAGAATGCAAAATATCTCTAAGCAAGGAAGGCACAAGGTTATGAGCGAGGAACATCTTAATGGAGTTTGTGACACCCCAAAATAATTCGGTAATTAAATAATTATGATTTTTAAATTATTAAATTAATTTAGAACGTAATTTATTAATATATTGAATTATTAAGATTAAATGATGGAATTAATTGGGGAAGAGAAGTAATATTTATTTTATTTATGATTAAAAGGAATAAAATAAGGAAAGAAGGAAAATAGAGTCATTTTGGAGAAAACAAGATACGTGAAGTGAGAAGAGGAGAAAGAAGGAAGAAAACCTAGAAGTGTCGAATCAAGAGACCCGAGGTAAGGGGTGATTTCGATTGGTTATTATTATAGGTTTTGATTTTGATAATATAGATCTCAACATGTTAGGAATCTTAGTTCGAAATTTATAGGTTTCCATGGGTGTATCCCTAATGGTGTCAGATTGTGTCAGAATGTGTAAATCCATTGATTTGTATGATATAGGATCATTACCGATGAATAAAACCTGTTATGTTGCGTGTTATTGATGATGAATAAGTGATTTTTATGGTGTCAGAACATTGGACACGTTTTGGAATAAAAAGGAAAATGGTTTTGGGAGATAATGCTGTCAAAACTGAATTTTTGGGTCGATGGTCGTGGGAACGGTTCCCATGGGAGAACCGGGTTCCGACTTTTAAAAGATGAAAAATAACATTTTGAACTCGGAACCGGTTCTGTGTGGGAGGAACCGGTTCCGTTGATTTTCGGAGAAATGAAATTTTATTTTCTAGGAACGGTTCCCTACGGAGGAACCGGTTCCCACATTTTCAGTATTTTTTTTGAAATGTGAACCGGTTACTCGAGGAGAAAGCGGGTTCCATGAAATATTTAAAATTTTAAAACTTCAAAATTCATAACTTTCAAACCGTAAGTCCGTTTTGGCGCCGTTTTGGACGTTATTTCCTAAATTTAATGCTCTACCTTATAAAATGAAAATATTTTAGAAAACTTGAAATTATTTTGGAAAGGGTCGAATTTGAAATAAATGATTTATTAAGCGACACATAATGATGTATGTGTAGTAGAGGACCTTTAGTGATGGAGATATTGGTAATGTAGATGTAATAGCATGTTTATGCTGATGTTAGATGTATGCATGATTGGTTGATATATCATGTTGATTGGTTTGCATGTTTATCTTGATGTTAGATGTATACATGATTGGTTGATATATCATGTTGATTGGTTTGATTCGATTATGTTAGATGAATGTATACATAGATTGATGTTGCATGCTAGTGATGTCGTTCATTTGCATTGTTTGGTGAAGTTAATTCCCATTGTGCGAATTTGACTTGGATTGCCGATAAATGCAGAGTGAGGATGGGTGGTTAAATGTCCAGTGGTTATGGACGAATCGATGATGTACTGTGTCCGGTTGATGATGGATCGGTGTTGGGTGACTTGGTCACGTGTCTACCGTGCATTGAGTGCGCATTGTATTTGAATGAAGTGGTAACATGATAGGATGTCTTCGATGTTACTCTTCTTTGATTATTATGATTATGCATGATGAATGGGGTTGTGTATGTGGATCTGAATTATGTTAAGTGGGTGAAATAAATGCTTGGGATATAGTATTGATTTGAAAGACTTATAATATGCTTTAATTATGAGAAGTCTCATCCTTACTTTACCATTTCAGATTAAAGTTAGCAGCTGAAGAGTCGGTGAGGATGGCTCTAGAGCTTATCGTTTTAGTCCGCGTGTCAGTGTCATGCTCTGATTCGATTGTAACACTGGGGAACGTTAGATGAGGAATTAGACATTGGGTTATTATTTATTTAAAACTTTGTTGGGAATAATAATGATTGAATTATTCCGTTTTTGGTTATGCTATTTTCCGCTGTGTAAGACATGGTCTTAACTTGACTGAATTATTTGAAAATGTTGATCCTCAGTGTAGCATGGCTACGGTTTGAATGAAGGGTTATTTTATTTATTAATTGTGACATCCCTCATTATACCGTGTTAACTCTGATTAAAGTTGAATTAGATAATAAATTAATTAATATTATTCTGGGTATGTAGATGGGGTGTTACAATAGTGGTATTAGAGCATAGTCGGTCTTGTCCTGTGTCGTTATCCCTTTAGTATGCGACTAGTGTGAAGTGACACTGTCGATACTTGTGTGCTGATGTAGATTGTTTTGTCTTGTTACAGAACAATGGCCGGAAGAGGTAACGGAAGGAATGATGATGCCATTGCTGAGGCTTTGGGAATGTTGGTTGGAGTACTCGGAGGGAACCGGAGGGCTGCGATTGGTCTTGGACAATTGGGGAATTTTCAGAGGAATAATCCTCCATTGTTCAAGGTGCACATGATCCCGAAGGTGCTCAGTAGTGAAGGAGATCGAAAGGATCTTGAGTGATTGATTGTCGGAGGGGAAGGTGAGATATGGAACTCACATGTTGAGGAAGTTGATGGTGGTGGGTTGCTACCGGATGAATTGGAAGAAGATGGTGTTACCGACTTGGTGTGTTCGGAAGAGTTTTAGGAGGTATTTTCCGAGGACGTCGAGGTAAGAAGGAGATTGAGTTTACGGAACTCGGCGAGGCAAGATCGGTGGTATGCTTGAAGTTCTTGAGTTAGCAGTATTATGCTCATTACCCTAACGATGCGGATGGAGAATTTTCCAAATGTATCAAGTTTGAGAATGGTCTTCGTGATGAGATTAAGCGGGGTATTCGATGTCGCGTGTCAGAAGATTTTACGATCGGTTGATAGTAGTAGGATTCTAGAGGAGGATCTTGCTAACACTAAGTCGAATGCTCGGGGTATGTTGGGAAAGGTAAGCAATGGATGGATCGTGGTAAGCCTTATGATAGGAATAATCGAGATCCGATGGTTGGAAGAAGTCCGGGGAGGAGATTCTAGTTCTTGGTTAAGTGCTACAAGTGTGGTGAGACAGACATCGCATGGTGGGTAAGAGCAATGATAAGAAGTGTTTCAAGTGTGGAAAGTTCGGCCATGTGGCCAATGACCGCAGGGTGAAAGTGGTGACTTGCTACAATGGTGAAGAGGGACATACTCGCCTCGACAAAACCCAAGAAAGAGCAAATGGTGGTAAAGTGTTTGCATTATGCGAATCGAAACTAAACCGGATGATCGGTGATTAAAGGTACATGTTTTATTAATGGCATACCTTTGATTGCGATTATTGATCTGGAGCTACGCATTCTTTTATTGTTAGATTGTGCTAAGAGATTGAATTTGGAAATTTCTAATATGGATGGAAGTATGGTTATTGATACTCTGCGTCGGGTTCGATGACTACTTCATATGTTTGTAGGAATTGTCTGTTGTGATTTTTGATAGGGGTTTCGATATGGATTTAGTGTGCTACCGCTAGAACAACTTGATATCATCCTTGGTATGAACTGGTTGGAATTCAACCGTTCATATCAATATTTTGAAGGTCATTTTCCACAAAGAGGTTAAGGTCGAAAATGAGATTATGTCGATTAAGCGATGAACCTAGCCGTGAAAGATGGTGTTGTGGTGTTTATGTTGTATTCGCAATAAGCGGAGGAAAAGCCAAAGGTGATGGATTGCGGTGGTGAATAAATTTCGGGTGTTTGGAAGGCGTTAGTGGTGCCACACGAGAGAGGTAGAATTTACTATAGATTTGATTCTGGAACTAGTCAGGTGTCGATGGCGCCTTATCGCATGTCGGCATCTGAATTAGTGAAGAAGCGGTTAGAAGAATTCTTTGGAGAAGAAGTTTATTCGTCCGAGTGTTTCGTAGGTAGGGTGCTCGGTGTTATTGGTTAAGAAGAAGGAAGGTTCAATGAGGTTATGTGTTGACTACCGGTTGAATAAAGTTACAATCAAGAATCGGTATCCTTTGCCGAGGATTGATGATTTGATGGATCATTCGTTGGAGCGTGTGTGTTTAGTAAGATTGATCGAGATCGGATATCATCGTTCGTGTGAAGTCGAGGGATATTCAAAAGCGCATTTAGAGCGAGGTATGGACATTATGAATATTACATTATGCCGTTTGGAGTTACTAATGCACTGGTGTTTTCATGGAGTATATGAGCAGGATATTTCATCCGTATTTTGACAAGTTCGTAGTAGTGTTCATCGATGATATTACGATTTATTGACGATGAGGAGCATGCGAACATCTCGAGTTGTGTTGGAATTGTTGAAAGAAAAGAAGCTTTATGCGAAGTTGTCCAGTGTGAATTCGTTGAGGAGGTGAGTTTTCTTGGGCATGTAATTTCCAAGAATGGAATTCTTATTGATCCTATGAAGGTAGGCGGTATCTCGATTGGGAAGCAGAAGAATGCTTGAGATCCGTAGTTTCGGGTCTGCGGTATTAGGAAGTTTATTGAAGGGTTTTCCAAGCTGGCTTTGACTAAGTTGACCGGAAGGGTCGGATATTTTTGGGATGTTGAATGTGAGAAAGGATTTCAAGAGCTGAAGAGGAGGTTGACAAGTGCTCCGATCTTGATTTTGCCAGATCCGACTAAGTCTTTTGTGGTGTATTGTGACGCATCATTAATGGGATTAGGTGGTGTGTTGATGCAAGATGAGCAGGTTGTGGCTTATGCTTCAAGACAATTGAAGGTGCATGAAAGGAACTATCCAACTCATGATTTGGAGTTGGCAGCTGTTGTATTTGTTTTGAAACTATGGAGACATTATTTATATGGTTCTAGGTTTGAGGTATTCAGTGATCATAAGAGTCTGAAGTATCTCTTTGATCAGAAGGAGTTGAACATGAGGCAGAGAAGATGGTTAGAATTCTTAAAGGATTATGATTTCGGTTTGAATTACCATCCTCGTAAAGCAAACGTGGTTGAATGCTTTGAGTAGGAAGTCCTTGCATATGTCGATGCTAATGGTCCGTGAGTTAGATTTGGTTGAGCGATTCGAGATCTAAGTTTGGTTTGTGAAACTACTCGAATAGTGTGAAATTGGGTATGTTGAAGTGACTAGTGGTATTCGGAAGAGATTAGAAATGGATCGATGTTGGTTTAGTTGATAAGTTGACATTGATCAACCAAGGTCGAGGCGAGTTCGATTGGCGAGAATCTTTGTTATGAGATTTGGTGATCGGGTGTGTGTTAGGATGTTCGAGATCGGAAGAGTATTTTAGAAGAAGGACATCGTAGCGGGTTGAGTATTCATCCCGGTGCTACTAAAATGTACCATGATTTGAAGAAGTTGTTTTGGTGGCCTGGAATGAAGAAGGAAATTGATGAGTTTGTGTATGCTTGTTTAGTTTGCCAGAAGTCGAAAATAGAGCATCAGAAGCCGTCAAGATTGATGGAGCCATTGTTTGTTCCGGAATGGAAGTGGGATGGAATATCTATGGATTTTGTGTCTGGTTTGCCGAGGACAGCTAAGAATTGTGATTCTATCTGGGTGATTGTGGATAGGTTGACAAAATCTGCTCATTTTATTCCGATAAGAATGGATTATCCGATGGAGATTAGCGGTGTATGTCGAAAGGGTTGTGAGTTTGCATGGTATTCCGTCTAGTATTGTGTCGGATCGAATCGAGGTTTACATCTAAGTTCGGGCGGGATTGCGAAGCCTTGGGTACCAAGTTGCGTTTGAGTTCCGCTTATCATCCACGACGGATGGTGGGACGGAAAGAACGATTCGATCGTTGGAAGATTTCTTTGAGAGCTTGTGCGTTAGAGAAGGGTGGAACTTGGGATAGTTATCTGCCGTTGATTGAGTTTACCTACAACAATAGCTTTCACTCGAGTATTGGTATGGCTCCGTTTGAGGCATTGTATGGTAGGAGGTGTCGGACACCATTGTATTGGTATGAAACTGGAGAGAGTGTTGTGATTGGACCGGAAATTGTTCAACAAACTTCGGAAAAGATTAAGATGATTCAGGAGAATATGAGGACTTCTCAGAGTCGTCAGAAAAGTTATCATGATAAGAGGAGGAAAGATCTTGAGTTTAGTGAAGGGGAACATGTTTTTATGCGAGTTACTCCGATGACGGGTATTGGTCGAGCTTTGAAGTCAAAGAAGTTGACTCCACGATTTATTGGTCCTTTCGGATTACCAGAGAGTTGGGAAGGTTGCATATCGTTGCTTTGCCGTCACTTGCGAATCTGCATGATGTTTTTCATGTATCTCAACTGAGGAAGTACATTCTTGATCCGTCTCATGAGATTCGGGTAGATGATATCTGTCTGAGAGAATTTGATGGGCGGTACTGTAAAATTGAGGATCGGAAGTTGAAACAGTTCTTGAAAGAGATTGCATTGGTAAGAGTGGCTTGGGAGGACGGTGATGGAAATGTCACTTGGGAGCTGGAGAGTCAGATGAAGGACTCGTATCCCGAACTATTCGTCTGAGGTATGTTTTCGAGGACGAAAACTCTTTTAAGTTGGGGGGAGTTGTGACACCCCAAAATAATTCGGTAATTAAATAATTATGATTTTTAAATTATTAAATTAATTTAGAACGTAATTTATTAATATATTGAATTATTAAGATTAAATGATGGAATTAATTGGGGAAGAGAAGTAATATTTATTTTATTTATGATTAAAAGGAATAAAATAAGGAAAGAAGGAAAATAGAGTCATTTTTGGAGAAAACAAGATACGTGAAGTGAGAAGAGGAGAAAAGAAGGAAGAAAACCTAGAAGTGTCAGAATTCGAAGAACCCGCAAGATAAGGGGTGATTTCGATTGGTTATTGCTTATTATAGGTTTTGATTTTGATAATATAGATCTCAGCATGTTAGGGAATCTTAGTTCGGAAATTTATAGGTTTCCATGGGTGTATCCCTAATGGTGTCAGATTGTGTCTGAATGTGTAAATCCATTGATTTGTATGATATAGGATCATTACCGATGAATAAAACCTGTTATGTTGCATGTTATTGATGATGAATAAGTGATTTTTATGGTGTCGGAACATTGGACACGTTTTGGAATAAAAAGGAAAATGGTTTTGGGAGATAATGCTGTCAAAACTGAATTTTTGGGTCTGATGGTCGTGGGAACCGGTTCCCCAGTGGGAGAACCGGGTTCCGACTTTTAAACGATGAAAAATAACATTTTGAACTCGAGAACCGGTTCTGTGTGGGAGGAACCGGTTCCACGTTGATTTTCGAGAAATGAAATTTTATTTTAGGAACGGTTCCTACACGGAGGAACGGGTTCCCATACATTTTCGGTATTTTTGAAATGTAGGGCTTACTCCCGAGGAGGCAGGTTCCATGAAATATTTTAAAATTTTAAAACTTCAAAATTCATAACTTTCAAACCGTAAGTCCGTTTTGGCGCCGTTTTGGACGTTATTTCCTAAATTTAATGCTCTACCTTATAAAATGAAAATATTTTAGAAAACTTGAAATTATTTTGGAAAGGGTCGAATTTGAAATAAATGATTTATCAGTGACACATAATGATGTATGTGTAGTAGAGGACCTTTAGTGATGGAGATATTGGTAATGTGTAGATGTAATAGCATGTTTATGCTGATGTTAGATGTATGCATGATTGGTTGATATATCATGTTGATTGGTTTGCATGTTTATCTTGATGTTAGATGTATGCATGATTGGTTGATATATCATGTTGATTGGTTTGATTGATTATGTTAGATGAATGTATACATAGGTGATTGATGTTGCATGCTAGTGATGTGCGTGCATTTGCATTGTTTGGTGAAGTTAATTCCTATTGTGCGAATTTGACTTGGATTCCGATAACAAATGCCAGTGAGGATGGGTGGTTAAATGGATTCGTGTCCAGTGGTTATGGACGAATCGATGATACATGTCAGGTTGATGATGGATCGGTGTTGGGTGACTTAGTCACGTGTCGGTACCGCATGCATTGAGTCTGCATTGTATTTGAATGAAGTGGTAACATGATAGGATGTCTTCCAGTGTTACTCTTCTTTGATTGTTATGATTATGCATGATGAATGGGGTTGTGTATGTGGATCTGAATTATGTTAAGTGGGTGAAATAAATGCTTGGGATATAGTATTGATTTGAAAGACTTATAATATGCTTTAATTATAAGAAGTCTCACCCTTACTTTACCATTTTAGATTAAAGTTAGCAGCTGAAGAGTCGGTGAGGATGGCTCTAGAGCTTATCGTTTTAGTCCGCGTGTCAGTGTCATGCTCTGATTAGATTGTAACACTGGGGAACGTTAGATGAGGAATTAGACGTTGGGTTATTATTTATTTAAAACTTTGTTGGGAATAATAATGATTGAATTATTCCGTTTTTGGTTATGCTATTTTCCGCTGTGTAAGACATGGTCTTAACTTGACTGAATTATTTGAAAATGTTGATCCTCGGTGTAGCATGGCTACTGTTTGAATGAAGGGTTATTTTATTTATTAATTGTGACATCCCTCATTATACCGTGTTAACTCTGATTAAAGCTGAATTAGATAATAAATTAATTAATATTATTCGGGGTATGTAGATGGGGTGTTACAGAGTTCACATCTATGAATTAATCTATATTTGGAAATAGCACAAAACCATATATTAGTAAAGCCAAAACATCTTCGAATGCATGGAAACTCATAGCCTTCAAGAATTCCCGAGCCTTCTTTATCATAAATTTGGCAAGCAAACCCTTAACTCCACTTCTCGTTTCCCAATTAGCTTCAATGTCTGGCCCCTTTAGGTGTAAAGCTGCTGCAATGTCTTCAAATCATGGAACTTTTTCTAGACCGGTGAAGGGTATCTCATTAAGAATGGATATCCCAAGTAGCTTAGAGAATTCTTCCATTGTAGGTACCAACTGATAGTCTGGGAAGGTAAAATAGTGATGTTTCAGATCAAAGAACTAGAATACGACGCTCATCATGTCTTCTTCAAAATCGTAGATAACCAAGTCAAGTAGATAACCATGCCTTCTGAGGAACTAAGAGTGATCAGGAACCTTTGTGACTAACTCCTTGAGTTGAGAAGGTATACCCACAAAATTGTTTCGGATAGTTTATGATGTCATGTTTACATAGCAAACACAAACAGTTCACACAATAGCCCTAGGTTTAAGGCTTGCATGAGGTATATAGGCGTCTACCCTTTACTAAAGTTAAGTTGGTTTAACCTGTCCTACAATAGTAACTAGGTTCTAGGAATCTCATATCACAGATCTTTCTCGCAGGCTTTATTTCAATGTGGCACCTAAGTGGCCAACCCAAACATCCCAAAAGTCGAATCTCAATGAGCGTAACATTGAGTATCAACCAACTTCCAAAAGTCGAATCTCAATGAGCGTAACATTGAGTATCAACCAACTTTAGTTTGCACCAAAGTCGGCTATCTCACTATCTTCTAATGGCCAAGATGGGTCAATTAGGGTTCTAAAAGTCTAGTTAGTGTTGATGACACCAAGCAGACGCCACATGTTTCCTCAACTGGACTTGAGGAACATCAGGAAATCCAAAGTATCACACTAACCGTAGCCACCATTTTAACCGTGTCAGTCTACGTCGGACAGTCGCAATGATCTACTGCTACTTACTTAAGGAAACCTGGATTTAGGTGTAGGATACTTACAATTATAATACCAAAGCAAAACCCTTAAAAATAAATCAAACAAGTCAAACAATGAAATCAAGTAAAAGTGATCTAAGAATTCTTGAAGTTGCCTCAAAACACTTATCATAATTGGTTTCGACAAAATCACCCACAATTCTTGAAGAGCTTAGCAAGAAATTTTGTTTGGCCTATCTTCATAACTATACAGATATCCTTCAGGCAAAACTTTAAGTTATCTATTAAGACATGTTATTCACAAAGGACATGAGATATTAAATTATTATTTTTACACAAATTCTACTTAAGCACACTTTCTTGGTTAAAGACACCAATGACATATTAGGTGAAACTAACCCTTTCACAATCACTCACGCTCTCCACAATGACAACCGATATTCTAATTGCATAGCCAAGTTTGTCGTTTCTTTTAATTAGGATCTCCTTGTTCACACTTCTCCCCTCAATGCTTAGCCACTCCTTTGCAGTTGATGTCACAAAGATCTTAATTTTTAGAGCATATTTTCCCTCTTTCTTTAGCTTTGTAACCATACAAATTAATGCGTAAAATTTAAAATACAAAAATTAAAAATGAAAACGAAAAATTGAAGAATGAGAAAGAAAAATAATATCATGGCAATACAATGTTATTTTTTTTACTTTAAAAATGTTCACAATCATTAACATAATCATATAACCTAAATAACTTAGCAATTACGCGCATTTGTGCCAAAGTCACAATTTTACTAAAATGAATAAATCAAAAAGTAAAAACATCGACTATACGACAACCTGTCACCATACAATAACTTTACTCACTTTTGCCTTATCAGATTCAACTCTGTTACATTTTTTAAACTTTTTGAATAAATATTATATAATATTTTACTTCCAATTTCAAATACTTTCTCCCCATTTTTTTAATTATATTTATATTACATTTTATTTAAAGTTAGGAATATAAATAACTTTGTCTTTTCGAATTAACTTTAATTTTTTCTCTAGAGCTATCTTTTTCCTTTTTAATTATATTTGCAAAGAATATCTATATACTTGATCAAAAGTAGACAAATGTAATCAATGACAAGATCCAGGATGCCAACGTGTCATGTCTTGTGCACAAAGTTGCCATGTTGTACAACTAAATCAATATTGTCTACATGTAAAGTAAAAAAAGGTAAACCAATTTGATTTTACTGCCTTTATCATTGCTTATTTAATTAAACTTTTATTTTAAAATTGTGGTGTTAGTTTTCACTGCAACGAGACAAGTTTTTTTTCACTCAAAAGATTTTAATGGTGGTACCCCTCCTATCATAAAGTTATCTTGTGAACGTGACAATTAGGGCAAAGGGAAGAAAATAGTTTATAGATCAACAACTTTAACTGGTCCAACACTCATTGAGAGTTATAATGTGACTCTTAAGTCCCTGTAGCTTCAACGCTTATCTTAACCGTAGGATAAAAAAATATGGACGGTCAGATTTGATTTTAAAGGTGGATGTGGCCGAATCGGCTGGTTAGTTGCCATGTCCGACTCGCTTTGTCCATTGAAAAATGGTTCTTTATTTAAAATTAATTTCTCTTCCAAATCTAAACCGTTGAACAATTAAGAGAAGTTTTATATTACCAATAAAATGAGCTAGTGCGTAGAATTGAAATCTTTGTTTATGTTGCTTATTAATTCTACAGAAGGACCCACTAGTGTAGTCCATTCTCAAATAAACAAATATATAATTTAATTAAAATATTAAAATATAAAATAATGTTATCTTATTAAAATTTATTAAAGAAATAGAGAAAGAACAAAATTAATTGTATTTGACCGTGAGAACGATATTCGTGATGTCTTATGATGGTAGAGTGTGTTTAATACTTTTACCAAGATACAGACAACCAGATATACCGGTTACCTCTTTACTTTCTTCTATTTTAGTAGAAATATATAAATAAAAATGTATTGGTAAAGTATTAAAAAAATTACTAACGTATTTGAATATGAATGCATTGATTGAATAGATTGAATAATAATAATAATAATAGAATTAAATACTAAAAAGATACTGTACCGAATTGGCAGCAAGTAAAGAAGAAGCTGTAAGACAACGAGGGAGGTGGGACACGTGGAAGTGACGCGCTGAAAAAGGTTAAAAGGGATATCGCGTGAGTGGTGGAGTGAACGGTTAGGATTATGCCAAGGTGGAAGAGGCCAATGAGATCCATTGGATGAGGGGGAGAAAGGGACGGTGGAGATCGTAAGAGATGATGCGGTGGTGAATCGTGAGCGTTGAAGAGTATTTGGAGTGGGTATGGGAGAGAGTGAAATAGAGGAAAGGTGATGAGATAGGAGCACAAAAAGAGGCAAAGAGAAAGGGGGAAGAGAGAGAAAGTTAGAGAGAGAAGTGGCGTAGTAACAGCAGCGTGAAGAGGAGAAAGAAGATAAGCGTAGTAGTAGCTAGCATCATCGCCTAAGATCTCTGAGAGGAAAGAGAAAGAGAATCAATTGGTGAATGAATCTGAGGCCGTTGATTATGGTTGACGAAAGATAAGTAATTGAAACCGTGGAGAATTAAGAACGAAAATCTTCTTGTGCTGTGGAATGGATAGGATTAGAGAAGCGAGAAGAACTACTATGGCAGCAAATGGTTTAACAAGAAGGAGGCATAGAACTAACAGTTTAAGAGATTCACCAGGTTTTTATTTTGTTTACAGCAATTCTCTTTTCAGATCTTTACTGTTTTCTGATTTTGATTTTGATTTTCACTGTTTTTGTGCAGATGAAGATGGAGGTATTGAGATGCAAGAGACAACGAGGCTGCGAGATCGAGCAAGTGGGAAGAAGGATCGAGATCGAGAGAGGGAAAGGGAGAGAGATCGATTGGGGAGAAACAAGAGAAGAAGAGGTGATAGGTTGATGCACGGTGTTAGGGAAGATGGTGGAGAGGATACTTCGGAAGAGAGTATTAACGATGAAGAGGAGGAGGATGATGAAGATGGAGGAGGAGGAGGAGGAGGAGGAGGCGGTGGTGGTTCAGTTAGAATGCTTCCGTTGAATCCTTCGACACTTTCTTCTTCTTCGTCTCTTACGAATCATAATCATCATCATCGGAAAAGCTTCCCTCCGGCGAAAGTTTTTAGACCAGCACCGCCGTTGGCGTGGAAAGCCGCCGATGAGATGATCGGAGTTTCCGTTCCTAGAAAAGCACGCTCAGGTAAAAATACCATATAAAAAGAATAATTCAACGAATCCGGAATTTACGGAACATTAATTACGTCATTTTTATTGTTCCTAACGTTTTTGGCTAACGTTTTTTGGTGTGTTGTCAGTGTCCACCAAGAGGTCGCATGAATGCTGGGCTTCAAGCGGAGGTGGAATAGTGGCCGAGCAGAACCACAGGCAGCCGTCATCTTCACCGGTGAGAGCAACGGCAGCTCCGCCTTCACCGTCTTCGTCAAGCGCTTCATTCAGAAAGAAGATTGTGAGTTTTGTTGGTGTTATTGGTGTGACGTCACTGTTAGTGTTTTCGTTGATGAGTTATTGACTTGTTTTGGTGGTGCAGAAAATGAATAATGGTGGTGGTGGAGGACCCAAGTTTCGACCACCGAAATCGTCGTCGAAATCATCTCCTTCAGTTCAAGACGAGATCGAGATAGAGATCGCTGAAGTATTGTACGGAATGATGAGACAACCGCAAAGTCAAGCACCTTCAAAGCAAGAAATGAACGATTCAATCAAGTTTGATTCCCGAGAAACCAATAATAATAAATCTTCTGCTAGTGATGGCAAGTCAAGGATTTCTTCACCTCCTCAAAATTCAAGTTCTTCTGCAACTCCAGTTTCAGCTGTTACTGGTTTGTTCTTCATCCTTATCTATCTTAATTCACAATAATTATTGAATTGTTAATTGATTCGGTTTTTTTTAATGATTTTTCAGCACCAAAGAGAAAAAGACCGAGACCCGTAAAGCACGAGGAGGAAAATCCAGCAATATTCAGTGTTCGTAGTAGCCCGGTATCGTCGATTTCGAAGCCTGAGAATGATCAACCATCAAAGACGGAAACTTGTTCGTCAAATTCAGATAAGTATAATCAGGGATCTGTACATGAAAATCTCGGTAATCTGGTTCCAGCTCAGGCAGTTCAGGCTACGCCTGAGCCGATTAAGCCAGAAAGCAACACTTCTGTGGATGCTAAAGTTTTGACGGAGGAATCAGAGAAGCAAGAAGTTGGATTGGGTAAAGATGTGGTACCTCCTGTTTCACCAAAGAAGGAATCTTCTGTGCTCCAAGCAGTAGATGATGTTCGTGAAGATGTGAAAGCGACTAAAGCGTGAGTAGCATCAACTTTTCTACTGTTTCTTTTTCTTTTCTTTATTTTGTTTGTTTATCGTTTGGCTTTTTGATGTGTTTTTTCTCTAATTAATCAAATCTGAATCTTGATCTAACTTTATTGATTTTTTTTCAGGAATCCAATAATATCTGAGAGTGAAAACCAGTTGAAAGAGAAGTTTCATATAGATCTGATGGTGCTTATTCTTATCTCATTCACTTCTTCTTCTATCTCCTCTGATTTTGTATTTACTTTATTAAATTTTTTTTTTGGTGGGATTTTCAGGCGCCACCTCCTCTGTTGAGATCTTCACCTGAAAGAGTTGTTGAGAGTAATTCGGTTGTTGAGGCAGAAAAGGTGAAGCTTGGAATGAATGAGGAACAGAAATCACAGAGAATAAACATGGGTGTGGCTGTGGAATCGGACAAAGTGAAAACAAAGGCAGAAGAAAATGAATCTCATAAAGCTACTACTACTTTGCAGAAAGAAAGGGGAATTGACTTGCAGCTTGAGTTAGAGAAAACAGATAGAGTGGATACTAATGTCAACGGCAGTATTCTTAACAAGAAGCAACATCAGAATGTTCAGAGGCATCAACATCAGATGCAGCAACAGCAAACCACTTCAGATAAAAATGGTAAGTTCAATTTTGAAGTTATGAGTACTTGTTTGTTTCAACTGATTTTGGTGCCTGATGATGTTTTTTTCTTCTTCTTCTTTTTCTTCTTCTAGTTCAATCCAATTCTTTGCCTATTCCAATGAGTGTTCCAAACTGGCCTGGTGGCCTTCCTTCTATGGGGTAAGTCTTACTTATTGTGTTCATTGTTTTGGTTATTTGTAGAGATTTAGTGAAATGTGTTGATGTTGACTCTCTTCTCTCTTCTTTCTTCTCACTTCTCATTATATCAGATATATGACACCTCTACAAGGAGTTGTATCAATGGATGGAGCTACTCTACCCACTATACCTTCTGCAGCTATACAGGTATATTTCCACCCTGGCCAATGAATTTTCAGGATTCTAACGGTTTGAATTAGCTTTTATTGTTAATTAATCTGAATATTTAATTAATTAATTTTTGCAGCCGCCCCATCTACTTTTCAATCAGCCCAGGCCTAAAAAATGTGCAACCCATTGCTACATTGCTCGGAATATATTGTATAACCAGCAAATTGCTAGGATGACTCCATTCTGGCCAGCTGCAGCAGCAGGATCTGCATCATTGTATGGTGCAAACCCTGGTGGAAATCTTAGTATTGTACCATCCAAAGAATTGCATAGTGGTAATGTATCTGGCAGGGCAACAAACTCTTCTCAAGACAAAGGGCATGGCCTTACCATGTTTCCAGGTCATGTTGGGAAGGACAAGAGTTCTTCTCAGCCTTCCAATGTGGATAATTCCTCAAGGAAACAAATTTTGCTTCAGCAAACTTTACCCCCAGGAGCAGCACCTAGTAATATATTGGTAAGTTTTAACTTTGGCCTTTACCCTTTTTAAATTACAATCCTATACTCTTTTTCTTCTTAATGATGAAATACAAATTAATGACGTGTCACAAATTTCAGCATGGACCTACTTTCATCTTCCCCTTGAATCAGCAGCAAGCTGTCGCGGCATCTGTTCGACCTGGATCTGTGAAGTCTTTGCCAGTTACAAGCAATGGACCACCATCCTCCACTCCTAATTCAGCTCCGCCGAATACGTCGGGTGCTGGGGCTGCTGCTCCTCCTCCCCAAACCATGAGTTTCACCTATCCAAGTATGCCTGGTGGCAATGAAGCTCCTCAGTACATGGCCATTTTGCAGAATAATGCTTACCCATTTCCAATACCAGCGCATGTGGGGGGTCCACCTGGATATCGTGGAAATCCTGCCCAAGCATTTCCATTCTTCAACGGATCATTCTATCCTTCTCAAATGATTCATCCTTCACAGATTCAAACACAGCAACTTCCTGCTCAGTCACAGCAGCAGAGTCAACAGGGTCATCAAAACACCACTATTTCTACTGGTTCCTCCTCTTCCCAAAAGCATGCTCAAAATCAGCAGCAAAAAGCTAATAATGCTAGTGGATCCAATGGTGGTGGTGGTAGTGGAAGCTTGCAAGGTTTTCCTGTCACCAAAAACCCACCGTCGCAGACGCAGATTCTACAGATGCAACAACAGCAGCAGAGGCAGCAGCTGCACAACCACCACGCTTCAAATGCGGCCCGTCAAGTTGAGTCTGAGATGGGATGTGAAGATAGTCCATCTACTGCTGATAGTCGTCTCAATCGTATTTATGGCCCGAATTTTGCAATGCCAATGCAGACACCAAACTTTGCCTTGATGACAACTGCAATGAGTGGTCCTGGTTCTAATGGTAATCACAGTGAAAAGAAGCAACAACAACAACACCCTGGTTCAAAAACTGGAGGTGAATCTACTGCAGCATTTGTCATGCCATTTGCATCCATCAATGGAGTTACCAGTGCAACTGGCCTTGACCTCTCATCTATTGCACAGAATCATTCAATTATGCAGAGCAGTCATAACTATCAGATAATGGCAGCGGCACAAGCTGCTAGTGCTCAGCTGAAGAAGAGTTACCATGCAGCTGAAGAAGGAAAACATGTAGTTAATTCATCTAACCTTGATGAAGACAGAAAATCCATGTCTGGGAAAATTCCTGCAACGGTGGGGCCGCAATCCATTGCTTTTGCCAGGCCAGACGTGGCTGATCCCTCAATGTCATCATTAGCTTGCAACAATGTCATTGATAGCTCAGGTAGAAGTCTTAACCTTGGTTCTGCTTCTTCCCGGGCTTCTGCTTCTGTTATGCCTTCTGCCATCAACACCAATACAGCTAGTTCTCAACAACAAATGCAACGAAATCAGCAGCAAATTCTTCAGCTTCAAAAGCAGAATCAGTTTGCTGCAGCAGCTGTGGCCGCTGGTCGGAGTAAGACACCGTCGACAAGTAATGGAGGTATCTACTCTGATAATATCCCATCTACATCTTCAATATCCACCAAGTATCCCAATGCTGTATCTACATTTCCTCAAAGTCTAGTGCAGAGCAGCAACACAGTTGTTACACAGTCACCTCAGTGGAAGAATTCCGCCAGGGTAACTAACAATTCTCTATCACCTCAGACTATGGCTTCACCACCATCATCATCCATTAAAAACCCCCCACAGCAGCAGTCTCGTTCCCAGCAGCACACTCAAATTTCTTTTGCAGCAAATCCAAAATCATCCACACAAGTGCAGACTGCAAGCTCCACTCAGTCTCCATCTCCTCCAGTTATGGTTGGTTCACCAACAAATTCCTCAATGTCCAAAAACACTGGCAGTCCAAGGACAACAAACTCAACCTCAACCAACCACAAGACTAGCCAAACTAGTTCCCTATCCTCTCAGCAAGCCAAAAACTCTCCTATGCCAACCCGTAAATCCTCACCTGTACCATCAATCCTCAGTGGCCCTCAGATAACTCCCTCTTCCAATACTGGGAGTAAATCGCAATTGTCACAGCAGCAACAGAAACAACAGCAACAACATCAACAACACCAGCAGCAGCAAATAGCAAAGCAAAACTTGCAACAGGCCCAACTGTATTTCTCAAATCCTTACATGCACTCCCAAGTTGCACAATCCAACAGTCCAACCTCTACTACTGCGGCTGCGACTGGGTATTATCTTCAACGGCGCGGCCCCGAGCAAGTGCAACAACGACAAGGATCCGGTGGCACATCCTCAAATGGTGCCCCTGCAAACAATTCAAAAGGCAGCACCTTGAACACGCAAGGTCTTCTGCATCCTTCCCAGTTCGCCGCAATGCCACCTTCTGGGAACCACCATCAATATGTTCCAGCTGGTTTCTATAATGTTCAACCGGTGCCTACAGCAGTTCAAGTGAAGCCAGCAGAGCAGAAACAACCAGCAGGTGAGTAGAATGATATCATCTCTTAGTTTGCACCCCATGTGCATGTGGTGGGAAAAGAAGAGAAGTAACTGAATGAGATATGAATTTTGAAGTTGGTAAGAAATGATGGTATCTTCTGAAGTGGGGCCAAGATGTTGATGTCGTTTTGTGCCATGTGCCTTGAGAAGAAGATACGGAAAAGCAAGAAAGCAAGCTCGAGCTGATCACGGGCAACACAAAATATGATTTGGAGTCCACAATTTTGGATGGGAAATCGACCAGAACTTTGATGTGCATGAGTTGTGTTTAGTAATTCATTTGTACACTTGTGTTTATAATCTGACAAAGGTTGATCATTAAGTCTAATCAAAATTTGATTGGTTTTTTAAGAAAGATGTGGTTAAGTTAAGGGTCCCCTCTCTAACTTTATAAACTCTAAATAAACTTGATAGAATGCATGGGGTACCCAGCAGGAGCCAAGAGGTATGGTTGAAGTTGAAAATCTTCCCTCTTCATTATTGTTATTACTCTCTCTTTTTGTATGTTGTGGACCTGTGTCGAGCATTATTGTTGCTCCAAATGAAATGAACCTGTCACTTTTAGCTAGTATTTACAATAATTTCTCCCTATTGTAATTGATGGCAATTTGCTTTCTTATTTGATAAATAATTTCATGAGGGTATCTATGAAGTTCAATTTTGCTTCCAATCTTTAAAGTTTTCTTCTCCTCTTTGATGTATGTTGTTGAGATATCTTTAATAGAAAAGAAAGGATAGAATGGCCTTTTCTTGTTTTGGTGATGAAGTGGAGTATACCTTTATGTTCTTTATCCTTACTTTTTATCACTATTTTTGTCTTTTAGGTTACAAGAGCAGTAAGAATCTTTTTTGACACCTTCATGTGGAGAAGGTTGAATATGTACGTGTCTGGTTGATATATTAATGATATCCTGAAATATATTTTCAAGATAAAATATGATTTCCTTCGACCTTTGCTGGCGTGGTTTAAAAAAAAAGTAATGACAATTCCAAAGAAAATGAAGATGCTTTTTTTGAAAAGATGTGGACGTGGCAAGTTGTTTATTTGACTTAAGTGAAGAAAACGAGGGAATAGTAGTATAACATAATTGTCAGCTCAAAGGGTAGTTTTGTCTTTTCATATATGCTTATATATCTCTATTCTCTACTGTCAGCATCCCACGTTTGGCTTACGTGTATTATTTTTCTTGATTATTATACTAAGCTGGTTAAAATATGTGTATGTTTGTAGTACTTGGGAGTAAATGTTATGGTAGTTTGTTTCCTTTTCTTTTCCATCTAAAAATCTAAGATGAGAAATTTGGTTTCCATGTTTGTCCTTGTTGGAAGGTCCCCACCATGAGACAGAAAGATGGCCCACATAAGTAATCACACCGTTTATGCCTTTCAGAACCAAACTTAAAGCAGCAACACATTGCGGGTCCTGACATCACACCTGTGATGATGTGATAAGCTTTTGCTCTTGTTATCACATTACACGTGTGTGTCCAAATGTCTTTTATATAGTATTTTTTCTTTCCAATTTCTCAAAAACAACATGTCAAGATGCATTTACAATTAGAGCTTCAAAACTCTAACACTCTTCTTTTTTCTTTAGCCAATTCAACTTCATGGCTTGCATCAGAAGCTACCGTTTTGGTTTGTATATTTCCCTTTTCACTTTATCTAAAGTTTTAGTAACTTTGTTTTGGTGTGTTGGGTTGGGATGGACCCTTTATCAATCATGATAAAGTGAATATTGGATCTACTTCCTTGCTCTGGTAAAATTACAATATATCATGTGAATATGAGATTTAGAAACTTTATTCAGTGATTGATATATTCACTTATCTGTTTATATTTTGGGAGGGGCCAAAGATAAAGCATAGAGATTTTAAGTTGGTTCCCTATTGATAAACCGAAAAAGACAATATATGTGTCCTTTTTTCTTATTGGGAGGGACCCATAAATGAATGGAATAAGCAAAGACAGCATTACCAACTTGTGAATGGTGAAAGATAAGACTAAGTAAGACTCAAGTTCATCACACCTTAATCTAAAGTTCACTATACCTAAAATCAACTATGACTTTTAGCACCTCCCTTACCCCACCACCACTTCAATATCTTTCTATAAAACTATGTTTTATTATTATGTTTTATTATTTAGTTGGGCAGCATACATAACCCTTGATCACTCATTGTAGCAAATAGTCAAACAAGTTGGACTTTTTTTTCCACCTTTTCTGTTCATATTTTGAAAACCCCTATAAATCTCTGTATTGCCATCTATTTTTTAAAGATAAACTGAGATAACTTCGTGTGGAAGAAATTATTTTTTTTTTGGTGAGAGTTTGTAGGAAAATTTATTCAACCTTGTTGCGTGACAAAATTTAGAGTCGGTTGAGTTTAAATTATATTATGAGAATTATTTAATAGAGATAGGGATGAAACGATAATTAATGACCTTGACCAAAATTGGATTTTTGTTTGATTTACTATACAATTTTTAAGGATTGTACTATTTGTTTTGTTGGATGACGTGTTCTCTCCCCTACAAAAGTAATGATGCCTGATATAATGTCGATTATTAAATGCGGATATTTATTAGTTGAAATTTAAATTTTGTTTTGACATATTTAAGAGGTTATTTTCCCTTAGTTTCACTTTTGATAGTGATTTTTAGAAGCGTAAGTTAATGAATTTTTTTTTTTCAATAACCATGAAAAAAATAAAATAAAAAATTATATTTTAAAAGTATTTATCCAAATAATTATGTTCCAGAAAAAATATACATGTAGGAACCATTTGAGATGACTCATGTATTATTTTTTAAAGGACGTCTTAGTGCAAAGGAAAAGAAAAAAAACCATATGAGATGATGCCTTAATGTATTTATAAATAAAAAAAAGTCGATTCAAATTTAAGTACGAGACACTGTTGCTGAATTAAACTTTAAATATAAATTTTCGCTACAAGCATAGCGAAAAACAATTACATAGATTTATTATTGGTGGTCCATAATATGAAGACGACCACCGGTTCCACAACCGCGTCCTCTCCTAACCCGTGTAAGGTGTTCTTGCTGAGGCCGTTATGGTTAGGTCGACGGTCTCTCGTAGTGTATGCGATTAGGATCCATGTATTTCTCCAGATCTACATGGTTTGAAGTACCGCTTTCGTATAGACGTATTTCCATGTTCTCAAAACTTGATCGTTGTGGTGGGGGGTTATGTTCCATGTGGGATCCATAACACTCGTCATCTGAATAGGTGGGGCCAGCATCTCCTCGCATAGAGTGTTGGCTTGTTGGACCGACCCATTAACCGCCTTACCATTAATCGGAAGACCTATCAACATGTAAACGTCCTCAAGTGTGACAATACATTCACCTATGAGTAGATGAAAGGTGTGTGGTCTATGCTGTAAAGTCAGACACAATCGAAAAAATTATCCCACACGTGCTACAAGCTCGACAACGTGAAATTTGTATGGAAATTATCTCCACTTTTTAATATTATAACAAAACTTTTTTCATTAATAGCATTTCTTACAACCATCAATACTCAGACAACAACAATAAAACACATCACGATTAAAACAATAACATAAACAACATGAAAATAAAACATCAACGACACAAACAAAAATCTAAGATACTACAACCGTTAAAACAATTTCATCGGATCCATACATCATCGTTATAACGTTTACGTCTGTTTTGACTTCCTCTAACCAAATTCGAGGTTGTCTAGTTGTGAAGTTCATGGTTGTTCTTTTCCTCTGGATCCTTCTAATTTCATCGCCAACTTCGATTTCTCAATCTAACCATCGCATCAACTCTTTCTTCAGTTTGACCATGGTAAAAATGTGCCAAAATTTCATTTTCATCGGAGGTTTGGTGACCAAGAAAATAACGTATCCATCTCTGGTATGGATGTATGGTGATGTCATGACACAAAAAAAGAGAGAAAATGAGAAGAGAAGTTGAGAAAGTGTGAAGAATGAATGAGACATGGGTGTTGTATTTATAAAAAACATGAATACACGTAGGAGCCATCTCAGATGGCTCATACTCCTAAGAAACAAGTGGAGGTGCCATCTAAGATAGCTTAAAGTAAGAGGAGGAGCCATCTGGAATGACACCTAAGTGTACTTGCTTAGTGCAGGAGCCATCTTAGATGGCGACTACGTGCAAATATTTTCTGAAACATGGTTATTTGCGTAAATATTTTTAAAATATGGTTATTTGCGATTTTTTTTCAAAACATAGTTATTGCAAAAAAAAAATCACGATTATTTCATTGAAAATTTTATTGAAAATTCTTAGAGTTTTGATTAAAAAGTATATTATACTATTTAAATTGTTTAATTTTAATAGAAAATGCAATGCGCATTGACCATGTAAAATAATTTTACACCGTCAACCAATGAATGATATGTATCCCAACACATCATACATACATTTTTAAAATACTAATATGATATTATGATTTAATATTTTTTTATTGGATGGTCGTATAAAATTATTCTACATCGTCGATGTATATCCACTAAACTTTAATATGTAAATAATTAAATACATTGATAATTCAATTTTGAATTATCTCTTATATAAAAAATATAATAACATTAATTTTATTTAATTAATCAAACATATTATTTCATTTATATTTTATTAATATTTAAAATTAAATAATATTTATATTATATTTGATTTATCCCATACTCTAGCACGAGTATTTGCCTAGTGTATTCACAAACACACAAACACACACATATACATATGTTGATAATAATTCATATCCAGAACTTCTGAGGGGTGTTAGAAGTTCTGATGTTTTGGTGCTGTCCAGAAGTTGATGTTTTTGTGCTGTCCAGAAGATGAAAGTTCTAGTGTTGGTCAGAAGTTGTTGAGCTTCTGATGTCGTGTCCAGAAGTGTTTAACTTCTGATTCTTTATGTTAATTATTAAGTTTAGGTTTAAGGGTAGTTTAGTATTTGTTAATTTGTATTGTTAGTATCGTTTAACTTGATCACCAAGATTAGGTTTTAATTAGGGTTTATGGGCATATTTATTTTTGGGCTTTTTTGTGTATAAATATGTACTCTTATTTCATTAATAAACAACAATCCTTATTTCTCTTTTACTTTTGCTAGCCGTCTTTTTTCTTTCAATTATTCCATCGTTCCTTTCTCTTTATCCTTTTGCACCAACAAATTGGTATCAGAGCTTCCGGTTAGAAATACAGGGAAACACGAGTGAACATGAGTTGTCTGTGTGTTTGATTTTTGTGTCTAGGTTTCACGTTAAATCTAGAAAAAGAACCGGTTTTCTATTTGTGGGTTAGGAAACACTGTGTGAGTTAATTTCTAAGTGTATTTGCACAAAGTAAAAGATGAACGAAAACGACAAAATGAACACCAAACTTCCAGTTTTTGATGGCAAAAATTGGAATAGATGGATGATCCAGATGCGCGTGTTATTTGGAGCTCCAGATGTTCTAGAGCTTATTACCGATGGTTATACTCCAGTTGCAAAAGCTGCAACAGAAGATGAGAAAGAGGCGCAGAGAAATAAAAGGAGAAAAGATCAGAAAGCTTTGTTCTATATCCATCAGTGTGTGGATGCGAATGTGTTTGAGAAGATTGCAGATTCTATGACGTCACACAGGTCGATGTTATGGTGGTGATCAAGGTTAACCCTGAGAAGAATACATTTCAAGAGCATCACTAAGGAGGCATCTTTTGAACAAGTAATCATAAAGAAGGTTCTGAGGTTGCACACTCCGTAGTTTGATTACATTGTTATTGCTATTGAACATTTCAAAGATCTGGAGACCATGAAAATTGAAGAGCTGCAAAGTAGTCTAGAAGCGCATGAGTTGCGTTTGACTGACAGAACTTTTGAGAGGGAAGTATAGTAGGCTCTGAAAGCTTCTTTTGTCAAGAAGGACCAGAAGCAGAATAGACGTGGTGACAGATTCTAGAACTCAGAAACTTCTGCTTCTGATGAGAAGAAATATCAGAAGGGAAAGGACAGAAGGAAAGTTCAATGCTATTGCTGTAAGCAGTTTGGCCACTTTGCAAGAGATTACCGGTCAAACAAAGAAAAGAAATTAGAAGAAGCGAATATATCCAGAGGAGACTCTGATGATGATGATAAGTACCTTAATGCAGAAGGTATGTGAAACGTCAGAGTCAAGGTGAAGAATGGGAAAAACATTCTGATCAAAGATGTTTGGTATATTCCTGGAATTAGAAGCAATCTGATAAGTGTAGGTCAGCTCATTGAGAAAGGTTTCTTAGTTGTAATGAAGGACAACCTTTTGAATTTGTATGATTCCCATTAGAAGTTGATCATGAAGTCTGAACAGGGAAGCAACAAAACATTCAAGGTGAATGTTAGTACAACTGAAGCAGAGTGCCTTAGTATAGAAGATGCTGAAGATGATAGTAAGTTGTGGCACAAATGGTTGGGGCATCTGAACTATAGAAGCTTAGGGCATCTAAGTTTTAAGAAGCTCGTACGGGGCATCCCAAATATTGTGAAGCCTGCGAAGTCATGTGAGGTGTGCAAGAAAGGAAAGCAACCAAGATTGTCATTTGCATCAGAAGTTGCTCCAAAAGCAAAACATGCTCTGGGAGTAGTGCATTCTGATGTGTGTGGACCATTTCCAGTACCTTCACTTGGAGGAAACAAATATTTTGTGTACTTTGTGGATGAGTTCACAAGGATGACGTGAGTAACACTCATTAAGGTCAAACATGAGGTGTTTACTGAGTTTTAGAAGTTCAAGGTGAAGGCTGAGAAGCAGAGTGGTCAGAAGATGAAGATTTTGAGAATAAATGGTGGAGGTGAATATTCTCTGCAGAGTTTCAGAAGTTTTGTGAGGAGAATGGAATAGAACATGAGGTTACTGCTCCATACACTCCTCAACACAATGGTCTTGTTGAGAGAAGAAACATAACTTTGCTTGATATGTCCAGAAGTATGCTGAAAGAGAATAAGTTACCTCATAAGTTATGGGGAGAAGCTGTTGCCACATCAGCATATATTCTGAACAGGTGTCCAACAAAGAAGCTAAAGGAAATTGTTCCTTTAAAGAAGTGGACTGGAGATAGGCAAAATGTTTGTCATCTAAGAGTGTTTGGTTCTGTATGTTACAAACATGTCCCAGAAGCTAGAAGACAGAAGTTGGATGATAGAAGCAAGGTAATGTTGCTGGTGGGGTACCACAGTACAAGTGTATATAAACTTTATTATATAGAAACCAACGAAGCTGAAATCAGCAGAGACATTGTTGTGAAAGATTCAGAAGTTTGGGATTGGATCAAGACTCAATCAACGTTTGGCGTAGTGATAACTTTTGAAGACGAGTCAGAAGTTGAAGGTTCTGAAGAAGAATCAGAAGGTGATTCTGAAGACTCTGAAGATGAAGATGATGAATCTAATTCTAATCTAGATTCTGATGATTATCCAGAATTTGGTGGTGATCATGCTTCTGGAAGGGAAAACTCTGAAGACCAAGGTTCTAGAGGACAAACTTCTGAAGATGATCATGTTTCTAAAGGTGATAATTCTGAAGATAGAACTTCTGGACAAGGTCCAGAAGTTAATATTGTTCCAAGTTCTGGAGAACAAGTTCAGAGGTTACAACGAGTCAAAACCACACCTAGAAGGCTTGCAGATTTTGACAAGCTGCAAGACACTGAAGTTGACTCAGAGGGAGAAGTCATTCAGTGTGCCATGTAAGTTGATTCTGAACCATTGGGTATAGAAGAAGAACTCAAGAAGAAAGTCTGGCTTGATGCCATGAAAGAAGAACTTGCGGCTATAAAGAGAAACAAAACTTGGGAGTTGACAGAACTTCCAAAGGAGAAGAAAGCCATTAGTGTCAGGTGGGTTTTCAAGGTGAAGTTTAAGCCACATGGATCGGTTGGCAAGCACAAACCTAGGTTAGTAGCCAGAGGTTTTCTTCAGAAATATGGACTAGACTATTTTGAGGTGTTTGCTTCTGTAGCTAGGCATGAAACAATTAGATTGGTGATTGCTTTAGCTACGAACAGAAGTTGGCCGCTGATGCATTTGGATGTGAAATAAGCATTTTTGAACGGTCCATTACAAGAGGAGGTATACGTGTCACAACCTCCCGGCTTCGTGAAAAAGAATCAGGAAAGAATGGTGTATATGTTACACAAAGCTCTATATAGATTGAAGCAAGCACCCAGAGCTTGTAATCAGAAGATTGATTCATGTTTCAAGAAGCAAGTGTTTCAGAAATGTGAGATGAAGTATGGCGTGTATGTGAAACATTCTGGAAGCAATAAGATTCTAGTGTGTCTTTATGTTGATGACATATTGCTTACAGGGAGTTGCAACCATAATAAAAAACCTGCAGATGTTCTGATGAAGGATATCAAGACTGAACACCTTATTCGTTTGAGGGATGGAATTGGTGTTGAGGATTTTGATGGATTTGAATTAAGGGATGGTGTTGAGAATAATTCATATCTAGGACTTCTGAGGGGAGTCATAAGTTTTTGGTGATGTCCAAAAGTTGATGTTCTGGTGCTGTCCAAAACCGGTGTTGTCCAGAAGATGAAAGTTTTGGTGTTGGTCAGAAGTTGTTGAACTTCTGATGTCGTGTCCAGAAGTGTTTAACTTCTGGTTCTTTATGTTAATTATTAAGTTTAGGTTTAAGGGTAGTTTAGTATTTGTTAGTTTGTACTGTTAGTATCGTTTAACTTGATCACCAAGATTAGGTTTTAATTAGGATTTATGGGCATATTTATTTTTGTGCTTTTTTGTGTATAAATATGTACTCTTATTTCATTAATAAACAACAATCCTTATTTCTCTTTTACTTTTGCTAGCCGTCCTTTATCTTTCAATTATTCCATCGTTCCTTTCTCTTTATCCTTGTGCACCAACAAATTGGTATCAGAGCTTCCGGTTAGAAATACAGGGAAACACGAGTGAACGTGAGTTGTCTGTGTGTTTGATTTTTGTTTCTAGGTTTCACGTTAAATCTAGAACAAGAATCGGTTTTCTGTTTGTGGGTTGGGAAACACTGTGTGAGTTAATTTCTAAGTGTATTTGCAAAAAGTAGAAGATGAACAGAAACGACAACATGAACACCAAACTTCCAGTTTTTGATGGCAAAAACTGGAATAGATGGATGATCCATATGTGCGTGTTATTTGGAGATCAAGATGTTCTAGAGCTTGTTACCGATGGTTATATTCCAGTTGCAGAAGCTGCAGAAGCTGCAACAGAAGATGAAAGAGGTGCTGAGAAATAAAAGGAGGAGAGATCAGAAAGCTCTATTCTACATCCATCAGTGTGTGGATGTGAATGTGTTTGAGAAGATTGCATATTCTATGATGTCAAAGGGGGCGTGGGACACACTGTTCAGATGTTACGGTGGTGACGCACCAGTGAAGAATGTGAAGCTTCAGTCCTTGAGAAAGCAATACGAAAATCTCAACATGAAGAGCAGTGAGAAGGTTTCTGAGTACATTTCAAGAGTGATTCTGATTACTAATGAAATGAAGGCTTATGGAGAAACTCTTTATGAACAAGTAATCATAGAGATAGTTCTGAGGTTGCTTACTCCTTAGTTTGATTACATTGTTGTTGCTATTGAACATTCCAAAGATCTGGAGACCATGAAAATTGAAGAGCTGCAAAGTAGTCTAGAAGCGCATGAGTTACGTTTGACTGACAAAACTTCTGAGAGGGAAGTAGAGCAGGGTCTGAAAGCTTCTTTTGTCAAGAAGGGCCAGAAGTAGAATAGACGTGGTGACAAATTCTAGAAGTCAAAAACTTCTGCTTCTGGTGAGAAGAAATATCAGAAGGGAAAGGACAGAAGGAAAGTCAATGTTATTACTGTAAGCAGTTTGGCCACTTTGCAAGAGATTACCAGTCAAACAAAGAAAAGAAATAAGAAGAAGTGAATATATCCAGAGGAGACTCTAATGATGAACCTGTGCTATTGATGGCTTCTGACTTTGACTGTAAGCGGTTAGAAGATTGGTGGTATATGGACACTGGGTGTTCAAACCACTTGACTGGGAATAAACAATGGCTGATAGACTTTGACTCCAGAAGGAGAACAAAGATCAGGTGTGCTGATTATAAGTACCTTAATGCAGAAGGTATGTGAAACGTCAGAGTCAATGTGAATAATGGGAAAAACATTCTGATCAAAGATGTTTGGTATATTCTTGGAATTAGAAGCAATTTGATAAGTGTAGGTCAGCTCATTGAGAAAGGTTTCTCAGTTGTAATGAAGGACAACCTTTTGAAGTTGTATGATTCCCATCAAAAGTTGATCATGAAGTCTGAATAGGGAAGCAATAGAACATTCAAAGTGAATGTTAGTATAGCTGAAGCAGAGTGCCTTAGTACAGAAGGTGCTGAAGGTGATAGTAAGTTGTGGCGCAAAAGGTTGGGGCATCTGAACTATTGAAGCTTTGGGCATCTAAGTTCTAAGAAGCTCGTACGTGACATTCCAAAGATTGTGAAGCCTGCGAAGTCATGTGAGGTGTGAATGAAAGGGAAGCAACCAAAATTGCCATTTGCATCAGAAGTTGCTCCAAAAGAAAAACATGCTCTAGGAGTCGTACATTCTGATGTGTGTGGACCATTCCCAGTACCTTCACTTGGAGGAAACAAATATTTTGTGTCCTTTGTGGATGAGTTCACAAGGATGACGTGGGTAACACTCATTAAGTTCAAACATGAGGTGTTTACTGAGATTCAGAAGTTCAAGGTGAAGGCTGAGAAGTAGAGTGGTCAGAAGATGAAGATTCTGAGAACAAATGGTGGAGGTGAATATAATTCTGCAGAGTTCCAGAAGTTCTGTGAGGAGAATGGAATAGAACATGAGGTTACTGCTCCATAAACTCCTCAGCACAATGGTATTGCTGAGAGAAGAAACTTAACTTTGCTTGATATGTCCATAAGTATGCTGAAAGAGAAGAAGTTACCTCATAAGTTATGGGGAGAAGCTATTGCCACATAAACATATATTCTGAACAGGTGTCCAACAAAGAAGCTAAAGGAAATTGTTCCTTTAGAGAAGTGGATTGGAGATAGGCAAAATGTTGGTCATCTGAGAGTGTTTGGTTCCGTATGTTACAAACACGTCCCAAAAGCTAGAAGACAGAAGTTGGATGATAGAAGCAAGGTAATGTTGTTGGTGGGGTACCACAGTACAGGTGCATATAAACTCTATTGTCTAGAAACCAACAAAGTTGAAATCAGCAGAGACGTTGTTGTGAAAGAGTCAGAAGTTTGGGATTGGAGCAAGACTCAATCAACTTCTGACGTAGTGATAACCTTTGAAGACGAGTTAGAAGTTGAAGGTTCTGAAGAAGAGTCAGAAGATGATTCTGAAGACTCTGAAGATGAAGATGATGAATCTAATTTTGATCTAGATTCTGATGATGATCCAGAATCTGGTGGTGGTCATGCTTCTAGAAGGGAAAACTCTAAAGACCAAGGTACTGGAGGACAAGCTTCTAAAGATGATCATGTTTCTGAAGGTGATAATTCTGAAGATAGAACTTCTGGACAAGGTCCAGAAGTTAATACCGTTCTAGGTTCTGGAGAACAAGTTCAGAGGTTATAACAAGTCAGAACTATACCTAGAAGGCATGCAGATTTTGACATGCTGCAAGACACTGAAGTTGACTCAGAGGGAAAAGTCATTCAGTGTGCCATGCTAGTAGCTGAACCATTGGGTATAGAAGAAGCACTTAAGAAGAAAGTCTGGCTTGATGCCATGAAAGAAGAACTTGAGGCTATAAAGAGAAACAAAACTTGGGAGTTGACAGAACTTCCAAAGGAGAAGAAAGCCATCAGTGTTAGATGGGTTTTTAAGGTGAAGTTTAAGCCAGATGGATCGGTTGGCAAGCACAAAGCTAGGCTAGTATCCAGAGGTTTTCTTCAGAAACTTGGACTAGACTATTTTGAGGTGTTTGCTCATGTAGCTAGGCATGAAACAATCAGATTGATGATTGCTTTAGCTACGAACAGAAGTTGACCGCTAATGCATTTGGATGTGAAGTCAGCATTTTTGAACGGTTCATTACAAGAGGAGGTATACGTGTCACAAACTCCTAGCTTCGTGAAATAGAATCAGGAAGGGATGGTGTATATGTTACACAAAGCTCTATATGGATTGAAGCAAGCACCCAGAGCTTGAAATCAGAAGATTGATTCATGTTTCAAGAAGCAATGGTTTTAGAAATGTGAGATGAAGTATGACGTGTATGTGAAACATTCTAGAAGCAATATGATTCTAGTGTGTCTTTATGTTGATGACATATTGCTTACAGGGAGTTGCAACCATAATAAGAAACCTGCAGATATTCTGGTGGAGGATGTCAAGATTGAACACCTTATTCGTTTGAGGGATGGAATTGGTGTTGAGGATTTTGATGGATATGAATTAAGGGATGATGTTGAGAATAATTCATTTCCAGAACTTCTGAGGGGAGTCAGATGTTTTGATGTTTTGGTGCTGGCCAGAAGTTGATGTTCTGGTGTTGTCCAGAAGTTGATGTTCTGGTGCTGTCCAGAAGATGGAAGTTCTGGTGTTGGTCAGAAGTTGTTGAACTTATGATGTCGTGTCTAGAACTGTTTAAATTTTGGTTCTTTATGTTAATTATTAAGTTTAGGTTTAAGGGTAGTTTAGTATTTGTTAGTTTGTATTGTTAGTATCGTTTAACTTGATCACCAAGATTAGGTTTTAATTAGTGTTTATGGGCATATTTATTTTTGGGATTTTTTGTGTATAAATATGTACTCTTATTTAATTAATAAACTACAACCCTTATTTCTCTTTTACTTTTGCTAGCCGTCTTTTATCTTTCAATTATTCCAAATTAGAAAGATTAAGCGGTAAAATTAGTTGCTCGGAATTAACCGAAATTTGTCGTGGTAGTTCGTGTTTGTTAGTAGGTAATTGTGGTTACGTTGTTTTGTGAAATTATGTGGAATATGCTGACTTACAGGTACACTGGGTAAGTTGAATTGTCCGATTTGCGAACACTGTTAATTATAGGTCTTACGACCGATGTTTTATGCTGATACTGATTGTTCTGACGTTGTGATGTGAAGATAAATATGTTGTTGTGATATGTTGTTGAATACGTTGATGATGTTATAGGCCTATGGCCAACGAAGTAGTGATACAGGCGCATGCCTCGTGAAGTGATTTTGATGTTGTTGTATGTTATTTGAGTCGCATACATTTGCATTTGTGAAGGCCTGTATTGGCGAATTGATTACGTTGGCCGTTGGGGGCAAGATGATTACGTTGAAGGCTTATGCCTTGTGCCTCGATAACTTGGCAATTGTTTACATTAGGAGTTTACTCCACTAGTACCACATGCATGTGCATTGTTTAAGAGTCGCATTATAAATGGATTAGTTGTTGATAATTTTGTTGTGATAAGTATTGATGATTTTGTTGCGATGACGGTTTTGCTGTAATATATTGTTGGTGACTTAGTGTGAAATTATGCTCTAACGTTTTGTTGTGACAGGTACTTTCGGTAAGGTGAGTAATAGATGTTATAACTATGGTTATAATTGTCGTTGTGCTAATTGTTAGTATAATTGTTGTTAGAATCGTTGTTTGTTTTGTCGTTATAACTGTTGTTACAAAATTATTATTATAATTTATGGGTTGAGTTGGTTGTTATAACCGTTGTTGATCTTGCTGTTATAATTATCTTCTGGAATTTGTGAAGTGGTGATTCGTATATTCTTTACCTAATATATTGTTTATCATAAAATTATTTATATAGTTTGATATCTCACCCCATCTGCTGATATTTCCCCTACCATGGGAAATGGGCAGGTACTCAAGCATAGTTGTGAATGTTGAAGTAATTCTTGAAGTCTGTATTATCACTTTATGATAAGTCAAAGGATCTTCCTCTTATACGTAGCACTCGGAGAATGAACGTTGTTATTTAATTGTCGTTGTTACTTAAGTTGTTGAAGTTTATGAATAATGTGAATATTTGTTAAGTGAATAAATTAATGATTTGAAGTTGTTTCTCGTTGAATAAAAGGAGCAAAGTTGTTACTGTTGAGGAATTATAATTCCGTTGTTTAGTTGATTAATTGATTTAATGGAAATAAATTGTTACAAGTTCATATTTTATCTAAGTATTATGTATCTGTATAGTTGTGACCAAACGTATGTTGTATTAGTGAAGTAAATGTGACATCCCTTGCATGATTTTCTTTTCTGCACTCTGATTTGAATAATATTCGATGGGTAGATATGGGGTGTTATAGTACACACATATGTACTTTTGGACAAGTACATTGACATCCACCGTGGCTCTCTGATAAAACTAACATGGGCCACACTTTCCATTCTCGTCCCTATTTTTACACTCACTAAAGACTCCACCCCAACCTTAACCATTCTCAATCATGGTTTCCATGAGGGAACAATCACTCACACATGAGGATACAAGAGGTAGAAGTGATCCCAATGCCATAGAAAAGATGTATGTCACAATGGGCGAACTACACCGTCTAAATAAAAATATGGAGGACAATTCCCACAACATCCAACAACAACAATATGAGGCTACTGTTAGAACAAAATTGGTTTATACTATATCCCTTAAGTTTTAATGATAACAAGTAATTTAAAGAACAATTGGATAGACTAATGTGTATTCAAGCGTGCAGGTACAAATATTAATATACTAATTGAAAGTCAATTATGATACTACACTGAACATTCAAAGCAATTCTCTTATGAGGAAGATTTTGAAGACCAGACTCTGAAGAATCAGCTTCTGATCAAGTCATCTTTTGATGATCAGAACGTAAAGTCTCCAAACTATGATCAAGTCATCTTCAGAAGATTAAGTCAACCTCTAAAGAGTTAGGGTCTGATGGATCAAAAGCTAAGAATCAAAGTCTAAATAACCAGAGCCTAAACCCAATCAAAGATCAAGAATTGAGGAATTTATGACAGGTCACTATCAGATCTGAGGTCAAATTGTCCAGCTCTAGTCATGTGAAGACTTAACAGAAAGTTGTAGAAGCATAAAGAGTTACAATTGATAATTCCTTTTATAGTAAAGGAGTTTCGAATAGGTTTTCAACAAAATGAAAGATATCATGAAGCTTAACAGGAAATTTGTTAATGCTTATCTAAAAGACTCTCTTGTGCTTGAAGTTCTCTCCGACGACTCTTTCAGGGAACTTTACAAAATGAGTTGAAGATTTGGAGAAACACACAATGATGTGCCTTCACAAGAAAAAGAGAAGTTACTCTATCCAAACATAGAAATATCGCCCAAAAGGCACGACCAGAGTCTATCGTAAGAGACTTAGTCTTAAGTTTTGTTTGAGGGCTTGATAAAAGTTCCGCTCGATAGGTCCAACGCCTTTATTGAGGGACTTGTAGTCTCATCATCCAAGTTACATATAAATTTAGTTGGGGAACTTAGATATCCCAGGATATTTAAAATCTCCACCTGAGAGACTCAGGGTTTCCTCAAGAAGGGTCAAACATAGAAATCTCGCCAAGAAGCTTGACCTAAGTCTAGCCTAATAGACTTAGCCTTACGTCTTGTTTGAGGGCTTGATAAAAGTGCCACCTAAGAGGTCTGATTCCTCACTTGAGGGTCTTATGGTCTCATTAGCTAGGCTACATAGAACCCTGCCCGATGGACTTATAGCCTCATCAAGCGAGTTCAACGTGATATCTCCAAAGAACCCAATGGCTTAATTGGTATGACTCATCACACACATCATCAGGAAACTTAGGGCCTCAGGATACTTCTCTATTACATGGTATAAAACACTCTGTCCTTTATCAAAGCCATTGTGCTTTAGGGACTGTGTAATGTTATATTTGTAAAAGACCTAGAAAGGGAGAGAACTGTGTGGCCCGCAAAAAGACCGACAACCACTTATCGCCTTAAAGGAAGTATCTCCTCTAATTCCTTCCTTTTGTCCCTGATATACAGAATGTGTAAAAAGACGTTTCTTGGGAAAGGAGAAGTCAAGGCTAGTAGTTGGACCACGTCTCCCTAGGAAACATGTATTCAATGGCCCACCATTAATGTGTGGATGGTCATCCTTCCCAATAAAACCCTAGGCCTAAGGCCTCTATAAATAGATCTCCCGTAACGGGAGAGTAGACATATCATAACTTATGCATAACATCCAAATCATAACGCTTATACACAAAGCCTCTCACCTCAATTGACTAAGTCCTCTAAAACTACCGTAATGGGCTTCTCACCATCATGGACAAGTATTAACCATTACAAATAGTTACAAACATGCTAAGGCCTCTAAGTATCCCTTACCCTCATAGGGTACCATTCATACCTATACTTTCTAAGTAATACAACTTTATCTTATCTGCAAACCAAATATTAATTAAGACAAGGAAATAATATTCATCTAAGTACAACCAAAGAAAGATAAATTATCCCTTGTTACTATCCAAAGATGACATGTTATCCTCTTTTAAAAAAACTTCCACTAATTAATGTGTCTCTATGAACCATTACTTCTATTTCCCCGCGTCGCCCTTGGAGAGAAACACTGTCAATGTAGCCCAAATCTTCAAAAATGGCTACCATTTTCCTCTTCATATAAGTTTCTTATTGGAACAAGTCATCCAATCTATTCACATAAGACCCAACATCTGCCAAGAAATGGCTCTAGCTCCACAACTTCGAGAATTCTTCCGAACCTTGATAAGGCGACTTGAAAGTTAAGTTATGAAAGTTAGCTTGAGCCCCATTGGTCAGGAGAATAACCAGGTAGTACCGGTCCTTGAAATTATTCACACTCTCAAATAAACCTCAATTTTCTTGGTACTATGGCTAAGGGGAATCAGACCTTAACACTGGGCTGAATTAGTAGAACTTAGTTGGGTTTTAAGAAGAGCGGAAAAGATGACACACCTTTCTTGTATTATGATAAGTAGTGGAAAACTTTTAAACAATCCTAACTCACTAAGTGCAGTTACGAAGGAGCAATTATTAGGTAGTTTAGAATTCCCACTTCAAATTCGTTAAAGGGGAGACTAAAACCTATCAAAGGAATCAAGCATTCATGGAGATAAATAACACACCCATCATACTTGATGCAAATCCTCGTATCCCCTTCGAGAGAAATCACTCTCTAATTTAAGGAGGGACCAACTTCAATAAAGGCGCGATCTAGGCCACCTTCACCCACAAAGGGAGAAATAATGTCAAGTGTCTCTTGATCCACCCATACTACATATTTATCTCTCGTCGCCCTCTAGAATCTAAGTTGAGATTTGTTCTATTCAAAAGAGGTTGATAACAAATGAAAATAATTAGTCATAAGAAAAAGCACATGGTCAATACAAAGACAATATATTCTCCCCACCAAAGCCATATATAGTGAGAGAACTCACCAAAGTGCGAAAATAAAAAAGACTAAAAACTCATAACTCTCCTATGTAGAACCTATAACAAAGTAGGCAAGTATGAAAAAAAAGTGAAAGTTCAAGGTCAAGCATTACCCTAGCAAGACGAATTCAATTACCCACACGTTGTCTATTGTACTAGAAAATGTGGCACAAGTACGTCAGAATTAATGACTGATGGGTGGAAAATGACGAAGATAAAAGAGGTTGCAGACAGAGGAGAAGAGCACCAAAGATTCATAAATGGTGAAAAGACGAACATGGTAACCCCATAACTCTATATATCCTTTAAGGAAGGTAAACCATGTGATCCTTAATGTTGGAAAGCGTTAATTGCATCACCAACGATTGAGACTTCATTCCATACTGCTTAGGCACTCGGATGCCCTATTACTAGAAGGAATCATTATCGTAAGACATAGGGACACATGTTAAGATTTACTTACAAAGCATGCTAATTACAATATAGTCATTTAATGCATCTTTTCTTAAAGAAATCAACATCTTTTGAAGACTTTTTATTTTCTTCTACCCAAGGCCTAACTGAAGATTAACCTAACAAAGCCCTCGTTATAGGACATAAAAACAAGGGCTTGAGGGGCAATTGTATTGGATCGTCTGCAAGGCCACGAAGGACGCTCAATAACACGTGTCAAAGAAAAAGGCACCCTAAACATATAGACTCTCCTTCCAGCTGATGACAAAGGATCACATCCTCCATCACATCTCCCATCATTAGATCTGATCGAACGACAACCTACATAGGACATCGTGTCACACGCGAATGATTTTAACAGTCAATACTATACAAATATTATGTCGCACCATTTCAAATATAATTTTAACTGTCAATACTATATAAAAAGTATATCGTAGCATTTCAAATATTCAATTCATTCTCATTCTCAAATTAGTTTTCACTCATTCAACAATCTCAACATTAAAATGTTAATCTTATAATTACATCATATTTCTATTGTGATTGAAGTACGCTCCATCGCATGAGAGATCTAATCTAATGTGTTAGAACTCCATTTTATTTCTTCATCAACCATCTATGATTCCGTAGTCGAAACAAGTAAAAATAAACAAATATACAACTAAAATTGATAAATGACATATTTATAAATTATAATGCAAGAGATATGTAGTATATGATATACAACCTTATAGCACATGCGAAGTGACGAAGAAAGATCATGTATTTTGATATATTTATATAAGGTAACACCTCACGACATATATAATATTTTGATATATTTATATAAGGTAACAACACCTCACGACATATATAATAAAGAAGTGAGGCCCATGTATATCCACGTAGCACGTATTGGTTCATTAGCCACTAGTGTAGCTTCATTTAACAACTAGTAATAGGATCACTAGTAAATAAAATATTCAATAAATAAATATTTATCTTTTGATAGATTACTTGAGAAAGTGGGACAAGCATGCTCTTTAGTCACTAATATAAGTGAGACAAAGAAAAATCTCACCCATAAGGGAAATGTATTATAAAAATGTGTCACGATAACTAATCATGTGAGTTGGACTTTTGAAATTCATTGTATATTAAATTGAGAAAAAGAAACAAGAATGAATGGATAGAAAATGGAGGTGGGGTCCACCCTTACTATTTAAATAATCAATTAATTGTTTGGGTCCACATTGGCTTTTATATACTAGTAATATTTAATGGTGACTGTAACTGAGAACAATATCTAGCAATATCTCGTCAAGAGTTCACACTGTAGTGGTGGCATAAATTGCTTTGAATACAATAATGTCTAAATTGTGGTTGACCACTACTACCTTATGTTTTCAATTTAACCCATTACTTAAACTAGATTAAATGTGCATAAAAAAACTTTTATTTTTAAAGAAATTTAACATATTTTAAAAGTTGAATTAAAAATGAAAATATGTAATTTGAGGAAAGTTTTTTTTAAGTTGATAATGAGGAAAGTTTTTTTTTAAGTTGGTAATGAGTTGTCTTATATAACATATTATTTGAGTCTCGAAATATCTTCTAATCAGAAATAATAAAATGGATACGATTTATTTTATATGTTTATTTTAACCACATTTTTTTAAGACGGATTAAAGTTTTATATTTGAACCATTTAATATATCTATTCTATTCTACCATAATTCTTTTGAGTTTTAATAGAGAAAAATATAAATTTTTATATTTTAATAGATATAATGTCCGCGGATTCTTTTCCACTTTATCCTTTTTTTAGTGGATCAAAATTTTAAATCTACTCTTTCAAATATGTCTTCTCTATCCATCATATTTATCTTAGAACTTTTATGAGAGAGAGATAGCAAAGTAAACATGTTCATTTTGTCAACAGTTGAACTCAACTCATCAATCGTTAATTGGTTCAGTAGTGATTGATACTGAATTTAATAGAAAAAAATTAGATCAATTTGATATCAGAATTGACCCCTGAACTGAACTATACCGTGTGAAGAAAAAAAAAACAATTGAACCCAACTCTACATTTATTTTAATAGCGTTTCGAATTTAAATTAAAAAGAAAATTAATTATTTATGGAATTATTTAAAAATGAATATACCTCACCAATTAAAACAAATTAGTACATCCAAGTTGGGCCAAATAATCAGAGAAGAGAACTGTCAATGCATAAGAAGACTATATACTAACCATTGGGGATCCTTCCCTTATCTTGAAGAACCACTGGTTAATTTCCACTGTCCAAAACAAATTCAGTAAATGAATCCATCAATGACTCAATTCAAATTCAACATCTCACTATGCATGGCCAACATGAATAAAATTTTCTGACTCCAAATTATTAAAAATAGTTTCACAAAAAAAAATCACATGAAATTAATATTTCTATTCTTGGGGCAAAACATTAACTGAATTACATGAACGAAACTACCAATTACTCCGAAGTTTATATTCTGTAACAAAATGGTACCAAAAAACTGGTCTGGTCTGGTCTGGTTTGAAACAGAACCTGAAACAATTGGTTACTGTTAGACCCTTTCATTTCAGAAAGAATCGTGATCATGCATATTTGTGAAAACGTGTTTCGATGCAAAAAGAGGTAATGCTTTGAAATAGTTTACTCTCTAATTTAGCAAGAAAACAGAAGATATTAAATAGGATAGAGAAGAAGAGAGATCAGTGGTACTGTATCTGTGTGGTACTACTGTGCAGCAGATGAAGCAGGAAATGTGGTGTTCCCCTAACCAGGCAGAGTTGTTTGTTTGTTTCTGATCATTCATGACTTCCATTCCAGCTCAGAGGTGGTGGATTATATATAGGACAGTTAACAGTGAGACTCATTCATATATTTTCATTCTGATGCAACATCTCCCTCTCTCTCCTATTTATATTTATACAGGAGGGGGACAAAAGAAAAGAAAATATCTATATTAAAATAAGACTTAAGCAATTTTGGTCATCCTCTATTAATTTTTTTATAAAAAAAAATTAACTATTAGGTACCCCTATATTATATTTCATATTTTTTAGTGGTCCTCCATAATAAAATAATCTAATTTATATCGGTGGCATTAAAATTATGAAGTGACATTTTTTAATTGATATAACGTTATTATAAATATTTAAAAATTTAGTATTTTATTTTTTTAAAGTTTTTTTACAATAATTAAACGTTTTTAATTATTTTAGTTATTTTTGTCTATAAATATTTATTTAAAAATTATATATTATAAATTTTAATTCTAAAATATATATGTTTGGGTCTATTTTTAATGACGAGACAACAATTAAAAAATGTCACCTCATAATCTTAATGTCACATATGTAAATTAGACTATTTTGTCATTGGGGACCTCAAAAAAACATGAAATATGATATTAAGGGACCTAATAATTATTTTTTTATAAGAGGACTAAAATATTTAAAAAATTAATATAAAAGGACCAAAAATATATTTAAATCAATTTTAAAAATAAAATAAAAAAGCTTTGCACTCAAACATAAGCACATGAGCCATTGGAGTTCGCATAAGGTTTATAACTAAAACAATGTATAATATGTATTCAATCTTTGAACATGATTGCAACAATTTGTTGCTTCTTAGCTTTCCAACAAATTTATGGATTTTCTAGAAAAAAATGGTTAGATTGTTATGGACATTTGTGTGTCAAAGAAAATCCATAATCAACATCATTGTATTTCCTCAAGTGTAGCATGGAAGAACGAGGGAAAATAGACCTTGGCAAGAGGACTATTTCAAATAATGCAACACATGTTGAGTTGCCTTAAAGTGGGTGAGCATATGCTTATCTAAGAATTGGATACATTGTTGGATATAGGAAGCTATATACGCTATGTGCACTTTTCATTTCTACTAAGTTGTTCTATGGGATCATTTACGGATAAACATGAGTTAATAGTTGTAATTGATTTTGGGATAGGTAGGACACCTATCTAATTTGAATGTGCTCCATATAATTTGAAGAGTTGTGAGCACAATTAAGATGGGTCGTGATATTTTAGAGTTTAGGGTAATTAGTAATAAAAATGAATTCCTAACAAAAATTGAATAATTAATATTGAGTTTTAAATTTTTTTTACGATTTTTTTTTTGTATTAAAGATTAATGATTAAGAAATGATTATATATAAATATAAATACACAGACAAAAAAATTTATTAAAATAATTTGTCATAGTAATCGTTTGGATTCACGTTTGAAAAGAGAAACACGCGTTTAGAAGCATGTCTGCCGTGAAAGTGAAAATAAAGAAGTTAGAAATACTAGCTTTTAATAGACGCACGTCTAAAAACATATCGACTTAAATGTATTTTTGGTTACTTATATTAATTTTCTAAACATTTTAGTCCCTCTAAAAAAAACTATTAGTTCCCCAATATTATATTTTATGTTTTTTTTGAGGTCTCCTATGACAAAATAGTCTAATTTGTATATGTGGCGTTGAAATTATGAGCTGACATTTTTTAATTGTTGTCACGTCATTAAACATAAACTCAAACATATATGTTTTAGAATTAAAATTTATAATATATAATTTCTAAATAAATATTTATAGACAAAAATAATTAAAATAATTAAAAACGTTTAATTATTGTAAAAAAAACTTAAAAAAAAAACAATAAATTTTTGAATATTTATAATGACGTTACATCAATTAAAAAAATGTCACTTATGCAAATTGACTATTTTATTATGGGAGACCATTGAAAAAACATGAAATATGTTATTTAGGAACCTAATAGTTAATTTTTTTATAAAAGACTAAAATATTAAAAAAATTAATATACGGAGACCAAAAATATATTTAAGCAAAAAAAAATAAAGAGTTTTATTACTAAAATTTTGGTGTATAAAGTATATATGCTCTTGAAAAATGTGATAAATATTTATATAATTTGACTTTTATATCATTAAAACTTTAATAATGAAACTCTCCATTTGACAAACTAAAGAGGATCTCAACTCAGTATGTTCAAGGTTGGCCTTATTCATATGTTTTGGTCTAAGCATTAGGGGGTGTCGAAGGGGTAAATTCACTTTGAGCTAAACGAATAAGAAATGTCCCATTGCATCAAAACTTTCTCTTCCATTTCACATCAAATGTTCTTGACGTTCACACTTTACAATAGTAATAAAAAAACCTCTTTACATTTAATACATAATTTATTCCGGCCAACCCAAATCACCAAACCAAAAGAATAAAGTTATGGTTTTATTAATCTGTTACTTGCTTTAATAATTGGACATTGTCTTCCCAATGACATTAATTATTTTTATAGATTTTTATATTATATACTCCGAATCACATGGACAAGAGTTTTCGGTATGCTTCGATGACTAGGACTACTACTTAATTCTTTTTTTATAGAAAAAGCCAAATATATTAACAAAGCATCAAAAGTGTCAAACGAAACACAACTTATTCTCAAATACATTGCATACTTGAAACTATTTTTACCAAACTCTCAAGATAATTCACTACAGATTTTACAAAATTCTCAAACTTTCTAAGGCCCACCCCACCAGTCTCAGTGAAACAACTGAAGCCTTCACCTTAGAATGCAAAAAAGACCTCCGATTCTCCCGACCTTCGACGGCAAAATAGCAGAAAAATTCTCCTAAGTTACACTGCGTAACGGGGCAATCTGGCTAACTTCAGGAAGCTCTGTAAAACTTGTTCATTTTTGAAAAATTCTGATACATGACAGCAAACAAGATTTAAGATCTAGGCCTAAACCATTGTAAAACAAATACTTGCGCCATTTTGATCTGAAATTATATGCGACCAGCCAAAGATCGATCCCAACATATCACAATAATTTGATGACTGTACTAGGATATTGGTACCACAAGTGCGAATAGCATCTCAGGGATTTAAATTTATTACTCAACCATATCCAAGACAATCTTTGAATCTCTTCCAGCCTTTGATCCGTTGTCGTCATTGCATTTTTAAATATAAGTGAATTCCTTACTTTCCATATGTTCCAAACGCAAGCAAACCAAATAGTTTTGACTTTTTGAGTTGTGCTCCGCAAATCTCCATAAATTGAGCTGAACTGAGTGAGATGCTCCCATCCGTCTATTGGCATAGCTGATTGCACACCTAACCATCGTAGAACTTGACTCCAAATACCTGCAAAGTTTGGACACTCGAAGAATACATGCGGTCGTGATTCTACAATTTCGCAGCCACCACTGCACAGGCTAGCTTCCTGTCCTAAGGCTTCTCTAATAACTAAATTCTCTTTAGTTGGGATTCTATTGTGTAATAATCTCCAAACAAGACATGAAATTTTTAATGGGACTGTTTTTAGCCAGATCTCCTTCCAAGCTTTGTGATTCTCAATCCTATTCTCCTTGCTTAACTCCTTATAGATATCCTTCACCGAATACGACTCACAGTTTACTGCCTCTGCTATATCTAAACCACATAAATCTTTCCACCACTGCGAGCTATGTGTATCACAAAACCCGTTTGAGACCTCGATTTCTCCGTATCTAGCTATCAAAGCTCTATGCCACAGATCCTGCCTTTCGTTCTTAATTTTCCACACCCACGTACCCAATAATGCTAGATTAAAATTGCTCAAGATCTTGATACCTAACCCTCCCTCTTCTATAGGCCTACAAATTTTTTCCCATTTGATCCAACTAATTTTTCTTTTGTCCTCACTTTCCCCCATAAGAAATGTTTACAAAGAGATTCAAGTTTAGCGACAATAACTGCGGGATCTTTGAAGAATGACAGGAAATAGACCGGTAATGCCGACAAGACAGACTTAATCAACACCACTCCTCCACCAAATGATAGGTTTTTGTGCTTCCACTTTGATAGTCTATTTCTAACAGCCTCTACTACCAAATGCCATACTTTCTTGTTTCTATGATTGTCCACAATAGGAATTCCTAAGTATGAGAACGGAATATCTCCAACCTTGCAGTTTAGGATTTTCGCAGCTTCTTCAACCCAACATTGACATATGTTCATACCAAATATATACTCTTTTGGAAATTTACCTTTAATCCCGATATCATTTCAAATAGAATCAGATTTGCCTTTATACATATAATATTCTGCCAACTCTTTTCTCCGAAGATAATTGTATCGTCGGTATATTGAAGATGGGAGAATCTTTCATCACCTTTTTCGAATTTGTATCCAGAGAATTCCCCTAGTTCAGCAGCTCTATTCATCACTGCATTAAAACCTTCTGCTACTATAAGAAACAGGAACATGGACAATGGATCCCCTTGCCGCAATCCCCTGGCGGCCTTGAATTCCTTAGTGGGGCTGCCATTCACTAATACTGAAATCATTGACGAACTTAAACATTCTGATATCCACCTTTTCCACTTCTCATGAAATCCCATTTTTTTCCATTACCTCGTCTAAGAAATTCCAATCCACCGAATAGTATGCCTTCTCGAAATCCACCTTAAACACTACTACTTCCTTTTTCTTTCTTTTTGCCTCGTCGACAACTTCATTTTCAATTAGCGTACCATCTAGAATCTGCCTTCCCGATATGAAAGTTGACTGTGTGTCTGCAATAACCAAACCCATCACTTTCCTAATTCTATTTGCTAAGACCTTAGCCATTATCTTATATATGCATACTATTAGTGAAATTGGTCTAAAGTCTTCCAGTTTTACAGCATTCTTCTTCTTCGGAATTAGTACTAGGAAGGAAGAATTTTCTCCTTTTACCATCTTTCCGAACTTATGAAACTCATCAAAAACTCTTACGAAGTCTCCTTTCACCTCTGACCAAAAATCTTTCACGAAACCTAATTTGATACCGTCCGGTTTGGGGGTTTTTGAGTTGTCACACTCCCACACCGTTAATCTAATTTCTTCCTCTGAAAATTCTCCGACCATCTTATTTCTCATTTCTTCAGAAATTCGGTTGAACTGCAGATTTGTAACACGAATCGCCTTTCTTCTTTGTGCGAACTGGTTTTCAAAGAACTCAAAAATAGCCTTCTTCATTTCTTTCACTCCCTCCACTTTTGTTCCATTCACCTCCAAGTATTGAATTTCGTTTTCCAGGTTTCTTCTATTCACGATGCCGTGGAAATATTTTGTGTTAGCATCGCACTATTTTAACCATTTACTTCTTGACTTTTGCCACATAATGCTGCAATTAAAATTGGACAGCCTGAACAATTCTATCATTTTCTCCCTTTTCTCACTAATTTCCTCTTCGGATAATCCCTCAGCTTATTCTTAATTTTTTCACCAATATTTTGTGTGTGATTCCTGTGCCATTCCTTCAGCCCTTCTCTTAATTTCTTGAGTTTTTCTTTGAGTACAAACATCCCCCATCCTTCCACCAACGACTTCTGCCATTGATCCTTAACAGATTTGTGATAACCTTCCATTTCCTTCCAGCATGAAAGCATTTGGAACGGTTTAGGTCCCCAGTTTTTCTTCGATTCTCTTAAGGTGATTGGGCAATGGTCTGAAAGTCCTTTGTCCAGACAATTTTGTTTACTTTCAGACCATTCACTCATCCATGTTTCAGTCACTAAAAATCCATCTATCCTGCTCATGGAAGAGCTTCCAGACCTTGCCCATGTAAATTTTTTGCCATGAAGTGGTAGGTCCACTAAACCAGACTCTGATATGAAATCATCAAAATCAACCATCTCACCCACTCTTTGGTTTTAGCTTCTTCCTCTCCTTTCCGAAAAATCCCTCACCTCATTGAAATCTCCTGCAATTACCCAATTGTCAATATTGTTTGTTTGTATCTCAGTGCTCTTTTCAAATTTTCTTCACATGGTGCATAGACATTTGCGATGTTGACCTGTATCCTCGATTCACCCCAATCTCCAGAAATGAATATGTAATGATTCTTCACTATTGTTGATTTTACACAGAACACTTTGTTGTCCCATATAATTAGAATACCTCCTGATTTGCCATCTGAAGCTTTAAAGAAGGACTCACATTCATACGATCCCCACATCCAATGACACAAACACTTCTCAATTCTCTCCATCTTTGTTTCTTGTATGCACTGTATTTCGGTTTTCTTTGATAATCCACCCAATCCTCTAAGGTTGTAACTTATGATATTCATGATGATTCAGATTCGCACTCCCTCCACAATATTTTTCTAGTTATTGTCGTTTTAATGGTTTCCCCTTTACTCTTACTTCTAATTCCTGTAGGATTTCTCCCTCTTCCCCTTTATGTATTATACCGTATTCTTTCCCCGTATCCCAAATGTCTTTTGCTTCTTCATGTATTAGTTTCCAACTTCTTCTTTCATAGTCATTTTCAACCATGAAACTGTCTGATATAATACTAACCAGTTTCTCCTTTATTCTTCGAGAATTGCATTTGCATTTTGAGATCTCCTTCTTCCTTTTCTTCCAAGCTTTCTTCTTCTCTTTTAGAATTGACCTTCTTCTTTCTCTAAAAATTTGTGTTGCCGCTGAGTCAATGCCGTCCTCTGCTACTGTTCTGGTGTTCAATTCGCTTTCTTCCTCACCTCCATAACACTCGCACACTTCCTCAACGATGCGCATGGAGAAAATTTGTTTGTTAACTTGAATGTTCGTCACTTTGTTGACGGTTTCAGGCATTGATGTTTTCATACAGATTCTTGCCACATCCTAATATCTCCATTTCTTCCGTCGCCTGCTCCATTTTAATGAAGCTTCCCAGAGATAATGCTACTAGTGAGAAAATTTTTCTTCTCCACGCATGCACTGGGATCCCAAATATCTTAATCCACGTAACAAAACATTATTATAATGTTTTTCCGTATTGTATATTACTAAACATTATTAAACGAAATAGTATAGTATAATATAAATGCTTTTTGGTAAGGTGTACCCCGCTCCCTCGTAGTTTACAATATACCAATTTTTATAATATAAGCACACGAAGTTTTCTATAGACCGACAAAAGTTGAAGTGAATTTCTTAATCCATTCCATAGTTTTTTTATGCACCACGTGAAATTTCATTGTTATTCTTGGAAATCGGAAATAAACTTCTGATTCTCACCCTACCCCATGTAAATCAGTTTGAAAAAGGTTGAGTATAAACCAAAAATTTGTGTACGGTATGGAATTGGAAGTATATTTCTGTTTCCTGGATGCACTTAAACGCGCCAGAACTCCCCCCCCCCCCATAACAACAAAGTTTTCAAAAACAAACTCTCTCTTTCAACCATTTTCACCAAAATTAAAATTTCTCTCAAACAATCAACACAAATCATCAGGCGTTGCTTAAATACAACAAGTACCAGAATCAATCAAGCAACAACCATCTTCAATCAATCAAGTAAGTGATTTAACACATTTTTAGAGTTTATGTAAAATCGATTGAAATTAGTGAAATAGGATTTTAAATGTGTTGCTTTTTGTAGTTTACATCATTAGGAGTCATTATAACACTATTTGTAAACTGTTTTTGACAATCAATCCGTGTATTTTGACACATTTGGAATTTTGGGGTGGGATTTTCCGCTGCTCTATTTCGCAGAGGAAACCGGAAGTTTATTTCCGGTTTCATGAGCATGAACTAAATCGGAAGTTTATTTCTAGTATATGTCTTCATAATTTTTTTTTTCATTTTTTCCTCTGTAAGTCATATGTTAACATTTCGTTCTTGCTTCTACAGGAGATATGTCTAAGAGACCGTCATGTTTGAGGCATGGTCGGGTTACACAACATGCTTCTTTGCGGAGAGAGAAGTCAGGCCACACAGGTTCCTTCGACATCCGAACAGGCTATGTCCGAGGCACATTCTGCTCCTTCCGATTCTACACCTTCTACTTCTTCCTCCCGTAGTAAACGGGAGTCTCCAGTCCATCCCTCCCCGCTTCCGTCATACCGCAGACGCATATCCTCACCATCCTCACCACCGTAGGTTTTTGAGACGAGATCCTCATCTGCTTCACAAGCGAGTCATCTGAGGTGAGACCTGAACCTACACCCTCAGTACTAGGGCCACCCAAGGTACCAGTGGGATTAGAGGAACCACTTCAAGCAGAGACATAGGCGGCACCAGTATCAGAGGTGCACTGGCGGTACCACAGGTCCCTCAGGTCTTTGGAGGAGGCCTTCTGACTTATCTGTGCTCTCTCTTTATCCCACTCATGTGGCTAGACATTTATGGGATGGAGAGGTATGAAATTTACATTTATGTTTCATGTATTAATTATGTTATATTATGAATAATATTATGAATTCTAATAGTGTATTTTTTCTTGTAGGATCGCGATACACTGAAGGTCATCAACCATGGGAGGAAGATCAGCAAGCTAACTCCCCCTCTAGAGCCATGGTTTGATGATCTACTATGCATTATAGGGTTGAAAGATTTGACCCTCTGTGGATATAGCGTGGTCAACTGGGGGATGACGAACACTTTTGTAGAGAGGTGGCACGAGGAGACGTCTTCGTTTCATCTACCACAGGGAGAGATGACGATTACATTGAACGACATCGCTTGTCTGTTTCACCTGCCGATCAGAGGGAGATTTTTGGATCATGAGAAGTTGGAGAAAGACGAGGTGATTGAGCTGTTGATTGAGAGGCTAGGAGTTACCGTGGAGGAGGCCCTAGAGGAGGTTGATAAGACAGGTGGTTGCCACATGAGATATAGTTGGTTGAAGATTGTTTTTGATCAGGAGGTTGTGTGTGCACGAGCGGCTGATGGTGATCCCGAGTAGGTTACCTTTCACAGATGGTATGCCATGAAAGCATACCTCTTGTATCTTGTTGGGACCCAGATCTTTGTGGACACCAGTGCCACCTACACTAACATCATGTACCTCATGTTCTTTGCTAATTTAGAGCAGGTCAGTGGGTGGGACTGAGGGGCTGCTTGCTTGGTTTACTTGTATACCAAGTTGATGGAGGCAACTAGGTGGAAGACGAGGCAGATCACCAGCAACATGTCTCTTTTGACGGTATAAAATATTTCTCTTAGCTTCCTTTTTTTAATTATTTTAATTTTGAAACTCACTAATATAATTTTGATATTTCAGGGATGGATCCTACATCACTTCCCACAAATTTCAGGATGTTCATTTCTTGAGGGTTATATTGAGCAGATGCCTCGTACATGTGCATATGAGACGCTCAGAGGCAAGCAGACGACACTTGTGTATCGGGTTTATCTGGACTGGATTGTGCATGAGGACATCCACTTTAGTGTCTACGTCGACCATCGCGAGATGATACCTTTTGATGAGGTTTCTCTATTTATAGGTTGGTTGGTTTGCGGTATTCGGAAGACTACTGCTTATATGCCTGAGCGAGTGATGCGTTAGTTTGGGTATACTTAGACGATTCCTCGGCATCCTGCTTTATCTACTCCTCCGACAGTGAAGAGGAGGGAGATGGATGAGATTTTTGATGATCTTGAGAATCATATCATACCTGAGGTACCGTGGTTCCAGATGAATAGAGTTACGTGTATGGTTACATGTTATGGTTCTTCAGAATTTCTCATTCATACCTGATACGGGAGGCTCCAGGGGACCCACCCAGGCCAACTCATCAGGAGATCCTGGAGGAGGAGCAGGTGACGAGAGATCATGCCCAGGACGTGCTTTCTAGGTGTCGCCGTATCATGGAGGTTGCTAGGGATGGCATCGACATAGGGCTGTTTCCTGACGGATCCGATGTCAGAGGCGTTTTGGAGGCCATCATCGCGGAGGCTCAGGGTGCCCTGGTCTACAAGAGGCAGCGGAGGATCGCCTCGAGGGTGATAGGCCGGCTCCGTCATACGCAGTAGTTTATTTTGATTGTATTTTGACTTAGTTTTTTTATTTCGTATTGTACAAGATTTGTATTTTGAATACTATTATTATGAAATTTATTTTGGATAACATTTTTAGGCTTTAATTAGATTTAAAAATTGAATGTCTTTAATTTGAATTACAAATGTAAATTCTAAAGTAATTGTTTATAGTTAGGGTTTCACTCAAAGATTACAGAAAGTGGTGCGAACCGAAAATAAACTTTCGATTTTGTGAAGGGCATTTTGGAGTTTTCATGGGGTGCGCCCCACCTTTATGGGGTGGGTTAAAAAATTTCACGAGTTGAATATGTAGAGAAGAAATGTTCAAATTATTTACAACTTTTTAAAACAAAAAAACAAGATAGGTACGGTTCTTTTAAAAAGAAAGAAAGTGAAACTCTAATCAAACTTAAGGCTTAATATATTGTGGGTGTACTTTTTTAATTAAAAAAAGGTCGAAAGTATAAAGGAAAGATTATACAAAAATAATTTAAATTAGGTGTTTATTTGGGGTGCTTACGAGGTTTTGGTGTTTGATTTGTGTTTGATTTTAGATGTTAATTTTAGGTTTAAATGCAGTTTTGGTTCTCCCTATTTTGATGTTTTTAAAACTTTAGTCCTCCCGTTTTAAAAGTTAGGTTTTTGATCCCTAAACTTTTAGAGTACTTGGGACTAGAGCTGTCAAAATGAGTTATCCGACTCTAAACGAGTTGGCCCATACGGGCCTTGGGCTTTTCAGGGCCGTACCCAAAAAGCCTATATTTAAATGAACCATATTTTTACTACCCAGACCCAGCCCTGTCTGGACTGCGGGCTACCCTACCTTAAACGAGATCAGGCCCTAAACAGGTTCTTTTCTATAAAAAAAATTAAAATTTTCTCCTTATTTTTGTAAGAAACCATTCATTTGCATGCAATGATACATGTATGTATATTAAATTTCATATCCAAAATTAGAATTTCTAAATAATCCATATAAGTTAACAATTAAAATGTAAAACAACACATTATCTTAATTTAAAGTATCCAAAATACATCAGAAGTTATCCAATGTAGCACACAAAATTAAATAATTTGTTCCAACAAATTTTCAGTTATAAATATTCATGACAATTATAATGTTATAACAATTATAACAAGACATTGTTATAAAATTTTATAACAATTATAATTAGGAAAGGATAAATTCTAATTATATTAAAAAAAATAATTTTTTTCGGGCTGGTAGGCTACCCATGGCCCTTAGGGCCGACCCATACTTTTTAGGATTTTTTGGGCTGGGCTAAAAAAGGCCCGGATGTAAATGAGCTCGAAAAATGAGGCCCAAACCCTAACTTTTTTTGGGCCTGATGGGCCGGCCCATGGGCTTCGGCCGATTTTGACAACTCTACTTAGAACTATCAATAGAGATTGGTCATTCAGAAGACAACCCCATGTTTGGTACTACCTAAACAAGTAGGAGATCAACCTCACTGATTCTGCATCCACCTAATGATACTAAGTGGAATCATCAGGCAATACAAGCCTATGTCACTTCTTCTAGACTATATCTTCACATATTTCATGAAAAGGAAGTGTTGGATATGAATCCGGGAAATTTAACATGACCTTTAACCTAACCTCATTGTCACTATGATACCTACCAATTATTTCCCTAAAATATCTAATGAAGCAACGGGTTCTAGATATGCAGGAGACTATAGGGGAGAAAAGAGACCAGCTTCCACACCTTAGTAGCAGGACCACCACGGTTTGTCCCTTAATCAGTTATAGAAGAATCATTTATACTTATGATGAAACAAAAACTAGAGGGTTCATTACGATCTTCAACGGACCCCCCCCCCCCGAAGGAAAATCGCGACTTAAAAATTGCTGCGAAAATCGATTTTCCTTTGTGATCCTTACGAATGTTCATGGTCAGTGATAGAGTATTTTTACCTCTTGTGGCGATTTGGATTTCTGACGCTGTGATCACGAACGTTGATGAAGAACAACGTCTCTACTCAGTCTACACGAACAGTTTGCTTCCGATCACAGTGCTAGCTGCTCACGAATAGAAGCTTTGAGTGAGAGAGTGAACGGAATCCCAGCAGGGATTCAGGACCGAATTTGCATCAAGTGAAAAGCTTAATCACAAGGGTTCTATTTATAAGACCACAAGTGTGGGCTAAAAGCTAAAAACCCAATAAAGGATGTAAACTAAAAGCCCAATAAAGCACACGAAAATCATACATTATGATGTATCGTGTATCACTTAAGCATGTGGTACCTTACCACATTCCGTATTCCACTTCCGTATTTCATTTAAGTACATCGTACCCTACGATGTTCCTTATTTACACTATCTCTCATTAATCTGTCCTTATGTGTGTGACCCTATAGGTTTTCGCGACATTGGCAATTATATTAAGTCACATTTAACATAATAAACAGTGAGCAGTATCTAGCAACACATGACTGCTACCCAAGTCACGAAAATGTCATGTGATCTGACGAAACCTTTCCGTGATAATACTTGTGTGTATAATTACCCTTTTGCCCTTATGTCTATATTGAACACAAGGCATAGACCGTGTCATCCTTGTCCAGTTCAATATTGGTGTTAGCTGAAGATTTTGATACGTATGACTCGAAGTAGAAATCTCAAGTTCGAAACGAAATGATGTTAGTATTTGTTGGAACAAAGTGAATGTCACAGTTCGGAATGGGAGAAGTGGCTTTTTCGAATGAACATACTAAAGCTCGGAGCTTCGAATGGCAGTTATGATGATATATGTAAAAGAAACTCTGAAGTGGTAACAAGGTTGTGTCTGTGAAGTGAGTTCGAAGCGAAGATAACCACAACATTTGAAATTCAAACGCGAGCGGGATAATTGGAAGTTAGAATATATGCGCTGGAGACGGTTCGAAGACGCGTGGAAGCTAGAGAAGCGCAGTGTTCTGCATGTTCTGAACGTGGCAAGATCTTATAAGTCAGACCGTTATGGTCGAAGTAGTATAAATAGAAGTCTTAGTGTTAGGATTTCGTGTGTCATATCTATTGTACAAAATTCAGTAAACATTCAAAATACCACATGGCTAGGGAAATGAATGCTCGAACAATGTACGTATGATTGCACCAAAACCTTTATTATTCAGTAAAACATCTTTGTCTTTCCAGTTTACCTTCATTTTCACGCCAATGTCATTTAAGTTCTTTACATTCAAAGTCATTTAACTATTCCTTGCATTTAAACGTTTTCGTTTATTTCGAAGTCTTTTACATTCAGAAACCTTTTACATTAACGTTTTACATTCCAGATGTCTTTTACATTTCATGCTTTTACATTTCATGCTTTTACATTTCATGCTTTTACATTAAAAGTCTGTTACATTTAGAAGTCATTTACGTATTCCTGCATTTACACATTTCTTTGCAAATCGAACCTTTACTTATTTACTCATTCAAGTCAGTCTTACGTTTCTTTATTTAATCATGTTATTAAGTTGTATAACACTGCAATCGGAATGCATTGGATATATATAAAACACTCAAAATATAAGTCTTAAACATGAATACTAGTCTAGTTATTAATTTTATCCAAACGACCAATACCTCATAGGATCAATCTAGTCGATCCTGCAAGTTACCAGAGGAATTGAATAACAGTCATAAAGCTTATTCGATAGTTTGGAGGACTAGCGGTTGTTTCACCAGAAATCACTGTGAACAAATTGGCACACCTGGTGGGACTGTCATTGGTCATTACAAATTAAAATAAAATAAGGATTGTTTAAGACATAATCATTATAAGAGTTCTCTCTGAGTGTCAAGTTCGTTGTTATATGAACCTTAGAAGTGGTAGAATAACTAATAGCAACCAACCCTTACCCAGAAGAAAACGAAATAATAGGATGTCTAATCCAAACAATCAACAAGGGGAACAAAACGCCCCACATGGAACAGGCACTAATGTCTTTGCTTCGACGGGAACGTCAAGCGCAATCCCTTCGAACGCACAGTCTGTTGCATCTTCTACTAGTAATATGGCCACGAACGGAACAAGTGGCATGTCAACTAACAATTCGACCCTAGGCAATACAGGAACCACTGGGTATCCTGGCGGATTGGTCCCACCATCAGGGGCACAAACCCATTTCGCTACCCCACCACCAACTAGACTACCCAATTTCGATAGTAATAGGCTCAGAAATCCCCCTTATGGGATGCCAACATCTTTGATGGCAGGATTGCAAACTTCGACGTCGAACATGTCACCACAATTAGGGTCAGGATCTGGGGCTAGTCAACTTATGACAAATAACCAAGGGTCAGTAGGTTATAGTACACTGCCTATCCTAACCACAGAAAATCAATTGGCTTTTAGGCAGTTAATGGATGATAGTAACCATAATATGATAGGAGTGTTAGCACAAACTATGCAAGAAATCTTCGCCCCAGTAGTTCAAAATGTAACTGTGACAAACAGAGAAAATGCAGATAATATGAGTCGAATAGCAGATTTCTTCGCTCGCCGAAAAGCGAGAGAAACCGAGCATTGGTTCGACGAGCGTACCTATCATAGAACAAATTGTTGATGACCCACCCTATAGGCGGTCGGAGGGGTCAACTTGGGGGCAAGGGCACAAAGGGTAGATGCCCCAATGATTCGAGAAGAACCACAAAGGGGATCGATAGAACCATTGGCAAGGGTCGAAAGATTAGATGCCCGGTGATTCGAGAGGAACCACAAGGGTTATGGAACCGAGGGCAAGGGTCGAAGGCTAGAAGTCCCATTTGAGAAGAACAACTGGAGGAGTTGTCATGGTGGGTCGAAACCAAGATGTTGATCAATTGTCCATAGAATTGAAATGACAATATCTTGGCGAAAATAATCTAACCACCATGATAGAGAGGATTATGGCCCAAAGGTCTTAATACGAGGATTAGAAGGCCAAATTATGCCTCTCTATAGCAGATTATGTAATGCATACTGATTTTCCAAGGGGATACAAGATCCCTAAGTTTACAAAGTTTGCTGGAGATACCAATGAATCAACATTCAAACACATAGCCGTGTCAGGCGGAGACATAGCAAATAATGAGAACCTTAGGATTAAATATTTCCCAAGTTCCCTCACTAAAAATGCTTTCACATGGTTTACCACTTTGCCTCTTGGAGAGATTGTTCCATGAACAATTCTATATGGGACAATCCAAGATAAGTCTAAAGGAACTAGCAAGTGTTAAGAGGAAGTTTACTGAACCCATAGATGAGTACTTAAATAGGTTCAGACTCTTGAAATCTAGGTGTTTCACGTGGTTCTGAACATGAGTTAGTCGAAATGGCGTGGTGGCTGGACTATTCTATTCGAAAGAAATTAGACACACAATACTTGAGGGACATGGCTCAGTTAGCAGATAGGGTTCGACAAGTCGAAAGACTAAAGGCCGGAAAGGCCAGGGCTTTTAAAAGTAATAAGAAAGAAAGAATTTCTTATGTCGAAATTGAGGAAGTCGAAGACTATCCTAAATTCGAAGAGGTCGAAATAGATCTCGCTGAATTAAAATAGGCTCCACCTTACTCTTGTAAACTACTAGTTCCCACAAAAGGGAAAGAAATTGTTGAAAATGAGAAAAGTGACAAATTCCCAAAGAAGGTATATACCTTCGATGTAACAAAGTGTGGCGAGATTTTCGATTTGCTTGTCAAAGATGGCCAGCTAATTGTGCCATCAAATGTCAAAATACCTCCTTTAGATCAAAGAAAGAAAAGAGGATTTTGTAAATATCATAGTTTCCTAGGCCACAAGACCTCACAGTGTTTTCTTTTCAGGGATCTAATTCAAAATGCAATTAAAGAAGGCAGATTGAAGTTTGCTGACAAACCAAAAATGAAAGTAGACGAAGACCCTCTGGATGTCGCAGACACCAACTACTCCGAGCCTTCGTGCATTGGGGAAATCAATATGGTGAAAGCAGACCAAGAGACCACTCCATTAGGAGAAGAAAGCACTGATGATGGAAATTGGGTGTTAGTCGAAGTCAACAAAGGGGTCACTGAGGACGTCCACAAACAACTAGAGGCTTCGATCGAAACAGTGCCATCTGTTGTTTCGAAAGAGATCCAGGCTACTGAGGGCCAGGAGGACCAGAAGCAAGAGTTGACACAGGCCACTGAAGGCCTAAGGCTAAAATTGGAGAGTAAAGATCACAAGCCGCCTCTCAAAAGAAATGGGATACTTTGGGAGAACCCAGTGGGAAGTTCAATTATCTGGTGAAATATTCTGCTCCAGAGAGTTCAAAAATCCCAATCGAAGACGTCAAGCCCACAGGATGGGGAGATGATGATACAAAGGGGGAGGATAGAGATGGTAGCATTCCTCAAAAGGAAGTCTGGGATACCTTAGGGGAACCCAGTGGAAAATTTGATTACAGTAAAATACTACGCGGAAAGTTCAAAGATCCGAATCGAAGATGTCAAACCATCAGGATGGGGAGATGATGACGAAAAAGGGGAAGATGTAGATGTCAATATGGTGTATATGGAGAGACCTCGTTCTGAGATGGAGGAAATGGAAAGTTATCTAGAAAAGGAAAAATACAAAATGGAGGTTGGCTATGCTGCAGATACCAGTCTCAAAGATTATCTCATGTTGTGCCACAAGGAAATCTTTGAAATGATGCTATGTCGGATCGGCATCATCTGAACAGAATTCTGATTTCGAGAGGAAACAACGGGCTCGAACTGGAATCAACTGGCGCCAAGACAACCAATTATTCAGATGTTACCCTAGAGCTAGGGAGAGTTTGTTGGAGTTCTTAGTTCGCTGTCACAAAGGGGCAACCAAGTGCGATTTTCCCAAGGTGCTCAATATGATCGAACATGGTGGGCGTTGAAACTATCCCTTCGCCCCATCTTTGGAATCACAAGGAAGTTGGTCGGATGAGTCAACACTTGAAGGTAATCATACTCAACGAAGCGGTCCCTATCCTAAAGGTGCTCGAAGGGTGACGTTCAAAATCCCGGCTGAAGTACCAATGATAAATGGTGCAAGTCGAGCAAATAAGGGAAAGATAAATGGAAGGCAATGAGCGAAATGCCGCACACCATGGTATATGGAGGCAATTCAACACTGCGAAGAGGAAGAATTGAGACTGGAAAATTACAAAGGAAAAAACCCCATGTCCAGATCACAGTGGCGAAGGCAACAGCGAATTCGAAAGGCTGAAAGGGAAGCTTTGGCAGACAAAGGAGCATTTTCGACCAGCAACAAAGAAGTGTCAAGTACCAACAAACCAACAACGAACAAGCAACCTGAAGACAAACCTCCAGTTATTAGGAGACTTTTCTCTGAAACACAACCAGATGAATCGAAAGAGTACACTCCAAGTCCAGAAGAAGATGAGGATATGTTGACAGACAACTTCGAATGAGAGGGGGAGTCTTCACTCAACTTAAATTGCAATTTGGTATCTGTATTACCTTCTGAGTTCGAACAAGAGACCGAAGTCGAAGAGCACTAAGAAGAGGATACCATAGGTTTGATGAAGCACAGACCAGTTTGCTACTATGTAATGGATAACAGTGCGGTCGAAGAGCAGAACGCATTCTTCGAACACCCAGAGCCAGCAATGAAGAATCATTTGAAGCCATTGTTTATTCGAGCCAAGGCTGGAGCCCATGGTGTGAACAAAGTCTTAGTGGATGGAGGCGCTGCAGTTAATTTAATGCCTCAATTCATCTTGAAAAGTTAGGAATACAAGAAGGTGATGTCAAACCACACAACATGGTCCTATCCAATTATGAAGGGAAAGTAGGTCAGACGTTGGGGGTAGTTCAAGTTGATCTAACCGTAGGATCGAGCTGCAGGCCCACCATGTTCATGGTGATCGAAGCCAAGGCCAACTATAACTTGCTGCTAGGAAGAGAGTGGATCCATGGCGTAGAAGAAGTTCCTTCGTCAATGCATCAGAGGTTGGTTCTATGGAGAGAAGATGGTATAGTGGAGAATATCGAAGCGGACCAGAGTTACTTTATGACAACAGTCAATTTAGTCAACAAAAGGAATTATGACAAGTACCTGGCAAAAATAGCCCCTTGTACCCCAAGTGACGAAATGATCGAAACAAAGGATGCACACTACTATATGACCCTTCACCATGATGGCATGTACTGGGATAGGAAGATAATCAAAGGAGACGAAGGAGTCGAAGGCACTTCGCAGAGACGGCCAGCAGGCTAGGAGTTCGACAATCTTGCTCATGACTGAATCCTCCTTCTTCGAAAGGATTTCGGCCTATATGGCTGAGAATGAATGGAAAGCGGCCTCAGAGGCTGAAATAGATAATATGATTGAAGTGAACGAAATGGAAGGGAATGGCTTGAAAGACTCACCCTATGAAGAATACGAAATAGATCAAAGGCTCGATGCCATATATGACAAGGAACCCTTGGGCTTCGAGAAGGATCCTACAAACTTAGGTGCCAAAATGTTAGCAGAGGATCCGCTCGAAGAGGTGAATTTGGGGGATGACAATACAAAAATAATAACCTACATAAGCACAAAACTCAGCCCAAGCTTCAAGCAAGAGGTGATCGAAGTCCTCAAGAGAAACAAAGATTGCTTCGCGTGGGATTATGACGAAATGCCTGTGTGATACGGTGAACTGACTTTGTAGGATTTTTGTATCCAAATGTGCGGATAGCAAGAGTCGCCACCGACTTTTATTTTTATCCAATTAAGGGAAGGTAAAAGTAACAGAAAAATACCTACGTTAGATTCTGAGTTCGGGAGAATGGTTATGAAAAGGGAAGGTATTAGCACCCCTTTCCATCCGTAGTTATCTACGGGCTCTTAGTTGCTCTAGATCACTTTTTAAAATTGCTTTCTTGTGTGTTTGACAAAAATGTTTTGAAAAGGAATTTCGCTTTGACTTTGTAATGACTCGCGTAGGAGTGTATACAAAGTGTTCGGAAATGTTTTTGTTTTGAAAAGAATTTGAACTTTGAAAAAAGTGTGTGGTGTGAAAAGCATTTGGTAGAGCGAGCAACTAGGAGACTTATTACCCACTCAGAATTTGGTCGTTTTCGTACTTTTACGTTCCTTTAGAATAGCGCTAGCCATACCATTAGTTAGTAGGTAACCCCATTCGTTGGATGTAAGCGGGACATTCGAAGGGACATCGGATGGTCATAGAAAGCAACTTGTAGGAAGTATCCTAGCACATTCGAAGGGACTATCATCATTTTTCGTAGGCGACAATCGAGGGTCAAGATCATGTATTCGTAGGCGACATCGTGGGTCTATGATCTTTGTATCGAAGGGACTATGATGATTTGTTTGGAAGGCAACGGTGCTAGAATACCTCTACGTTCGAGGGACATGACCATTTGTATTCGTAAGGCAACGAGAGAGAATTACCCTAAGGGGTGCATGTGTGAAAGAAGTGTGTTGATTTCAGATATGTTATCTTGCAAATTAGTGGGCTATGTCCAATTATTATCTTGCCATACACGCCTAATTACTAGCAATTGATAAGGGTGCGGAAAGTAAAATGCGGAATGTAAAATGCGGAAAGGTAAATCCTACGCTATTACATGGCTTTGGGGCAGATACATAATTTTAAAATGCGGAAAATAAAGCCCTAGATTAAACTATTACAACCCATGAGCAATTACATTATTGGAAAAAATAGAACGATAAAAGAAAAACGTCTGAATCGGAGCAACCTGTGAAAGAATAAGAAAATCGGAAAATGCAACATGAATCGAACAAGAGAAAAAATGTTAGAAAAATGCAAATTTTAATATGAGAAAATTGATATATGATGGAAATATGATAAACAAGTTAAAATAATTTTTTGGGATTTTTTTGGAAAAGATTTAATAATTAAAATGCAATTAATAATGATTTAAATGCAAAAATAAAAATAAAATAAATATGCATGCAAAAATTATATTTTTAAATTTATTAAATTAAATAAACATTTTTGTGAAAATAATGCAAAAAGAAAAAATGTTTTTGGTAATTTTTTAATGCAGAATAAAAATCATGAAAACAGTTAAAATAACATGAAAATATTAAAAATAATGAAAAATATGAAAATAATGGAAAAAATTGAAGTTTGTAAAAAGGAAGAGAACATTGGTCTTGCCAGGATTCGAACTGGAGACCTTGTGTTCAAACTCTGAAAACCAACACGCTGACCAACTGAGCCAACACGCGCTACTGTTTGGAAACGGAACGATTTGAAAATAACACGCGTCGCCCATCAGCTTCCTCCCGCTCGCGCCATCCAGTCATCTTCAACCTTTTGAATTTTTGAAAGATAGCGTCGGCTTTGGTTCGACGCTACAGACCCTGGCAAAATCAAAAATCATACACAAGTAATACAAATTATATCTAAGGCCATGGTTCGATTCCTTGAAGCATTCCGAATGCAACGGTCTAGGTCTCATGGTCCAATTTTTCCTTTTTTGGAAAACCCTAAAACGTGTTCAGAAACCCTAACAATGGTGTTATGCATTCCTGGCCATGGAAATTCGATTAAAGCACCGGAAAGTTTGCAAATACATCATGATCACAAAACAAACACAAATCAAGTTAATAATGCATGAATGATGAAAATCGATTTTGAAAATTCAAGAACAAACCAAATTCGGTTTCCGATTCTTGATGATTTTGGCAAAGTGAAGGTCCGAATCGACTCAGGTGTGTCAAAATGATTGGACAATGATTGGAAGTAGGGTTACCACTTGCTTGTGCACCACGGTTTTTGAGCTTTGGAATAGGGTTTGTAGAGCAATTTTTCGTTCTCTCTTGATAGGTATGCATCATGTATTTATCTTTGGATGGATTTGGGATTAATTTGGAAAGAATCAATCAATATTCAATGGAAATCAAATTTGATATTTCCATGAAAATCAAATCTTCAAAGCTTGATCAATTTCAATCCAATCTTGCCTTTCTTGCTCCAATTTCGAATTTGCTGGCATTTATGAGTTAATTGGACCTTAAGGAAAGAATAAAATCAATCCTTTGCCATTGATTTCAAATTTATAATTTATTTTAAGATTTAATTTGCATTTAAATAAATAAATTACAAATTAAATAGAAAAATAAATCAAAAATTCGTGGCATTGGGCTTGGACACTCTTAATTGCATGAGGAACAAGTTAGGATGAAGAAAAAGTAGGCCCATTTGCAAAAGATTTGATTTTTTGAAGTATCTCTCTTTGTGCATTCTTCCAAAATTGCCCAACTTGTGAATGGTGTAACTTGCTCAATTTTCCACATTTTTGAGAGTTCTTGGACTTTTTGGAAAGCTCTAAGAGTCCTCTAAGCAATGTCTTTGGTCTCATCTCAATTGGAGTTACCATGCTCAATATATCTTCAAAACAAAAAGTTGACTTTTGTTGACTTTGAAAATGACTGTAATGTTTTGAGCTATACCTCTCAAATGAAGCATTTTGGACATTCTTGTGAGACATGAAGTTGTAGAGCATTGAATTTCCTTCAAAACAAGAGGTGGTGGAAAATTTACGAGAAAGTATGAGAAAGTTATGATCGGTCAAAGTTCGATTGACTTTTCACCTAGAAACCCTAATTTAGAAAGTTTGACTTTTGAGCAAATCTTGAGTTTTCTTGATGAATCATGATCAACTCTTTATAAAATGATGAATGTTACTTCAAAATGAGGATGTTGACCAAAAATCGAAGTTTTGTTGTATGTTGACCACGATTGACTTTTGTCCATACACGATTTTCAACCATCGAGCGATTATGCGAGGAAACTTGACTTGAGGCTTGAAACTTGACATGGAGAATCCTTGAAGCATATGAGGAGGCATGAAGGCCATTAGAGATGTTGGAAATCCATCTTGACTTGAGAGATACCAAACCCTAGTTTGGGTTGATTGTCTAGGAGAGAGTTTGTCTGATCAACTCTTGAGGAATCCTTGAGCATAGATGTATGAAATCTTTTGAGAAGATAGAGGGCAAATTTTGGGGTATGACAGCTGCCTGTTCAATCTTCTTGTCTTTGGAAGGGTTAGATGGACATGCTTGTCTTCGTGACTGGAGGTAGAAGATGATTGAACAAAATACTGAAAATTTGCACTCGTTGGTGGATGATGCGGGAATGGGCTTCGGATGCCATTTGGGAAGTTGGAGGCTTGGGGAGCAGTTGCGCTAGACTCGGGTTGTTGATAGGAGAATTGGCGGAAATGGGCTTAAGATGCCATCGGAAAGGTCGATCTTTGGGGAGTGAGTCGTATGTTAGACTCTGTAGATGTTCCTGGAACGGAGAGGAGATGGGCTTAAGATGCCATCTGGAGGGAGTCGTACGTTAGACTTCGTGTCCACTTTGAATGAGATTATTGGTTTGTATTGATTTTTAACCATATATGCAGCATTCTGAAAGTGAAGAAATGTTGATAAGTAATCGGAGATGGGTGAAGATGCCATCGAGGCAAGCCAGATCGTCAGCTAGACTACTGTAGTTCTTTGTTGATAATAAGGAATCAGAATAAATCTTTGTGCTGATTACTCTGAGGGAGATTGTAGTTGGCAAAAATATGGATAGCTTCCCTGTTGTGCATCGGGTGTTTGATCCATTGCCTGTTATCGGAGGATAACCAGAGGCGGTCTTTCGGATAGTTTTCCCGTCGGTTCGGGGCTTAATCCTGGACCAGTCGTCGGAGGACAACCAAGGGCGGCCTTTCAGATAGTTTTCCCGTCGGTTCGGGGCTTAATCTTGGACCTGTTGTCAAAGGTGGTCTTTCGAGTTTTCCGTCGGCGGGGCTTAATCTGGACTGTTTGCGTCGAAATGAGCATTACTGTTTGGAGAAAACAAGAGAAACTTTGATAGGATATTGGTTAGTTTTATGCAAAGTATGATGCATGACAATGTATGAATGACATATGCATGAATTAGGACTTTATGAGTAATGTATGAATGATGCATGCTGTGATATTTCAAAACATATCCATCTTGAAGAAGATGCGGATGTTACTTTGAGGATTTCGATTTACGCGGGAATTGAGTAAGTGAGAACCCGCTTTTGAAGGAGAAGAAAGATATCTGGATTCCTCCGATGCACTATCGACCAAGTCTTGGGCCTAGATATTGTTGAGGAAGGTAGAGATGACTCGTTGTTGGAGATCTCATAGACCTGCTTGAGGAGAATCGGGAGGCGATCCGTTAGGGACCTTGTATGTAGGTCTGTTGAGGAAATTTAAGAGCTCTCTTGGGATTCAGTGTAGATCTCATTGGAGAGCATTTGATGGTTCTTTGAAAGCCGGGCTAGAAGAGTCAGGTCCGTTGTAATCTCGGTGGAATAAAAGTGTATGTTTCCTCCGATGCACTATCGACCAAGTTTGAGTCGGATACATTGCGGGAGAAGGGAAGGATTGAGAAATATCCATGGGGATGAAGTGTTCTTGCTGAGGCGATGTAACGTTGCTCGGTTGAGTGGAATCACCGCTCGGGACTAACATATATTCCGTTGGGAAGGCATGTTGTGAGTGACACCTTTGTGGGATCATGCTCGTGGGGGTATGTTTTGGTGACTTTAGTCGTCCCAATTCACGGAGCTGTAGTAAGTACTTTTGTATGTTCACTTTTCGTATGTTTGTGATTAGATTCTTATTGTCAAATCGTATAGTCATTCAAAGCAAGCGTTGGACTTATTGCAAATAACAACAACGAAATTGTAAAGAGAAAGAATCGTATTATTGAAGAGGTGGCGTATGGCCAAGTGGTTTGTACACGAGAAGGTAAAAGCTATCGGAAACAATCTCGTTAAGTTCCAACTATGCTAGTACTCATATATTTCGACTATCTCATCTCTTTCTTTGTCGTTAGAAAGTGAGTAGTGATCTTATTTCAACCTTGAATCTTGATAGTAGTCAGGCGGTGATCTGGAAGAGACATAGTCGTGCTTAAATCTAACTTTTGCCTAGACCGCCTTCGGGTTTTCTAGGGATACCCTTTTTGCCCAACCGCCTTTTCGAGGTTTTCGACTTGCCGGGTGTACATGTTTTGTATATATCCTTTATTTTTCCCGAACCTTTTGGTTCGCGAGATCCCTTATTTTTGCCTAGGCGATCGACCTAGCGGGTCTCTTTAATGCGTAGTATTTTTGACTATGTCGCGTTCACGGGGTGTGGGAAGTCTTCACCATCCATGGTGCTAAGTATCATAGCTCCGGGAAAATCTTCTTGACTACAAGCGGTCCCTCATGGGTGGGAGTCCATTTGCCCCAGGATCACCTTGTGGAAGAATGATGTGCTTGACTACTAGATCACCGACTTGGTAGACTCGGTGTTTGACCTTCTTGTTAAATGCTCGATCATTCGTTTACGATAAATCTGTCCATGGCGGATGGGCGTCGTTCTCATCGATCAAGTTAATGGTCAAGGCGGTGCGACCCAATCGTCTTCACCTAACTCTGCGTCTTGAAGGACTACGGTTGAGGGTATCGAACCTCGATGGGTAAGCGGCTTCCATACATACAAGAGAAGGGGTTGCCCTGTTGATGTTCGTCTTTGTGGTGCGATAACCATGAAGAGCAAATGGTAACATTTCATGCCAATCTTTGTAAGTCACCGTCATCTTATAATCTTCTTAATGTTCTTATTGGCGGCTTCCTGCGCCATTCATCTTAGGCCGATAAGGAGAAGAATTGTGATGCTTGATCTTGAGCTGCGTGCGAGTTCGGTGATCATCTTGTTGTTGAGATTGGAGCCGTTATCGTGATAATCCTTTCGGGTGCCATACCCAGATAAGATTATGCTTGATGAATCGAGCCACAACATTTTTAACAGATGCATACGAGGTGCTTACCCACTTGGTGAAATAATCTATTGCCACAAGGATGAAGCGATGTCCATTGGGCCGTGGGCTTAATTTCTCCAATCATGTCAATGCCCACATTGCAAAGGCCAAGGAGAAGTTAAAACATTGAGGCAGGAGGTACATGCACTTTGCATAAATCGGCATTTGTGACAAGATCGAGCATAGCGGTGACAATCGACTTCCATGGTGGACCAATAGTAACTTTTTCTCAAAATCTTCTTAGCCATGGTGTGTCCTTTGGAGTGGGTACCAAATGCGCCGTGTAACTCTTCCATGATTCACATTCTTTGTTTTACGGTCTACAGATAAGCACAAGTCGTGGTTGCGCTTGTATAAGATGTTCTTGAGGAAGAATTTGGATGCAAATCTTCTCATGAATTTCTTATCATTGACGGATGCCCTGCGATATTCCGAGTCTCGAGATACCTCTTCACGTCATAGTACCAAGGTTTCTCTTACGTATCAAGCTCACAACAATATCTTTGGTTAGTCAAACTTCTCAATGATGATCAGGGGAGCCTCGTTGTCCCATCTAACCTTGAACATGGATGACATAGTAGCCAATCGTGCCTTTGATTCTCTTCTCGTGGAATATGATTGAAAGTGATCTCTTCAAAGTAGGGAATCAAACTCGAACATGCTCTCGATGCGGAATGAGATTCGGATGCTTGTATCCTCGCCTTTAATCGGTGATCACTAAAGTGAGTCTCCATATACTTGCAAGAACTTGATTCTTAAGTCAATAGCGACTTTAAGACCCATGATGCAGCAGTACTCGGCCATGTTGTTGGTGCAACGAAACATAATCTGGCGGTGAAAGGGTATGTCACTTTGTGGGGATGTAATGATGGCGCCAATGCCATTGCCAAGTGCGTTTGAGGCTCCATCAAAGACCATAGTCCATCGGGATCCTTGTTCGGGTCCTTAAATGCGGCACAGTTCTTCCAATCTGTAACTAGTAGAACATCTTCATCGGAAATTGAGCTGCATAGGCGATAGTCATCTGACTTGATGAGCCAAATGATCGGCTACCACTTCCTTTGATCGCTTTCGAGAAGTGTCTTGGATGTCATATTCGGTCAAGATCATTTGCCATCTTGCTATTCTTAGGAGAGATGGTTTCTCAAAGATGTATTTTATCGGATCCATCTTGGAAATCAACAAGGTAGTGTGAGTCAACATATCTTGTCTTAGTCGTGATAGAAGCGTTGCAAGTTTTCTCATTGTGAGTATCTTGTTTCACGATCGATAAACTTTTGCTAAGGTAGTATATTGCATGCTCTTTTCGACGGACTCGTCATGTTGCCCCAACACACACCCATTGAGTTCTCTAACAACATCAGTACATGATAAGAGGTCTTCCTTGGGCGGCATCGGGATGGGAGGATTACATGGGTACTCCTTGATTTTGTCAAAGCGATCGGCAATCGTCGTTCCATTCCACTACTTGATCTTTCTTAAGTAACTTGAAGATTGGCTCACAAGTAGCGATTAGGTGTGCAATGAATCGACAATGTAGTTCAATCGGCCCAAGAAACCTCGACTTCCTTCTCGATGCGGGGTGGCATCTCTTGAATAGCTTTGACCTTGGCGGGATCAACTTCAATACCTCTTCCACGACTACAAACCCTAGGAGTTTTCGGATCGACTCCAAAGGTGCACTTGTTGGGGTTGGTCTCAATACTTCTTTAATCATCGAGCAGTTTACGCAAGTGATCAAGATGTTCTTCTTGATTTGCGATCGAGCTATCATGTCGACATAGACCTCTATCTCGTGATGAATCATGTCATGAAACAATGTCACCATACGATAAGTGGCACCGCGTTCTTCGATCCGAGCGGCATAACCTTGTAGCAAAAAGTGCCCCATTGTGTAACAAAGTAGTCTTCTCCATGTCTTGGAGCCATTTTGATCGATTGTAGGAGAAACCATCCATGAAGGAGAAAACCTTATCTTTGGCGGTATTGTCAACGAACATCAATATGAGGAAGTGGGAAATCGTCTTTCGGACTCGCTTTGTTCGGATCTCGTAATCCACACATTCGTACTTTACCATCCTTCTTAGGCACGGGTACCACATTAGCAACCCAGGGATAGGAGGTATGACTAAAAACACCATTGAGCGCTTCATAACCCGGCTTTGATCTTCTCGACATCTCGGGACGCATCGACAGACCTACATTTCTTGGAGAAAACCCTCTTTTATCGGCAATCGGTGCACCACAATATCAATGTCTAAACCGGGCATGTCTTCGTATGACCAAGCAAAAACCTCAACATAGTCTCGTAGCATCTCCAATCTTTCTTTAACATTCTCAAGACCCGCTCTATCTTGATCTCTTTTACATCTTCGTCGGTACCCAAATTCACAACCTCGACTTGCTCTTCGTGTGGTGTATAACCCTCTTCTTCTTTGTGATCGGCAAGTTCTCCGGCACTTCACAATCTTCCTCACTTTCGTCTTGGCTTGGTAGATCGGATTATCGAAGTCATATTTAGCACTAGCATAGGCATTATGAGATTCGAGTGATTACGGTGTACCACGTGGGTGTGTGTAAGAAACACATAGCCTTTTGAAGGGGTGATAAAGTAAAGAAAGAAAACAAACAATTGAATGCAAAAGTCCAACGAATTTATTGAATGAAAATCATAAGCGATAGATAATAACCCTAAACGAGCCATGGCCGGGCAAGGCACCGAGGCTTTCAAAGTTTATTGTTCAAAACATAAAGAAATCGAAAAGCAAAACAAAACAAAGCAATTACTCGACTAAAGGAGATTGGTATAGCGTCTTGATCTTCCAATTCTTGAGCCCATGATGGAGTTGGGAAGATCCACTTGCGATGTCGAGCCGTTGTCGTTGTCTTTATAGCATGGATTCCACTCTGGCGATCGGAAGGAAGTTGGCGACGTTCGCGGTATCATCTTGACCCTTGATGGTGAAGCCTAAACCGGTCTTGTCGGTTTGAAGGGAAGATCGGGGGCTGACCCCAAATAGCACTACCTCCTTGTTCAACAGTGGCTTGAGCATCTTTCAATGAGGCCATCCTAGGCGGAACTTTAACATCTTCAGGGGTATTGGAGAGTCAGCGGCATGACTCAGGAATTGTTTCAAAAGCTTGCGGGAGTCTCGAAGAATTCACCCTCCATCTCGAGATAGCGGAATGGTAGATGGTGACCATATATTCTTCTTCACCACATCTTGTAACAACCTTCCCTTTCAGGTATTTGACGATGTAAGGTAGAGGTAGGCGCGCCCCATGTATCCAGGGTGTCCAAGTAGGCAAGAGTAAGCGGGACGGATGTCCATGACAAAGAGTGGAATCAAAGTCGGGCCGACTTTAATAGAATGAGCTCTCAAGCACTGTTCATAGAACCATCAAAAGCTCTCACAATAATGTCCTTTGGGTCTCGAACCAACCCTCGACATCAAGCGATCAAAAGCGGTCTTGGTAGGATATTGAGGCGAACGGTGTCAACAAAATATGAGACAGGTGGTACCTTTGCATTCAACAGAGATGTGCAAGGCCTTGTTATGTTTCTTTCGGAAGGTCAAATCGACATCGGAGCCTAGGCCGTTGTTGGCAGCCAGGTTAGCAATACAAACTTGAATTGGTCGGTGGTAGTGTCTTGCGGCACATGAGCATTCTTGAAACTTCACCAAGGCATTAGCATGAGCCTCGAACACAAGAGCAAAGCGAGCATGGAAATCTTGGACGGTCTGTCTAGCTGTTCCACAACATTGTAATCACTCTTCTTGATGATCTTGAATTTCCTCCATTTCTTGTTTGGAGGTGTCTTGATAACTTCCTTTGGTACTTGGTGGCGGGATGAGTCCTTTGGTTCTTTCCTCTAGCTGGGATATTGATTGAGTAGCTGGAATGCGAGTTGGAGTCATGATGTCTTTTGGAGGAGAGATCTGGAGAGAATACCCTTCGGTTGGTCACTTTCTTGGATCGGTGATGTTGTCAATGTCGAATAGAAACTTCGGTAAGATCTTCAATAGTCGGAGGGTCTTGCTTGGCCATGGTAGTAAACATCGGCTCCATAATTCCAAGGGATAGCCTTGTCGGAGGAATATGGGCGGTCTTGGAGAAGTGATGAGAGGTGCCACTCTAGGCACAGGATCGTGAGGAGGAATTCTTATTGTGTTAACATCGGCATAGTCTTACGGGAATCGTCACCCCATCCGGTCGCCTTAACATCTTCAATAGGAATCTTATAACTATCGAGACAGTGTACTTCACCATGTAATCATACTTTCCACTTGGCTGCCCCAAGGTATCCCACGAGAGTGCAGTTTCGTTCGCGTTGTCGATCTTCAACTTAGACATTTCTTCACACGACCGCACGGTGGTTTCGAAATAGTATCTCACGGTTATCCATCATGCCTTGAACCGTCTTCTCAACCAAGCACAACCATCGGTAGCGGATGGGCTGCGATAGTTCTCGGGCATCTGGATTGACACTTGCAACAAATTCTTCTTGGTCATCGGAGGGATGGTCAAGTCATCTATGTTGAAAACATAAGTATCATCACCATTGGAACTCTTGTCATGGTTAGGCATAGGCGTTGATCACATTGGTCTCAATAGGAGGATCAAACTCAATCTGCTTAGCTTCATCATATCTTGAATTTTGTTCTTGAGCCCAACAATTGTCGATGTCGTGCCACGGGCTGTTGGAATGGTAAGCACACTTAGCATTAGGATTGTACTTGAGAGGAAGTGTTGACATTACGAGGAGGATCCCTCGGTAATCGACTTTGCTTTCAACATGTGTTGCAAGGCTTGCGACAATGGCATGTTGATCTTAAATGCTGTCTTGCGGCGTTACGCTCTGTGCGTTGTCTCGTGAGGTTGTCTTGGCGTAGGATTGGAGATCTGGCCCCCCAGTTGAGCGGTCGGACTTGGCTCGGCTTTTCGACCATACAATTGGCTTCTTTCTTACCACCAAAAGATTTCTTGTGACATTTGAAGATGTCTCTATCTGAATCTTCCACTCTTGATACCGACTTCATCGCTCGCTTTGTCAATATCATTTCGGTGAATCCGGATGAAGAATTTCCAATCGGATGATTGAAGAATGGGCGGTCGGTGTCCCATAAACATATCAACCAACTCCCTATTGGACAAGGGTGGTTGAACTCACTGCTAGATCTCTCCATTTCGAGCATACTCCTTGAACTTCTCGTCGCGACCCATAGACATGATTTGTAGTTGCATGCGAGTGGGTGTCAATTCGATTGTACTCATCTTTGTAGAAAGCATCACTAAGTCACTCCAATGCGGATACGGTCGTTCTCTGGCGATAGTACCATTCCAACGGGTTCGGACAAACTTTCTTGAAAATAGTGCATCCTGACTTTACATCATCGGTGTGGGATTGATCTTACGGACATAGGACTTCAAATGCAGCTTTGGGCAAGACATGCCATCATACTTGGCAAAGTTGGAACTTTGAACTTGGGAGGAATCACAACACCGAGAACAAGACTTAGATCATCAAAATTCAGCCGGACATTTTCAAGTTTTCCACAGCATTGAGACGGTCTTCAAGTTGTTTGTACTTGTCATCTTCATCAGTGTTGGCTATAATCGAATGATCCTCTCCTCCTTTCTTTGGCTCACTGCTCACCTTCATCACCTTGGTACTCCCCTCGGTATGGACACTTCCTTGAGAGCTCAATCTGGTGACCACTTTAGGACCCCTTTGAAGCGTCTACCCATGTTGAGGAGACCAACAACCTTCTTCTTCTTGTTGATGAGCTTCTTCAAATCTTCTTGGCCTTGGACCAAGTTGGTGAACATTGTTGAAACCAGCATTACGAGCTTGGAGATCTTTGTGATCTGTTCAAGAGCCATTTACGCTAAAATAAATAGCGAGCAAATGAGAAAACCAATCTCAATGTACAGTGATGCAATGTTATGCTATGTTATGCAATGCTTATCGAATGCAATGCAATGTTTTCAAGGACCTAAGAGACTTAAATTTGTTAAACAAGCAATGAGCAAACATTTATTAGTACTTCTCATTATTCTTTTTCTTTTTAAGTACAAGAGATAGTTCAAAACAATAAAGAGAACATAAAAATCCTAAAGCTCTAAGTCTCCATGGGCGCTTCCTCTTGGTGCCGATGTAGCGTTGATATTTCGCTCCTCGTGAAGTAGCTTGGTCAACTCTAACACTTTCTTCTCGCTTGCATAGCGAGCTTCAAAGGTATCCTTTTTCTTTAATTTGAATCGGGATCTCTTCAAGTCTTCAAAATCGGTAGGCATGTCGGGATGGAGAAACATAAGATCGTCACCTATAGCAGAGTTCCATAATTCTTGGTAAAGCAGTGAATGGCATCATGAGGTTTTGAGCTCGAGCTCGCACCCATTTGAGGTAAGGTTCCCAAGGAATGGAGTTTGGGTGCCCCAAAGTCTTAGTATCGATCTTCTTTACCATGCCCGGCGTGTATAAACCTTCGTGATGCGGAGATCGTGATGGTAATCGAACACAACATCTTGGAGAAGCATATCATGTGGACCATCTCTTGAGCAAAACCAAACTGACGTAGAGCTAGAGAAGGGTTGTAAGTAATACCTCCCCTTATACCAAGTAGCGGTACATTAGGGAATTCTCCACAACGTTCGATGAATGTGAAGTCATTTTGAGAGAAAAGACTCCAACGAATATCTGAGTGAGAGAGTGACATCAATCTTTGAGACCATCTCAACCTTTGTTCGTTCTTCAAAACTGATGGAGGAAGGTGCGAAATAAACCACCTTGAAAGTAACGGGACACAACACATGAGAGTTCCTTGTCTCTTAGTAGTACGAATGTGGAGAGAATGTAGAATATCTCCAAGTAAAGTAGGCACCGGATTACGGGTAAGAAACAACTTGATGGCATTGACATCTATGAATTGATCCGAGTTAGGAAATAGAACCAAACCATAAATTAGCAAGGCCACAATGTTCTCAAATGCATGGAAACTCATAACTTTGAGGAATTCTCGGGCTTTCTTGATTAGAAACTTAGCAAGTAAACCCTTAACTCCACTTCTAGTTTCCCAATTGGCTTCAATGTCTGAGCGCTCAAGATGTAAGGCGGATGCGATGTCTTCGAACTTAGGAACCTTTTCAAACCGGTGAATGGCATTTGGTCAGAATAGGTATCCCAGTAGCTTAGAGAACTCTTCAAGGTAGGAACCAAGCGATAATGGAAATGTAAAGCAATGGTGTTTGGATCAAAAGCTGGAATAGGACATGCATCATATCTTCTTCAAAAGGAGATAACCAAGTCAGTAGATAACCATGTCTTTTGATGAACTGAGCATGGTCGGGAATTTCGAAACCAATTCTTTGAGTTGAGAAGGATACCCATGAAGTTGATTCGGATAGTCTTTCTAGAAGCCATAATCCCTACAAAGCAGGCAAAGATAAATCCCTAGGTCCTTGAAATAGTTAGAAATGATATGCAATGCGAATGATGTCATGATGTCATGTTTAGCACACCTGAAACAATTCACACATGAGCCTATGTTTAAGGCTTGCATGAGGTATAGGTGATTACCCACCAAAAGTTTGAGTTGGTTCATCTGTCCTATAATAGTAACGGGTTCTAGGAATCTCATATCATCGATCTTTCTCGTAGGCGCTTATTTCAATCGACGGCCAAGTGGTCGATCGAAAATGTCCCAAAGTCTAATCTCAATGAGCGTAGTATCGAGTATCAACCAACCTCGGTCTACACCAAAGCGGCCATCTCACTACCTTCTAATGGCCAAGATGGGTCAATTAAGGTTCTAAAAGTTTAGTTAGCGCTTGATGACACCACGCGAAGCCAAATACTATCTTCAACTTGGGAATGAAGAGTATCGGGACAACCAAAGTGTCACGCTAACGTAGCCATCATGTTGACCGTGTAGTTATCGTCTAGCGGTCGCGATGATCTAATGCTACTTACCTAAAAGGAAACCGGATCGGGTGTAGGATCCCCAACAATATAATACCCAAGCAACCCTTAAAGATAAAGCATACAAGTCAAACAAAAGCATTAAAGGTTATCTAGAAATCCCTAAGGCAATTCTCTCTTTTATAATATTCCCAGTCGCTTGATTACGTGATACGGTGAAGCCCGACTTTGTAGGATTTTGTATCCAAATGTGCGGATAGCAGAGTCGCCACCGACTTTTATTTTTATCAATTAAGGGAAGGTAAAAGTAACAGAAAAAGACCTTCGTTAGATTCTGAGTTCGGGAGAATGGTTATGAAAAGGGAAGGTATTAGCACCCCTTTCCATCCGTAGTTATCTACGGGCTCTTAGTTGCTCTAGATCACTTTTTAAAATTGCTTTCTTGTGTGTTTGACAAAAATGTTTTGAAAAGGCATTTCGCTTTGACTTTGTAATGACTCGCGTAGGAGTGTATACAAAGTGTTCGGAAATGTTTTTGTTTTGAAAAGAATTTGAACTTTGAAAAAAGTGTGTGGTGTGAAAAGCATTTGGTAGAGCGAGCAACTAGGAGACTTATTACCCACTCAGAATTTGGTCGTTTTCGTACTTTTACGTTCCTTTAGAATAGCGCTAGCCATACCATTAGTTAGTAGGTAGCCCCATTCGTTGGATGTAAGCGGGACATTCGAAGGGACATCGGATGGTCATAGAAAGCAACTTGTAGGAAGTATCCTAGCACATTCGAAGGGACTATCATCATTTTCGTGGCGACAATCGAGGTCAAGATCATGTATTCGTGGCGACATCGTGGGTCTATGATCTTTGTATCGAAGGGACTATGATGATTTGTTTGGAAACACGGTGCTAGAATACCTCTACGTTCGAGGACATGACCATTTGTATTCGTAAAACGAGAGAATTACCTAAGGGTGCATGTGTGAAAAGTGTGTTGATTTCGGATATGTTATCTTGCAAATTAGTGGGCTATGTCCAATTATTATCTTGCCATACGCCTAATTACTAGCAATTGATAAGGGTGCGGAAAGTAAAATGCGGAATGTAAAATGCGGAAAGGTAAATCCTACGCTATTACATGGCTTTGGGGCAGATACATAATTTTAAAATGCGGAAAATAAAGCCCTAGATTAAACTATTACAACCCATGAGCAATTACATTATTGGAAAAAATAGAACGATAAAGAAAAGCGTCCGATCGGACAACTGTGAAAGAATAAGAAAATCGGAAAATGCAACATGAATCGAACAAGAGAAAAAATGTTAGAAAAATGCAAATTTTAATATGAGAAAATTGATATATGCTGGAAATATGATAAACAAGTTAAAATAATTTTTTGGGATTTTTTTGGAAAAGATTTAATAATTAAAATGCAATTAATAATGATTTAAATGCAAAAATAAAAATAAAATAAATATGCATGCAAAAATTATATTTTTAAATTTATTAAATTAAATAAAAAAATTTGTGAAAATAATGCAAAAAGAAAAAATGTTTTTGGTAATTTTTTAATGCAGAATAAAAATCATGAAAACAATTAAAATAACATGAAAATATTAAAAATAATGAAAAATATGAAAATAATGGAAAAAATTGAAGTTTGTAAAAAGGAAGAGAACATTGGTCTTGCAGTTCGATGAGACCTTGTGTTCAAACTACGAAAACCAACATGACCAAGTGAGCCAACACGCTCTTGTTTGGAAGCGGACGATTTGAAAATAACACGCGTCGCCCATCAGCTTCCTCCCGCTCGCGCCATCCAGTCATCTTCAACCTTTTGAATTTTTGAAAGATAGCGTCGGCTTTGGTTCGACGCTACAGACCGTGGCAAAATCAAAAATCATACACAAGTAATATAAATTATATCTAAGGCCATGGTTCGATTCCTGAAGCATTCCGAATACAAGTCTAGGTCTCATGGTCCAATTTTCTTTTTTGGAAAACCCTAAAACGTGTTCAGAAACCCTAACAATGGTGTTATGCATTCCTGGCCATGGAAATTTGATTAAAGCACCCAGAAAGTTTGCAAATACATCACTGATCACAAAAACAAACACAAATCAAGTTAATAATGCATGAATGATGAAAATCGATTTTTGAAAATTCAAGAACAAACCAAATTCGGTTTTCACGATTCTTGATGATTTTTGGCAAAGTGAAGGTCTGAATCGACTCAGGAGATGTCAAGCAATGTGTTGGACACCTCAAAACGATTGAAGCTTTGGAAGTAGGGTTACCACTTGTGCACCACGGTTTTTTGAGCTTTGGAATAGGGTTTGTAGAGCAAATTTTTCGTTCTCTCTTGATAGGTATGCATCATGTATTTATACTGGATGGATTTGGGATTGAATTTGGAAAGAATCAATCAATATTCAATGGAAATCAAATTTGATATTTCCATGAAAATCAAATCTTTAAAGCTTGATCAATTTCAATCCAATCTTGCCTTTCTTGCTCCAATTTCGAATTTGCTGGCATTTATGAGTTAATTGGACCTTAAGGAAAGAATAAAATCAATCTTTTGCCATTGATTTCAATTTTATAATTTATTTTAAGATTTAATTTGCATTTAAATAAATAAATTACAAATTAAATAGAAAAATAAATCAAAAATTCGTGGCATTGGGCTTGGACACTCTTAATTGCATGAGGAACAAGTTAGGATGAAGAAAAAGTAGGCCCATTTGCAAAAGATTTGATTTTTTGAAGTATCTCTCTTTGTGCATTCTTCCAAAATTGCCCAACTTGTGAATGGTGTAACTTGCTCAATTTTCCATATTTTTGAGAGTTCTTAGACTTTTTGGAAAGCTCAAAGAGTCCTCTAAGCAATGGCTTTGGTCTCATCTCAATTGGAGTTACCATGCTCAATATATCTTCAAAACAAAAAGTTGACTTTTTGTTGACTTTGAAAATGACCTGTAATGTTTTGAGCTATACCTCTCAAATGAAGCATTTTTTGGACATTCTTGTGAGACATGAAGTTGTAGAGCATTGAATTTCCTTCAAAACAAGAGGTGGTGGAAAAATTTCTGAGAAAGTATGAGAAAGTTATGATCAGTCAAAGTTCAGTTGACTTTTCACCTAGAAACCCTAATTTAGAAAGTTTGACTTTTGAGCAAATCTTGAGTTTTCTTGATGAATCATGATCAACTCTTGATCAAATGATGAATGTTACTTCAAAATGAGGATGTTGACCAAAAATCAGAAGTTTTGACTGTATGTTGACCACAGTTGACTTTTTGTCCAATACACCCGATTTTCAACCATCTGAGCAATTGTCTGAGGAAACTTGACTTGTGAGGCTTGAAACTTGACATGGAGAATCCTTGAAGCATATGAGGAGGCATGAAGGCCATTGGAGATGTTGGAAATCCATCTTGACTTGAGAGATACCAAACCCTAGTTTGGGTTGATTGTCTAGGAGAGAGTTTGTCTGATCAACTCTTGAGGAATCCTTGAGCATAGATGTATGAAATCTTTTGAGAAGATAGAGGGAAAATTTTGGGGTATGACAGCCTGGTTTGAAGAGAGAATTAGTGGAGCATAGACTTCCAATTAAGGATGGCAAGAAGCCCATCAAACAAACTCCCAGAAGATTCGCGCCAGCAGTTCTCACAAAGATCAAAGCTGAGGTCGAAAGGTTGCTGCATTGCAAATTCATCAGAACCACAAGGTATGTCGAATGGTTAGCAAATATAGTACCTGTTATTAAGAAAAATGGTTCTCTGAGAATATGCATAGACTTTAGGGATTTAAATACTGCAACCCCCAAAGATGAATATTCTATGCCTGTGGCAGAAATGTTAATAGACTCTGCTGCAGGATTCGAATACCTAAGTATGCTAGATGGATATTCTGGTTATAATCAGATTTTTATTGCTGAAGAAGATGTTGCTAAGACAGCATTTCGTTGCCCAGGAGCCTTAGGCACCTACGAATGGGTAGTGATGCCTTTTGGTTTAAAAAATGTTGGGGAGACTTACCAAAGAGCAATGAATTCAATCTTCCATGATTTTATTGAGACATTTATGCAGGTGTATATTGATGATATAGTCATCAAATCTATATCTGCAGAAACCCATTTTGCATCATTTGAGCCAATCATTCGAAAGAATGCGAAAACATGGCGTAAAAATGAACCCCCTTAAATGTGCATTTTTTGTGCAGGCTGGAGATTTCCTTGGCTTTGTGGTTCATAAAAAAGGAATCGAAATCAACCAGAATAAGACCAAAGCCATCATGGAGACAAAAGCACCCACATCAAAAAGGGAGCTGCAATCTCTGCTGGGGAAGATTAACTTTCTCAGGAGGTTCATTTCGAATCTAAGTGGAAGAACTCAAGCTTTCTCTCCACTACTTCGTTTAAAGCAAGGTCAAGCCTTCGAGTGGGACGAAGCACATCAGGAGGCATTCGACAAGATCAAAAAATATCTCTCTCAGCCTCCTATCTTGTCTCCACCTTCTTGGGGAAAGCCCATGAGACTGTACATATCTACTTCTGAATTTACTATAGGTAGTATGTTAGCACAAGAAGATAGTAATGGCATCGAAAGAGCCATATATTATTTAAGTAGGGTATTGAATGATGCAGAAACTAGATATAGTAATATAGAAAAGTTATGTCTTTGTTTATACTTTTCTTGTATGAAACTTAAATATTATATAAAGCCTGTTGATGTTTATGTTTCATCTCGTTTCGATGTTATCAAACACATGCTTTCAAAACCAATAATGCATAGCAGAGTTAGTAAATGGGCCCTAGCCTTGACAGAATATTCTTTGACTTTCATGCCTTTAAGAGCTGTGAAAGGCCAAGTGATTTCTGATTTCATCGTGGATCATTCACTGGTCGAAAAGCATGTCATAGGTTACGTTGAAACGCAACCTTGGAAACTATACTTTGATGGTTCGACCCACAAAGAGGGTAGTGGCGTCGGAGTCCTCATAATTTCTCCTGAAGGAATTCCAACAAAATTCAAGTATAAGTTAAATGGTCCTCGTTGCTCGAACAACGAAGCTGAATACGAAGCGCTTATTGTTGGACTTGAAGCTTTGTTGGAATTTGGGGCAGCTAGAGTCGAAATTAAAGGTGACTCAGAGTTAGTGGTCAAGCAAATAACAAAGGAATACAAATGCATAAAGGAAAATCTGATGACATACTTTGTCATAGTTAACAGGCTACTCAAAAAATTCGAATACATGGATATTTAAAACATACCAAGAATAGAAAATCAAGAAGCAAATGACTTAGCACAGTTGGCTTCAGGGTATAAAGTTTCTACCAAAAACTTTAAAGAATTGGTCGAAATAAGAGGTAGGGTCATGGCTACTAGACTCACACCCTCAAATTTAGAAAACATCAAATTAGGTTGTGGTGATAAAGATAGATTCGAAGTATTAGCCATAGACATCTTATCAGATACAAATTGGCGAAGCCCACTAGTGAGTTATTTAAAAAACCCAACATTTAATGTAGATAGGAAAATAAAATATAGAGCATTATCATATGTCCTTATGGGAAATGAATTGTTCAAAAAGACCCAAGAAGGCGTATTACTCAAATGCCTAGGAGAAAGTGAGACATACTTAGCATTGTCAGAAGTCCACAATGGGGCATGTGGGGCACATCAAGCAGGCCATAAAATGAAATGGTTGCTATTTCGATATGGTATGTACTGGCCTAGCATGCTCAAATATTGTATAGATTTTGCTAAGGGGTGTGAAGAATGCCAGAAACATGCAGGGATTCAACATGCTCCTGCAAGTGAGTTGCATTCGATCATTAAGCCATGGCCCTTTAGAGGATGGGCATTAGATTTAATAGGAGAAATCAATCCTGCTTCGTCTAAAGGTCAGAAATATATCTTAGTAGGAATAAACTATTTTACCAAGTGGATCGAAGCAATACCATTAATAACTGTAGATCAAGAGGCTATTATTGAGTTCATACAGAAACAGATTATCTATAGGTTCGGATTGCCAGAAAGCATAACCACAGACCAAGGTTCTGTGTTTACTGGTAACAAGATGCAAGAATTTGCCCAAGAGATGGGGTTCAAATTACTAACATCTACACCATATTATGCTCAAGCAAATGGTCAGGTCGAAGCAGCCAATAAAGTGATAATAGGTTTAAGACTCTAGACCAAGGAATTGGCATAAGACTCTAGACCAAATACTATGGGCATGTAGTACATCTCCTAAGGAAGCTACTAATACCACGCCTTTTCAACTAACATTTGGTCATGATGCAGTTCTACCAGTAGAAATTCATCTACAATCAGTTCGAATTCAAAGACAAAACGAAATCCCAGCTGCGTTGTATTGGGAGATGATGATGAATGAGTTAGTTGAGTTAGACGAAGTTAGATTGCATGCATTGGAAATCCTAATGAGGCAAAAGGAAAGAGTAGCCAGGGCATATAACAAAAGGGTGAAAGGTAAAACATTCAATATTAATGACTTAGTTTGGAAAGTTATATTGCCCATGGATAAGAAAAATAAAGCGTTAGGGAAATGGTCACCTCATTGGGAAGGACCTTTTCGAATAGTAAAAACCTTTTCAAACAATGCATATGAGATTGAAGAATTGAATGATGATAGACGAATCTTAAAGGTTAATGGGAAATATTTAAAGAAATATAAGCCACGCCTGTAGGAGATTCGAATAATAACAGCGTAATTGAACTATAGTAAAGATATGCCAAAATGGTAATATAAATTGCCAAAATGGAATTGTTTGGGTATTACAGATCAAAGTTAAATTAATATTCCAAGCAAATTAAACAAACAAAATCTAGAAATGGGCATTGTTCCTTAATCTGTCGAAGATACTCCGAAAGGACTCAAGCCTTTGTTGAGTAAAGCGCCTCGCTCCTTCTAAGGTGGCAACTTCACCTTTAAGTTGCTCAGCTGCTTCCATTTCTGCAAGTCCTTTATTGAGGAGTTCTTCGAATTGTGTGCCAGCAGTGTTGGCGTCATATGCCATTTGTTGTTGTTGGGCCTCCTTAATTTTTCGTTGAAGCTCTTGAATCTGCTTCTCCTAGAGAAGAATGGATTGGGCTCGAAGCTCATAATCAATTTTAGCTTGCTTGATATGCATGGCTTACTCTTCAGCTTCTTTAGAAAGCTTCGAAGCATGCTCATAAGCAGCGTCCATTGCAGCTCGTTTCTCTTGGACCTTATTGGTAGCAGATTCATCTTGGAGGAGACACCCAGTCACGTTGTCAAGCAAAGATTGAAGTTCGAATAAGATGGTACTAACTTCCAGAGAATAGGTGGTGAGGTCGACTTGATTAAGAAGTCCCTTCATGATATAGCAGGCTGTACTATCTTTCTTGAGCACTTCGAATAGATCCACATCAAGGATTGTCTTCCTAATCTTGTGAAGAAGTACAACCCTATCATCATAAGGCATTGAATCAGTAGTCGAACCAGTGCCAGCCTTAGGAAGAGGAGTATCTCTCTGAGCTAGCTTAGCCTTCATATACCCAATAGGGTCATTTCGTTTTAAGAGGGCTAACTCCTCTTCAGCCGTTTGAGGTTGGGAAGACTCAGGAAGTTCCATGCGCAATGGAGTAACATCCATCTCGACTTCCATTGGCTCATTGGTAGGGACACCATCACCTTCATTATTTTCTTCCTCATCATCTTCTTCATCACCAACCAGGTCCACCACTTCGATGTCATTGTCTTCATTACTGTGAGCATCAGACTCCGTTCCTTCGCTCGAACCACCTTGAGCCTCTTCTCCTTCTTCTTCCTCAGATCCTTCCTCACTAGAATCTTCGCTCTCTTGAGAAGGGCAAGCCTTTTCCTCTTCAACTTGGGTGACTTTTTCACTTTCTTGAGGAATCTCGAGAGGAGATTTTGGATGAGAAGTTTCTGGAGGCACTTCTACAGCATCTCCAGGCGTTGTTTCGTTTGTTTCCTTGAGAGGAGGAGAAGTGCCTTGATCATCTGGTTGCTCGGAAGCCCCAATTGGAACCGCCATGTTGGAGGATCCTTTGTTCTACACCAGATTACTCGAATCCCCATGAGGAGAAGAATGGATTGGAGCAGCTGTTTTGGATGGAGGAGTTGAAGTGGTAGGGATTGGATTTGAATCATCCTACACAAACAAAGAAAGATTGAAAACTGGCGCTAAGGTACGAATAACTATCTTTGTTAAAAAATTCGAATTCAATTCACCTGTGGATTATCTGAAGAGATATTGCTATCTATATGTTCCAACATTACGTTGGAGGTCGAAGGTGGATTTTTGGATTTTGGTAAGGGAGCAACATCCCTGGAATCGAGTCCAGAAACATTAGTGTCCTTGGAAACATCTTTCTTTTGCTTCTTCTTAGAAGCCGTTGGTGAACTTCCCCCAACCTTGGGATTCTTCCCACTGGTACTAGGCTTTCGCTTCTTTGGAGTGGTTGGTGGGAGTTTATTAGTCTGAAAAGTATAAAACATGAGTTAAACTTCAATCATAAGGTAGCCCATTCGAAACGTCAGGATAAATTGATTACCTTTGAAGTTGGAGCAGTTGTTGGAGTTGGAGCAATTTTTGGAGTTGGAGCGATGGTTGTTATTGTTGTTGTTGTTGCAGGAGTAATTGTTGGAATTGTTTGGGGCACATTGTCATCAGCTTCGATAGTTTGTTGGGAACTACTTCCTTCCTTGGTCTTCGACGCAACAGTCTTTATCCTGATGGCTGAAAATCAAAACAATTAAGACGAAATGTTAAAATAAAGAAAGTAAGAATTATTTGGGGATTTCCCAAGCATTCGCACCTGCGCCTGCGCCTTCATTCGAAACAATCGACATGGCAGAAAGGTCATAGCGAAGATGCCCTGGGAAATTATGGAGCCAATGTCGAGCCCATGTCATAGTCTCAGATGGCTTTAGTTTCCTTTGAGATTTGTATTTGAACATCTCTTTGCAAGTCCACCACCAAGGGTATGGGGGAAACCAAGCCAGAGCCAGTTCTGAGGTAGGTAATCTAGGAAATTTAGGTGGATGCATTTCGAGTGCCAACCTATACCTATCCTCAGGTGACAACCCTGAAGGAAGTCTGAACTTAGAGACTTTTTCTTTAAATTTTTCCTTCAAGGTTTCGAACGCTCGATACACACGGTGGTTTGCAAACGCGTGGGATCATAGGTAGTCTCGAAATAATTCTGAAAAGCCTTACTCTCTTGAGTGTGAGTGAACATACCTTTCTTTTTGTGTACCTGCACATTGAACGCATCAGTTAGTTTCTTTTGGATGGTGAGAGTATCGAACATATAAGACTGGTAGAATTTAGTCCACCAATCCAGAAAACCCTTTGATGAAAAATAGGTTGGTTCAAAAGGAATTAATTCAAACTGGTCGAAATCTTGATATTGTTCCTGCTGCAGCTTAGCTTCTCTGGCCTTGAAGGTTCGACCAGAAGTAATGGCACTCTGGGTTTGAAAAAGGGGTTCAGGAATTAACTGACATAAACCGAATTGTCTGAAAACAAAATTGGGTTGATAGGCAAACAGAAGGATTTGTTTTTTGGATGGAGTGATTCTTGAGGAGATTAATCTTGGGAGCAAGAAGGCTTTCCAGATGTCTTGGATCTCTTTACTTTTAGCAGCCTCTGAAAGGGACATGGTGAACCATGATGGTCCATGAGTCCTCGAAGCAAAAGGTGCCATAGTTTCTTCAAATTTATGCCTTTTAGAGAAGATCATAATGTACTGTGAGAATAGAACTTGGAAGTCAGCCTTATCATCATTTGGAGTCAGTCTTCTCAGCCTTGTGCCTTCAAAAATTCGATCTGTTATCTCTGGATCTTGCTCAACAATGGTGTCAACAGTGGACAATGAAGATTCAAACAAGGCATTAAGCCATAATTGGAGTAACCAGAAGGGGCCAGCTAGCAAGATGTTCTTAGGAGTGTGAGATTTCATACTCGAAACAGCTGATCTCAAACTTTCATAGAGATCAACAAGTAACAGCTCACTCAAGCACACTCTCCTATTTTCATGTAAATCCCTAGCTAGAGGAATAAACCTACTGGCTACTTGTAAAGACCTGTTGCAAAACACATATCTCGATAACCACAGGGTGAGGAAGGCAATATGCTCTACATCTGATACACTATCACCTTCAGCGTGATAATGACTAATGAACTTAGAGAAACTAGCCAATTTGACGTCGAAGTCAATGATACTTGAGTGTTCTTCAGAGTCAGGAATGTAAGTCTCTCCTACTGGTGATAAACCTGTGATGGCTGCTATGTCGAAGAATGTGGGTGTTATCATTCCTCCAGGAAGGTTAAAGGTGTTATAAGTACTATCCCAAAAATACAAGGGTACAAATAACAAGGGATGGCTATAGGAGAAGCCTGGTTTCGATAACTTGACCAAATTATAGATCCCTAGTTCTTCCCACTGATGTGATTTCTTAGCTTCTACCTTAGTAAACCAGTTCTGGTAAGCTACGTCAGGGGTAGGGCAAGATCGAAACGGCTTGAAGTTACTTTTAACATAATCCAAGATAAAAGGGTCTTTAGGGGGAACGTTTGGGGTTTCTATAATTTTCGAAGCAGAAGATTCATTCATACTCTCAGTTCCTAACCTAGGGATTTCCATCTTATTAAACAAAGGTTTAAAGTCATAACAAACAGGGAAGATTATTCTGGTATCTTTCAGTATTTCAAAAACTGTAAGAGGGCTCATTAGAGCAAACCTCTTTCCAGCAGCATTGGTTGGAATTAATACCTGAGAGGAGTATAGAAGTTCTTGTTCCTTGGAGATTTCTTAGGGGATAAGTACAGATTGACCTTGGTGAATACCGACTTTGCTTTCCATGATCGTTCCTGCATTCTTTCTTTTCTTCTTGGAAATCTTCTTCATTTGGGATGATGTTGAAGACATTGTTGGAAGTTGTTGAGAGTTTTTAGGGTTTTTCAGCAAGAAGAGAAGAAGAAAGGAGTTCAGAAAGTGGAAAAAGAATAAAAGACTAAAGCTGTTTAGTTTTATAGTGAGGAAGTTGAAGCACTCATCAACTAAAGCCAGGATACGTGGGGATCGTGGGTTGGATATGGAATGAGGTGGCGTAAAGTGAACATTGGTAACAAGCGTGATTAAAGATAATCATTGTCTTTAATAACCGCACCATGTTGTGGCGACTGTTTTGAAGCGGTTCGGAAACCCAAGGCGTCGTGGTGGCGTAGTGGAAGTCATACACAGTATCATGATTACTCAAAGTCACATCAAAATCTTGTGAATATGTTTAAAATAAGTATTTCTCAGAAAGAGGTTCGAAATACATATTTTAAAGGGGCATTTTGTTAGCTGAAGATTTTGATACGTATGACTCGAAGTAGAAATCTCAAGTTCGAAACGAAATGATGTTAGTGTTCGTTGGAACAAAGTGAATGTCACAGTTCGGAATGGGAGAAATGGCTTTTTCGAATGAACATACTAAAGCTCGGAGCTTCGAATGGCGGTTATGATGATATATGTAAAAGAAGCTCCGAAGTGGTAACAAGGTTGTGTCTGTGAAGTGAGTTCGAAGCGAAGATAGCCACAACATTTGAAATTCAAACGCGAGCGGGATAATTGGAAGTTAGAATATATGCGCTGGAGACGGTTCGACGTGGAAGCTAGAAGCGCGTTGCATGTTCGAGCGTGGCAAGATCTTATAAGTCAGACCGTTATGGTCGAAGTAGTATAAATAGAAGTCTTAGTGTTAGGATTTCGTGTGTCATATCTATTGTACAAAATTCAGTAAACATTCAAAATACCACATGGCTAGGGAAACGAATGCTCGAACAATGTACGTATGATTGCACCAAAACCTTTATTATTCAGTAAAACATCTTTGTCTTTCCAGTTTACCTTCATTTTCGCACCAATGTCATTTAAGTTCTTACATTCAAAGTCATTTAACTATTCCTTGCATTTAAACGTTTTCGTTTATTTCGAAGTCTTTTACATTCAGAAACCTTTTACATTAACGTTTTACATTCCAGATGTCTTTTACATTTCATGCTTTTACATTTCATGCTTTTACATTAAAAGTCTGTTACATTTAGAAGTCATTTACGTATTCCTGCATTTACACATTTCTTTGCAAATCGAACCTTTACTTATTTACTCATTCAAGTCAGTCTTACGTTTCTTTATTTAATCATGTTATTAAGTTGTATAACACTGCAATCGGAATGCATTGGATATATATAAAACACTCAAAATATAAGTCTTAAACATGAATACTAGTCTAGTTATTAATTTTATCCAAACGACCAATACCCCATAGGATCAATCTAGTCGATCCTGCAAGTTACCAGAGGAATTGAATAACAGTCATAAAGCTTATTCGATAGTTTGGAGGACTAGCGGTTGTTTAACCAGAAATCACTGTGAACAATTGGGCCCTCAGACATTTATCCTGTTACGCAGGATGGGAAAATTCCATCTAGGTCACTCATGTCCCTCAACATGTTTTGTGTAGTACCCATCAACTGTCTTTATGATCATCCAGTTACGGATAACATTTGATCAGCAATAAAGCACTTGACTCTACATCTAGGGTCCATAGTGGTTTCAGGTCGAAGGGTGGTATGCACCACTTATCACCATGAGAATAACTTATGACACTTTGCATAACATTCTATGTAGTATTCTCATAGCGGATCAATCCAGTATAAAGATTACTCCTAATATTTATACATATGTCAAGACTTGATAACTCCTTATCCATGATCCATGAGATGTGATCATCAGTCTATCTTCATAATAATCTCAATGCTTTAATGTTATCCCACTTCACAATAAAGCTCGATTATGGATACTTTAAGAATATTGTCCTTGTGTTTAATGGATCTCATGATTAAGTCACACTTAACATTGCATTAAACAGACTAACTATTCTAGGGACTTTATTATTTCAAAAAGAAAACATAATAAAGAAAAGCCTTTTATTATTAATAAATAATTCGATACAAGTACCAAAAGGTATTGGCCTCTAGGGCTTACACCAACAAGACCCTAAGGTATTGCTAAGTACGATAAGGTTCACAATAGGTTGGTTGACCTCTAAAGGGTCAATATTTGGCCTTCATGGGTTCATTATCCCAATAGCAAAAGAGGAATCATTGATTTTTGGTATATTTATTATATTTGTATGCATTTTTCCAATATCGGCCATAAATAGAATAATGAAATGATAACAATAAACTATAAACATGAAAGAGTAAAAAATGGGGATAACAACTAAATAAGGTGACTAAAAAATGTGTTTAATCAAGAAATGTATGACCTAAAGAAGGAAAATGAGTGATCAAATGGATGTTGTTGGAGTTCAGAGAAGAAATCATAATGTGGAGAAGAGAAAAAACTTTCAATTTGCATAAAAAAGAAAAATGAGTTTTTGAAACACCAAGTGACTCTTATATAGGAAAACAAGGTAGGCTAGTTAATGGCCCATATTAAAAAAAATGGAAAGACAAAAAAACAAGTTTGGATTGCACCTCAGGAATACAATGACACGTGAGTGCACTTGAAAATCCTAAGGAGAGGTGTCACACCCTAACCTAGAAACCTAGGGCCATATGTTAAAGAAATATTTCTATGATAAGACTAGCATTTAATACACTTGCCCCCTAGGTTATTCATGTCATCTACCAAAACTATTCCACTTCTCAAAGCAGCAACCCCGATGCAGGGAAACCGACCCAATTCTCTTAAAGGCTTCTCATTATCACACCACAAGAAACCTTAGGGGAAATTGTTTTGGATTGGCTTAAGACACAATAAGGTAGAGCTCACATCTGATCCAAATCTTGAACACTCCAATCAACTATCAAATATAAGAATTCACATGATAAAAAAAATAAATGATTCAAATCCTCCCTTACTCGTACATTATTCATTATTCTTTCATTGACTTAAATGTTGAAATGTTAACCTTATAAGTCAATCTCCTCTTCATCACACTAAAAGTTCAAGTCCACTAAGCAAGGCATTACTCTGTTGTTTCACCTATCACTTATAATTCTAAACATAACAAGTTAGGTCATGTATATGCATTTCTTTAAGAAATAGATCAAGATAAAAACTTCTCATCATATTGCTCATTTTTGCTGGATCATCCTCTCACTCACAACTTCTAGCCCACGAGGTAAGAATTTTATTTGATAATTTCTTATCCCATCCTATATAGGGTAAAAATATCTATGTAAAACCAAAAATACCCCCCAAGAAATGCATTTCTGGGGCGCACATTGTTTTTTGAAAAATCATGTTAGAAACCGGAAATGCAACTTCGATTTCAAACCGTAGTTACTGTAAGAAAGGTTACTGTAAAAAGTGTGATATTATCAATCGTATGCTTTGTATTCTACTTAATGCCCTCGAACAACTTTTGGTACAAATACACCAAACAAGCTGCCCCCCAGTTCCACCCCGCAATTTGTTGAAAGTCGGCAAACGATCGCAGGTACATAATATTAGTGTATGTGGTACTAGTGTCCAAAAAAATCTGCATACCAACCAGATACAAAATATATGCCCTCATAGCACGTCCTCTGTGCTAGGCTACCTGATGATCGTCACTAGCAGCCTGTTGTGCTCGTATTAGCTCAACAGTGAACACCCTCTACAGGTAGCTAAATCTAACATGACACCCATAGGTTTTGTCGATCTCCTCCATAACACCCTCTAAAGTAACCCCCGAGTAATCCACCAATATATTTAGTGCCTCCTCTTTGTTGCACTTCCCATGATCTAAAAATCTCCCTTTAATGAAAGGTGCAACATATAAGCGACATCGTCGAGTGTGATTGTCATCTCACCATGTGGTAGATGGAACGATGATGTCTTATGATGCCATGATTAACGATATTATAACTGCATGAGACCAAATCACCTAGTCTAGTGAGGTAAGAAGCTCCAAGAACCATGGCTCGGCAGCTGGTACCAGACGAATGATCTTTTGAGCATGGTTAATAATCTTCAATGGATCGCGGTCCTGCATGCATAGGTAAACACATAATACTTAAATGAAGACAATACTTAATAAAAATAAAATCAACACGATACGCAATAATTGTTAAATGAAATATTCACCTCTTTATCTGATAAATATATGGCAACATGGTCCCGATACAACGGCAACACCGAAAAATCAGAAGGTCGTCCTCCAAAACCCTATAGCGACGCCTCTAGTACAGGTTGTGGATGCATCGTCGGTGCAACTAGATTGGAGCAGGAAAAGATCTAGGCTAGGTGGGAGCATGACAAGCTCTAGGCTGGGAAGAAGCGGGAGAATGTCTGGGCTGTGAAGAAGAAGTTTCTCCTATCTCAAAGATAATAGTTGTAGGCTGGAATCCGAATGTCTCTCCTAGTCCAAATACATGCGGTGAGGAAATACGTCTGCGGGGGAAGGGAGGCGGGGATGAGTGGGCAGAAGACTTTCACCTGCTAGTCGATGGAGTAGAAGTAGAAACACTATCAACAACGGATGTATCCGACACAACAAGTCTAAGAGTCTGAAAAGTCTCGGTTCTTTCCCTGCGCACCGAAGTGTGTTGTGAAAGTATTCTAAATTGCAATCTAGAAGGTCCCTCATCCATAATACATGTAGATTAAACGAACCAACTATTGGATAAAACACATTGTGTGCAAAGAAGAAGGATAAAACAAACTGCTGCAAAACCAGAAATATATTTCCAATTTCTGTCATGAACAAAACCAAAAATACACTTGTGATACGACCTGCTACTTCACAGCAGCGTCAATGGTGATGATGAACTTTAATGTTGGCCAAAAAATAACTATTGATCGTCAAAATGGCATGGCTAACACTTCCATATTGAATTCAAACATTGCAAAAACTAAAATAAATTTAAAAAACCAGTTTACTACCCTAAAACATAATTTGAATGTAAAATAAAAAATACCCAATAATGCTCAAAATCAACTTATAATTGATGATTCCCGTTGTTTAGTTCTGGTAATGTCTGATGATATCCTTCTTTATTTTGTTTTTTGAGTTTGATGTAAATAAGGAAGGAGAAGAGGCATGACACATATATGTCAAACGTAAAACCAAAAATACAACATTAGTTTGAAAATCGTAGTTGTATTTCCAATTCCTATCAAAGTGGTAGGGTGTGGTCTCACACATTTTATAATTCAGTTAGAAACCAGTATTGTACTTCTGATTTATATATTTTTCAAAAAAACAAAACAGAGAAATGTATATCCAATTTTTAAGAACATATATAAAATTTCAAGCAGGTACATAAAAGAAAAAGGTGCATTAAGAAATCCTCTCTTTTATTTCTCTTACGTCTAGCAATACATCCACGATGACGAAGCCAACCATGCCCCTGACCTTAAACAAATGTAGCTAAATCTCTATAAATTGCATTTACAACCCCTTGGATATTTTTCACCTTTAACTCATCTGGTCTACAATCAATTAATAATGTGATATCATAGTTTTCTTATTGACCAATATGCTCCATATTATTTAGACACGTGTATAATATAAAATATTTTACACTAACTATATAGATACAATATCAAATCAGACTCTTAAACGTAATCTAGTTGGTAAATATTTTACATGGATCTTTACTTATTGGGTAGGCCAGAGGTGATAATGAAATGAGAAGGACCACAATATCTAAGCCATTTTGTATTTAACTAGTAACAAACCCGTGCGATTTCGCACGGGTTCAGGTACGGGACGCGTATTTATATTTTAATAGAAAAATATTTGATTACTCGTAAAAAAAAATAATTGAATTTATAATTAATAAAAAAAAATATTTTGATCAGCAATTTCATCTTTCTGTTAATAATCAATATTTTAATAAATAACTTCATGTTCTCGTGCACAAATATTATTTTTGCTTAGGTATCGTTATCAAAAATATTTGGATCAAAAATAAATTTTCGTATATAAATATATTTAAATCAATAATATATTTTTTTTCGTATACAAATATTATTTTAAATAGAAGATTAAAATAGAAAGAAAAAATATTTAGATCAATAATATATTTTTTTATATAAAATTATTTAGATCAATAATAGATTTTTCTCATATACCATTTTGAATTATAAATAATTGGGTCATAAATACCATTTTCTTAAATAAAAATAATTAGATCAATAATAGATTTTCCCTTGATATAAACATTATTTTTCTTTAAGTATCGTTTATAAAAATATGTGGATCAATAATAAATTTTCGTATATAAAATATAGATCAATAATCAATTATTTACCGTATACCATTTTGAAAAAAATATTTGAATCCTAAATACTGTTTTAGTATATAAAAATATTTATACCAATAATATATGTTTACGGTCTATAAATATTATTTTTCTTTAGGTATCATTTACAAAAATATATTGATCAATAGTAAATTATTTTATAAAAAGATATTTAGATTATTAATATATTTTTCCGGTACATCAGTTTTGAATAAAAAATATTTGAATCATAAATACAATTTTTGTATATAAAAATATTCTGACCAATAATAGATTTTATCCCCCACAAATATTATTTTTATTTGTTTATGTATCTTTTACAAAAATATATGGATCAATAGTAAATTTTTTGATTTAAAAATATTGAGATCAATAATATATTTTTCTCGTATATCGTATTTGAATAAAAAATATTTGAATCATAAATATTGTTGTCGTATATAAAACTATTTAGATCAATAATAAATTTTTCTCATATATAAATATTATTTTTTCTCAATAGTAAATTTTCGTATATAAAAATATTTAGATTAATAATATATTTTTTCTCAAATATCATTTTTGAATAAAAAATATTTAGATCATAAATACAATTTTTGTATATAAAAATATTTACACCAATAATAAAATTTTATCCCGTAAACAAATATTATTTTTTTATGTATCTTTTACAAAAATATTTTGATCAACAGTAAATTTTCTTATATAAAGATATTTAGATCAATAATACATTTTTTAAATGAAAAATATAATTGTTTCATAAGTATAATTTTTTTATATAAAATATTTAAACCAACAATAAATTTTATCTAGTACTGATAAATGCAGTTTACAATTTTGTTGTTAGCTGAGTCTCTCGCTTGCTAACCTTAGTTCTAATAAAAATACTTGTACATTACATAGAGTAATGATGATTTAATATGAACGTGACAAAAATATCATCATAATTTGCGAACATGAGCAAACAAAAACAAAACATACTCACTATATTTTTCGTATAAAATTTTTTTTTAATTAATAATAATTTTTTTTCTTATTTGAAATTATTTTTGTTTGTTATTATTTATAAAAATATTTGAATCAATAATAAATTTATTTTTATTTATGAGCATTATAATTGATTTATATTGTTAAATACAAATTAACCATAATTTATTTGTTTTTTTCTAAAAAATATATTTTTATTCGGTATTTATAAAAAAAATAAGTGATGTTATGATAAGTGATAGATTTGTGAAAACAGGTAAAGTGATAAGTTGAAAAGTAATCATATTTTATTTGATTGCCATCTTACATCTAATGGTATGAAAAATAGACTTGTTTGTGGAAAAGAGATAGTTTGGTTATGAAGAAAAAAAAATTGATTGAAACGAAGAAAAAATTTGATGTTTGAAAAACATAATTTCTTGCAATTATAAAAAAATTATGAGAAATAATAATAGTTTGAATAGATGGAGAGAAATCAAAGAAAGAAAAATTAAAATTGAAAAATAAAGTCAAAATTAAAAGGGAAAAAGTGTGCATGAAACACAATAAATTCTCTGATCAAACACATCGGTGGGGTCCACCAACTTTTCAATTTGAAAGAAGAAATATTTTTTAGACATAAAATACCCCTACATTAATGAGGTGGAAGACAAAGAAAAAAGGTTATTTTGGTATTTTCCAGAACAACTACTTTTCTTATATTATAGATTTAATTAATACTATCTGAGATCAAATTCTGATACTATTAAATATACAATAATAACTTAAAAACTACTAGTATAATTTTCAATAAACTCTTGCTTTAATCTTAACCATAACTTTTCATATTCCAAACAGACTTGAATAAATCCAATATAATAGAGAATTGTTGTTAAAAATCTGAAAGACATCCCAAACAAGGGTTACCTAAAATGAATGTCATAAATTATGTTACCTATTGTGTTTGTTTCTCTAAAGAATCTCTTGTGAGACCTTCAGGAATGTCTATAATAATTTAAATATCTCTCTGCTTGCAAGAGCAGCTAAAAAAAAGTGCAAAACAAGCAGAAGGCGACAATGAGCGGATGTTATTGCTATGTCTAATCTGTTGATGTAGAAATGTTTGATGCAGCTAGTTCTATCTCCTGCTGTTTCTTCAGATAACTCTGAGCTGTTGAATTTATTATCTTCACAAAGAAATTCATAATCACAAGCCATACCACTGTGTTCCAGATTGAAGTAAGCGATAAATTCCACCTTATTCCCTGAAGATGATAGATAGATGAAATAGTTATTAGAGTAAGCAGTTCAAACTCGGTGACATTGATAAACATGTTAGATTGCAGTTGATGGTTACCTTAACGGTTGGTGAAACTGAATGAGGTGCTTTCAGATACTTATCTTTAACGGCGTGGAGATTAGCAATCAGTTTAGGTAAAATAGAAGCAAAACCAGGTATATGACCGAGAACCCAGATAAGTTCGTTTTCTATCCAGTTAAGAAGCTGATTATTGCAAACTGAGATGATAAATATTGTCTGCGCAAAGAATATAACATAAAGGGTTAATCAAACATGCTGAGCAGAACAATTTTTTTGGTCCCTATAAATATGCGACCTGAGTCTAAGTTGACCGAGAACCCAGATAAGTTCGTTTCTATCCAGTTAAGAAGTTTCGAGTCATTACAAAGCAAAGCAAGGGCGTCAAGTTGGTAAGGGAAGAATAAGATGAGTTTAAACTACCTGTATGTGAGTTTTAATAAGAGCCTTTCCGATGAAAGTTGCAAGAAAGAATTTCCAAAATGGAATGCCGAATTGCCCACACATGATACCAGCGAGGTCAAATAGAGGATTTGGAACCTGAAATGCAAAATCAGTTATTGACAATTTTAACGTTCATGAACCATATATAGTAATTGTTGTGGTTTTGGTTCCTTATGACCCCTATTTGGTCTCTATCACACTGTTATATTGAATATACTTTACCGATATTTCAAGAAATTTTGTTCACAAAAGAAACGGTTATATATTCTTTCAATGAAGATAAACGATCATGTTATTAAAGAGCGGAAGTACTAACCGAAGCAAGTGCCAAGATGCTAAAGAAATTCAAATGATGACAATGTGATAAGAACCAACGCTTGATGCGATTTAAGTAGGTTGTGAAGATTCCTTCATCTTCCGTATCCAACTCCTCCATTGCATCCATTTTGCTCCCAGACAGACGCGCTACATAAAAGATTTGATTAGATTCGTAAATGAACCAGTTCCTAAAGTAACTAACTAAACTATTTCGGAGAAAGTACATCTATCAAAGAATTTAGCTTGTCGAAAGTGAGAAGTGCAATTCACATGGTTAGCCAGATTTTCATGTCAATTTAGCAACGACTTGGTTAAATTTAGATAAATACATGCCATGCAATATGGCCATCATACCTGCCCTGGAGATAAAGTAAGGAGGAAGCTCCCCGATAGCTGTTCCCATGCCCCATAAAACAGCCTCCAACTGAACTTGAATCAAAATGAGGCTGAGTGGAATCTGTGAACCATGTTCTGACTGAAACATCGACGGCCCAAATTGTGAGCAATTCTTATCAAGCCAAGAAGGACCTCTATCTAACTGTATCGTATCATATGGAGCACTTTTCAAATCAACTCGGCCACACTGCATGGCTTTGATTGTAAAGAATGCTATGTGGGGACCCAAGTATAGAACAAAAGTATGCAAACCAGACCCTGAACCAAAGAAGAGCACAAAATAAGAACTCATTCGGTTATATAACAAATATGTCTAGAGAACATAAGTATGGTTATTGTTCAAAAGTATGAAAACTATGTATTGCAAGCAATTTTTTCTAGTAAATCCAAATGACACGGGCAGCCTTAAGACCAATTATGTTACAAAGTACTAACAAACCAATAATAACACAATCAAGAACAGGAACCCTAAGTCATCTCTGTGCATGCCTATTTTTACTTACCAAGACCGATTGAAGATGCAATCCCAAGGGTTATCCACCATACTCCAAAGCGAAAATATTTAAGTAGCTCCTTAAGATGCTGCAGAAAGAACAAAAATTTCCAGTACCTATGAGTATCTACTATCTAATAATCAAAACAAACAAAAAGCACTACCCAAAAAACAATATGAAGCAGCTAATAACTCAAAACAATGTTCATAGGTGTGCTCGTGGGGATTAACCCTGGGAACAAGTTTTCAACAGTGAATTGAAACTTGAGGTTTACGTATCTAGGCTACATTTGACATTGTTAAGCATGGAACTCTTTGTTATTCAAAACTATCATGCTAAAGTACTGATAGAATAAATAAGAATACCTTTTCATGAGAACCATCGAAGGAAATCAGCATTATGCTAAAGGCCCCTACGACAAAACTGAGAAGCAAAAGCCATCCACCTTTGGCCAAAAGATATCTTGCTGTTTTCTTCAAGTATTGAACAATAGCTAATGTGAAGAATTTTAGTGTTTTGATGGGGTGTGTGGTCAGTGTCAAATTGTCTAGCTCCAATTGATGCTTCTCGATAAGCCCTGAAAAAAGAGAACCTCTAATCAGCATATGGGATGCAATAAAAGCTTAGTATAAGTTTTTACAATCATTAGTTGTACGATTTCCTACCAATAATTTTGCAGATGCTTGCAATTATCAACAATATAAGCTATAGAGAATGAAAACCTAACCAAAGCCATAAGGCGATAATATTTTCTACCAAAATCAGGCAGCCCTAGAACACCAAAAGCTCACTAGAAAGGCAACCCCAAGATCCGTAGAAAGATGACCCTTCATCCCAACCCAATCACCTCAACATTCTGTGTCAACTAGATCAACAGTTTTGATAAGTAATTGTAGAATTCATTCATGAAAGAGATGATTATGGTGGAGGCTCGAGCCATAGTGGATCTACATATAAGTTAGGGGTGTCGCCACAGAAACCATTTACTTTGCTTCAAATCAATCCTATCATCATTACAAGCCAAACTCCAGTCCTCCCCTCCGAAAAAAATTTAAACTTTCACCAAAGACCAGTAAAACACTATATGCCGTTAGTAAATCTACAAAACTCCAAATTAATTTTAACTCCAAGACTCTCATTCTTCAAATGGTCAAGTACTCTAACACAAACTGGCGATAAATGCCTATACGCCACATGAAAAAACCCTACCCCATCTCGCACCCATTCGAATCGTAACTCTCAAGTGTCTGTCATTAGAGATTCAAAACAGAAAATAATCAACTCATTGCAAGATCAACAAACCTTCTTCAAATAACACTCCCCCTTTTCAAAACAACAACCCTTCAAAAATCATCTTCCACTACATGACAAATCATAATCACATGTTTGCCCTAACCCCACCCTCCAAAACAAACATGTCTAAAATCAACACTTTCCAATAACTATGGAAAACCCTTATCTACCAACATTAAGAAAAGATCAATAAAAAAAACACACAGTTTCACAACTCCTTAAAATCAAGTGCACACATTCTCAGAAAAAAAACACAAACCTAGATGTTACTCTAACATAAAAACCACCCCAAAAGACAAAACCTCAAACCAACCAAAATCTAACATTGTAATCTGTAACAAACATTATAAAACCAAAAAAAAAACCTAGAGAATTAAAATCTAAATGAAAACATCATTAACACGACAATAAAACCATAAACTGAAATCAAACAAAAACAAAAACATACCTGAGCTAGACATGTTAGTGGTTCGAGATGAAGAAGCAATATCTTGTGTTTTATCTCTCTCTCTAATTTATCTGTGTTGACGCCTCTACCATTATTCGAAATTCGGCAACAACACAAGTGACTCAGAAAATGAGGGTAAATATATATATATATATATATATATATATATATATATATATATATATATATATATATATATATATATATATATATATATATATATATATATATATATATATATATATATATATATTCACCTCAAATATAACTGAACAAAAAAAATGAAAATAAATAAATAAATAAAAGGGATAGAGTTGAAATTGGTGAGCAAAATCGGAAAAATTTGTTGAAATTTGACGTGGAGAATTTTTTTGGGTTTTCTTTTCTGTAGAAAATCTATGTAACAGAGATCTCCTAAGTTCGGGTGACAGAAACAAGGATTATGTTTCTTAGGCTTAATTATATTATTCATGTTTTAATTTTAACTTTTTATTTATGGTATAAAAAATTATTTTTTATTTTGAATAATTTTTAATTAAAATAATTTATAATATGTAATATTTATTATATTATAATTTTTAATAATATATATTAATGTTTTTCAAAAAAAGTCTAAAGGTTATTTGACCATAAATTTATTATATATTATATGTTTATGTCGTTTGATGTTATTTTTTTAATTTATTAAAAATTACTCTCTCCGTCCCAAAATAAGTGTCATATTTGATAAAAAAAATTGTCTCAAAATAAGTGTCATATTTGATAAAAAAATTATCTTAAAATATTTTTTATTTTACATTATTAATGCAATTTTATATTTAATCTTTCAATTATATCCTCAAATAAATATTCTTAATAAACTATTCTCTCACTTAACATTAATGTTAATTTAAATACATTAATAATTAATTAAAATAATTTGATAAAATTACTATTCTCTTCTTTTTTTATTTATTGTTATTTCTTAAACGGTATGAAATAGTCTATTGTTAAGACCGACTCTAGATCCGACCCTAGGCCCGACAAACAGTCCATAGCCCAAGACCTCAAAATAGTGGGCCTCAAATTTGTGAATTATATAAGCAAGTTTTAGAAACAAATCTTTGTATCTAGCTCAGCGGCATTGTCCTTGTGATTTGAAGTTGATGACTTCGGTTTGAAACTCACTTTCTGCTAAATTTTAAGTAAACATTTATTTTTGTTTCATTGGTGATTGAATGTAAAATTAGAGCATGATTATGCCGTAAGCATAAAGTTAAAATCTAACAAAAAGATGTGCACAATTAACTTTTGTATTTATTGCTTCTATCACTCTTATCAATTAATCTTTGATTTTCTTATTTTTATGTTATAATTAAATATTTAAATAATTAATTTTTTATTATTAACTGCTTCTATCACTCTTAACAATTAATTGTTTAGATATTTTTTTACATTTTTTTAGTTATATAATTTTGATTTTCTACGATTGAAACAAACGAAAATATCACTTTCATTTCTTTGATAAATGATTGTTGCGTAAAAATTAGAGCAATTAAAGAACTTTAAAAAATTATTTTTAATTCAATTAATTATATTACGATTTTAAATTCTTTAATAATTTTTAAAATGACATTTTATCTGTATTGAAATTCTTTTTGTTGATAGAAACAATTAAGACTTTATATTTTTGATTTTGTCTTCAAAATTCTTCTTCATTTTAGAAGCGAGTATAAAATCAAATTTTTATTAAAGATTTATTTTTTTTATTTGCACTGGCCCTTTAAAGAGTCGGGACCGATCCTATTTATTATGATAAATAATATAGGACGAAGTAGTAATTAAAAAGCATATAAAGATTTTAATTTTTTTTTCAAACTAAAACAAATATTCTTAAGTTTTGAAGCGTTCTCTTTGTTCATCATTAAAGTTTCTCAACAAACTTCCAATATATTAGTACTTTTAGTGTAATCTGGTAACATAATGACGAACTTAGGGGGACCTCAATGGAAGGGGTTGGCATGCTAGGGAGAGAATTAATAGACATAATTTTGCAACTACTAATAGTAATATTGAAAATGTAAAGTTGGGAGGGATTATTCTCCCTAGTTACTAAAGTGTTGGAAAAGGTCGGTATTACCTCAAACAAACCACTTTAGAGTTATTGGAAGAGAATTTCTTTCCCTACTTAATAGGGTTCTTCTCAGGACCGACCATTGGACCAAGCTAGTAAAGATAGGGCTTTAGGCCCCTAAATATATTTTTAGAATCAAGCTTAAAAATAAACCTCAATTAATTAATTTAAATTAACTTAATAATTTTAATAAATTTATTTACAAGTCATAAAGCTGTCATTACTTTTTCAATTTTGTACTTTTTTGACTCTTTCTCTTCCAATCCTAACATTCTAAAATAATTAGTATTAATTGAACTGCAATTGAATATTTTCTACAGAGATAAACACCATTTTCTCCTATTCTAGTTTATTGAGTTCTTTCTAATTCTCTATCTTCAATCAATCATCGGTTTATTTTTTTGATTGACGGCAAATAAGCGGTTCTTTCTTCTATTCTGTTTTTGTCGACAAACAGGTTCTATTTTCTTTACTACTACTTGTTTTGTTTATTTTATATTTTTTATTCTCTTTTATTTCTTTAGTTTTATTTTAGTTTGTTTATTTTATTTCAGTTATTTTATTCTGTTTGTTTATTTTAGTCTTATTTAGAGATTTATTTTAATTATTTACTTTCAAGATTTGATTGAATTGTTCATTTGTTTTAAAATATATAAATGTCGACTCGAAAATATGAATCAGGTTATTCGAAACTCAAGAAAAAGAAAAGAGTTGAAGCTTTGATTGAATCACAAAAAGGGGCTTTAGACAAATTTGTTAAGACAAACAAAAAAAGTGAAATCGAAAATAATAGTGATTGTTCGCTAAATGAACAAGTTAATAATGTAAACCATGATGAAAATGAAAATCGAGAAGAGGTAGTTGATGAACAAGTTAACAATATATATGCTAATGAAAATAGAGAAGGAATAGCGGGTGATAATGAAATTATAGTATCAGTTAATAGGCAAGATAATATTGATTCTGACACTAACAATGAAGATAGAGAAGAAGTATTAGAAAAATCATCTCATAAAAATATATATGACCCAAGTCAATGGACAACTATTGATACAAATTTGAGAGATTTATTAGTAGAAAAGGGTCCTATTAAAGTTACCGATATAGATTTTCCTAAGGATGCATATGCAAGACACTTTTCTTCACCACTTTACATTCAACAATTATCCAACGGAGAGAAGCGTGAAAGAAGATGGTTGGTTTATTCTCAAAAATTGGATAAAGTGTTTTGCTTTTATTGTAAATTATTTAATGCTCTTCATAGTACAAGTAAATTAGCACATGAAGATAGTAATGATTGGAGAAATATTAGTGCTAAGTTGAAGAGTCATGAGATGAGTAATGAGCATATTATTAATATGAGTTCATGGATTGATTTAGAAATGAGATTATTAAAACATAAAACAATTGACAAGAATGTTCAAGAAAGAATTAATAGAGAAAAAGAGCACTGGAGAAATTTATTACTTAGAATCATTGCAGTTGTTAAAACTCTTGGAAAAAATAACTTAGCATTTAGTGGAACAAACGAAAAGATTTATCAAGAAAATAATGGAAATTTTTTATGTCTAATTGAAATGATTGCAGAATTTGATCCTCTAATGCAAGAGCACATTCGTCGAATAAAAAATGATGAAATTCATAACCATTATCTTGGACATAGAATACAAAATGAATTAATAGATTTGCTAGCAAATGAAATCAAAAAAAAAAATTATAAAAAAAGTTGTGGAATCAAAATATTTTTCAATCATACTTGATTGTACTCCTGATATAAGTCATCAAGAACAAATGTCTATTGTATTACGATGCGTAGATTTTTCTTCAACTTCGATACAAGTAGTTGAGTATTTTTTAGAATTTTTAGTAGTAGATGATACAACTGGAAAAGGTCTTTTTAATGCTATTATGAATGAACTAAATATATTTGGTCTTGATATTATTAACTTAAGAGGACAAGGTTATGATAATGGCTCTAATATGAAAGGAAAACATCAAGGTGTTCAAAAAAGATTTTTAGATGTTAATCCTAGATCATTTTATACACCATGTGGTTGTCATAGTATAAACTTGGTACTTTGTGATATGGCAAATTGTTTTGGAGTGGTGCAACGTATTTATACAATATTTTCTTCTTCTACTAAAAGATGGAAAATTTTACTAGACCATATCCCTAACCTTACTTTGAAGTCATTGTCACAAACACGTTGGGAAAGCCGTATTGAAAGTGTAAAAGCTATAAGATTCCAAACTTCACAAATAAGAGATGCTTTATTTAAATTAGGTGAAATGAATGATGGACCTAAAATAAAAAGTGAAGCTGAATGTTTGGCAACTTATGAGCTTGAAAATTTTGAATTTTTGCTAGGCATGACTATTTGGTATGAAATATTGTCCGCTGTAAACTCAGTTAGTAAACACTTTCAATCAAAGGATATGAGCATTGATGTTGCTATAGAGCAATTGAAAGGGCTTATTTCTTTTTTTCGAAAAATACAGGGAATATGGTTTTGAAAATGCCATAATTTCGGCTAAAGAAATTGCTACCGAAATGGATATAGAACCTAAGTTTCGTGAAAAACGTATTATTCGTAGAAAGAGACAATTTGATGAGATTATTGACAATGAAGTTTTAAAAACTCTTGAAGAATCATTTAAATCTGACTATTTTTTGTACATATTAGATCATGCAATTACATCATTTCGAAGTAGATTTGAACAATTTAAAATATATCAAAATATTTTTGGTTTTCTATTTAGTATAGAGAAATTAAGGTCATTGGAAATTGAAAATTTAAAAGAATATTGTCTTAACCTCGAATGTTCGTTAAAACATAACGATAACTCTGATATTGATGGATTAGACTTATTTTTAGAATTGAAAATATTAAGAGAAATCATACATGTTGAGAATGATACGCCAATTGATATACTTAACTATATAATAAGACTCAACTCTTTTCCAAATGCATTTATTGTTTATAGAATAATGTTAACGATTCCTGTAAGTGTTGTTTCGGCAGAAAGAAGTTTTTCAAAACTAAAATTAATAAAATCTTATCTAAGGTCAACAATGTCTCAACATAGATTAAATGGATTGGCTTTATTATCGATTGAAAAAGAAATGTTAAATGAAATTGATTACAATAGTTTAATAAATAATTTTGCATCTCAAAAAGCTCGAAGAGTAAATTTTAAATAAATATTATAATAATTTAATTTAATTTTTTTTATTAAAATATAAAAGGCCTCAATTTAAAATTTGCTTTAAGCCTCATAGAGTGTTGGGCCGGCCCTGGTTCTTCTCTATATTTGGTGGAGAATCCAAAACACTCACAAGTTTCGTAAGTGTATTTGTGAATTCATCTCAGAGATGAACTCCACAAGTGTACTTGCGAATTAATCCATAATTTATTAAAAATGGGGAGAACCGCGTGTGCAATTGCAAATTCACTTGATTTTGTGTAATTCGTATGTGCACTTATGAAGTTTGTGTTTTGTTTTAACAAAACATACAGAATAACTCACAACCCATTTTATATCAAAATACCCAAGTTTCAAACTCTCTACTTCAAACTCTAACATTTCTACTACTTCAAACTCACTTCATTCAAGCTCGTTTCAACTCATTTCAAGTCCTCCCAAATCAACTTCAAACTCAAATTTGTGTAAGTTTTCTTCAAAGTTTTTTTATTCAAATTGCAAACTTTTAAAAGATTATTATGTTAGGTTGTAGAAATACATTGTATATGAAGTTAGAATAGGTTAAATGTAGTTGTATAGGAGACAAAACAGTGGAGTTTTGTGTGTTTAGAGAAAGTGTTTTCTAGTTTTGGAAGTTTCTGTACGCAGGGGTTTCGCAAGTGCATCTGCGAAGTGAACCTGGAGGGACTTCGTAAATGTTGCAAATTCACCCTGGATGGATGAATTCGTAAGTGCATTTACAAATTTTTGCCTGATTTGCTTTAAATTTAAAACCTAACAATTATAATGGTTTATTTCAGGAAAATGGCAGACAACCAAGATCAGATGGCGCATTTGAGACAAGGCAAGCCAAGTCAGACTGCCTCGGCTCGTCGAGAGCGACAGTAATAACAGGTTAACCGACCTCGTGAACAGGGTCGGGTACAAAGGGAGCAGTTAGAAATAGTTTCTCCTTCTGCACCGTCACAAAGGAGTCGTCTTCGTGTGGCGTCTACCTCTGGTGCACATGAGCAAATACCTGATGAACAGGTACCGGAGGAGGCCGAGGATGTTCAGGTCCCTACGAATATCGAGGCGGAGGACGTCGAGAATGTTGAGGTACATGACGATGATGTTGAGGAACCTGCGATGGCGGAGCAAGACTATCCAGGAGGGCCATATGACAAATTCCTCCTGATTTATTATTAGGATCATGTCACTCGCTATGTTTGGGATAAGCAGGTATTTTTTTGGTTCCACTTTTTCATTTTATAATTTTTATTCAAAAATACGGTTCCTCTTGATTTGTTTTCGTTGAATTATTTTGTTTCAGGAAATGAAGGCGTTAAAGCATGTAAACCACTCCCAGAAGATTTTTCTTTTGTCCATGCCAAAGGCTCAATGGCTCCATAGGGCTGTGATCGGATCCGGTCTTTCCGGATTATGTTGTACGAGTTATAATATCATAAGCGCCGGCATAAAGAGTGCTTTTGTTGAGAGGTGGCACAAGGAGACCTCCTCTTTCCACTTTCTAGTTGGGGAGTTGATCATCACTCTTGATGATGTACCATGCTTGCTCTAACTACCTATTATAGGTAGGTTACTGAACCATAACAAGATAACGAGAGTGATAAGTGCCAAAATGTAGTTATTTTGTATATATGTTTTGTGACACTTATCTATTTTTTTGTTAATATTTAGTTGAATAACCTCGTTTTTTGTTGTAAACACATTTTATTGCGTTTTGTGTACATGTTGTACCGTTTGATTAGTTTTGTATTCTTTTTGTAGGTATTTGTCGCATTATTAGAACATTGAGAATAAAGTCCAAATGGAGCTCCAAGATGCAGTTTTGATTAATAAAGGAATAAGGCAAAAGAGAGAGTCATTCCAAGTTGTGCAGAGAAAGAAACAAAAGTTGCTTTTCTGGTGTCCACCATCGGGCAGTGGGGAAGCGATGACAGGGCGATGTGAGCGCCAGAAGCGTCGTCGGGCGGTGCAGGAGCGGTGCAACATTGTCAAATTCTAGTAACTCTTGACTTTGGCTCGCCAGTAGCTCGCTGGGCGAGGAAGAAAAGCAGCGTCGGGCGGTGAAGGATATTTTTTGCCTAGTTGCAGACGTGGCGCAACGTGGGCCAAAAGTTAATAAGGCAGCGTCGGGTGGTGCGTTCAGAACCAGATTTTTGTATATATTTTTCCTTTTCATTTCATTTGTTGAGTTATGGTTTTGGGGTGTAATTTTTGTCTCCCAGTTCCATCACTCATATAGTTTCTGATAAATTAGCTTAGAAAACAACACTAGGGCATGCATATAGATGATTTGGGGTGGATTATTCTTCGATTTACTCTGACAATCTGGACTTTGACAATCTGGAAGATTTGGGTTTATCTCTTCTCCTCTCTATGTATTTCTCTATTTGTTGGGTTTTGTATGTATATTTACTCTTAACACTGTATATTTGTCGTCCATGGCATTGTATAAAGTTTGCTTTATGAATCTGTGTCGGTGATTGTCTTAGGCTTTTACCTTGTGTTAGGGATTTGAGTTGTGATAGACATATAGTGCTTAGATTCTTACCTAGGATGATTACTTATTAGTTTATGAACGCTAGACATAGGTTTAGAATTGACATTCACTTATAGTATTTGAGATTAATGCCTCTGTATCGGTTGTGTCGGACGAGACATCGTCGATGTGAGTGACACGGTTGAATTATGTGTTGTTGAGGTAGGTGAGACTTCACTACCTAGGTGATGTAGTAGGATTCTCAATTTGGGTTAGAAATGACTTAGGTTGTGAGAGATATGTGATGATATAGACGAACTATGCTACATCTCGTTTCAATCCAGGCCACCAAAACAACTTCTTCAAATCATTATACATCTTAGTAGCTCCCAGATGAATACTCCAACCGCTTCTATGACCTTCTTCCAAAATCATCTTTTTCATCTCTACATCGTTAGGAATACAAATTCTACCTCGGAATCTCAACACACATTTGTTATCTACTTTAAAGTCACCATCTTCCGATTGATCATCCCCCATCATCAAATCTACCCATTTCACATCTAACTTTTGATCCTCTTTAATTTTATCTAAGAAACCATTGTGAATCTTCAACATTCCTAATTTCACAATTTGCGGTGTTGTTTCACATACCAAACTCATGTCTCTAAATTGTTATATCAATTCTAATTCCCGAACCATCATAGCAGACATATGTAATGACTTCCTACTCAAAGCATCTGCTACTACATTAGCTTTACTAGGGTGGTAATTCAAGCCAAAGCCATAGTCCTTCAATAACTTTAACTATCTCCTTTTCCCCATATCCAATTCCTTCTGATCAAATAGGTACCTCGAGCTTTTATGATCACTAAACACTTCGAATTAAGAACCATAAAGATAATGCCTCCAAATCTTTAACACAAAAACCATTGCAGCATGTTCTAAATCACGAGTAGGGTAATTCCTTTCATGAGTCTGCAATTGTCTTGATGCATAAGCTACTACCTTATCATCCTACATAAGCACACCACCTAGACCCGATTTAGAAGCATCACAATACACAACAAATGGTTCATCAGGCTTAGGTAATATCAAGATCGGAGTCGTTGTCAATCTCTTCTTCAGTTGAACAAAACTTTTTTCGCATTGAATATCCCACACAAATGCATTTTGCCTTACAACTCAACTGAGTCAATGGGAGTGCTAACTTAGAAAAACCTTTTATGAATCTTCTATAGTAACCTGCTAGACCTAGAAAACTTCTGATCTCAATAACTGTCTTTGGAGCCTCCCATTGCAACACTGCATTTACTTTGGATGGATCTACCAAGATTCCATCGCTTAAAATAACATGGACAAGGAAACTAACCTCCGTTAATCATAAGTCACACTTCGATAGCTTCGCATACAACTTCTTCTCTTTCAACACTTGCAATACAATTCGCAAGTGCTCAACATGCTCTTCTTCAGATTTAGAATATATCAAGATATCATCAATGAACACCATCACAAATTGATCCAGGTAAGTATGGAAGATACAGTTCATATACTCCATAAATACTCCAGGCGCATTAGTAACACGGAATGGTATCACAGAGTACTCATAATGTCCATACCGAGTCCTGGAAGCTGTTTCCTGAATGTCCTCATTCTTCACTCGAATTTGGTGATAACTTGATCTTAAATCAATCTTGCTAAACACATGTGCACCCATCAATTGGTCCATCAAGTCATCTATTCTATGAAGTGGATACTTATTCTTAATTTTTACTTTATTCAGTTGTCGATAATCAACACAAAGTCTCATACTACCATCTTTCTTCTTCACCAATAACACTAGAGCTCCCCAAGGCGATATACTTGGTCTCACAAACTTCTTCTCAAGTAACTCTTCCAACTGTTTCTTCAACTCGGTTAACTCAATTGTTGACATCCTATATGGAGCCATAAAAATAGGTCTTGTACCATGGAATGTCATCTGGGAAAACTTCAGGAAATTCACATACTACTTGCAGCTCATCAATCGTCGATTGGTTCTCAATAGACAAGGATGCTAGTATTGAAAATACCATAGATTCATTCTCCAACAACTTCTTCATCTGTTAACAGATACAAATTTTTTTTCCTCATCCTCTTCAGGAGTAGAAAACCTCACAGACTTGTTGAAGCAATTAATATGAACATAATGATATTCTAACCAGTTCATACGTAGAATCACATCCAGACCGCTCAACAGCAAACAAACTAAATCCACAAGAAAATATCTGTCATAGATCGACAAAGGGCACTTCAAACATGCCAGGGAAGTAGTTACTGCTCCCTTAATTGGAGTTTCGGTAATCAATTCTCAGACATATATGATAATAATAGACCCAACTTTTTCACACAATCACCAAAGATAAAGCAATGTGTAGCACCAATATCAATAATAGTAATTAAAGAATTATCATTAATGAAACATATACCTCTGATCAAACGAGCTTCACTGGATGTCTGGATCCATGCTAAAGAAAACACTTGCCCACCAGTTTGAGCTTGCCTCAGTTTCTAACACTGGGTGCCGATGTATCCCTCTTCACCACAGTTGAAGCAGATCACTCCTTTGTGTTGACATTCAATTATCCCATGTCCAGTCTTCCCACAACAGTAACATTTCTTCACCTCAGTCTTACATTCACTGATCTGATTCCCTAACTCACCACGTTTGAAACATCTAACAGTAGGAGGAGCACCTCTCCCACTTGGCCTCTTACCATCATAAGCCCTCTACTTACCCTTATCAGCTGGAACATTGTAAGGTTTCCCACAATTTTGTTGTTGATTTCCTCTCTTATTAGACATAAACTTGTAGTGAGCCTTACTATCCTCCTCAAAGATCCTGCAACTATTCACCAAATCTGAATATCTTCGGATTCACTGATACCCAATAGCTTTCTTGATTTCAGAGTGCAATCCGCTTTTAAACTTGATGCACTTCGAGAACTCAGTTGTTGCCTTGCTGTAGTGAGGGTAGAAATTGGCCAGCTCCAGGAACTTAGTTGCATACTTAGTCACTAACATGTCACTCTTCTTCAGTTCCAGGAATTCAATTTCTTTCTTCTCGTGAACATCTTCGGGATAATACTTGGTCAGAAATTCCCCGCGGAACATATTCCAAGTGATAGCCTCACCGAATGCTCCCAATCTCTAACGAGTTAAAAACCCACCAGTCATCAGCTTCCTATGATAGTTGATGCGTACCAAAATGCACTATTTGCGCATCCGTATAATTCATGACTCTGAATATCCTCTCAACCTCCTTCAGCCAACTCTGTGCTTCATCAGGATTATGCTTGCCCTTGAACACAGGTGGATGATTCCTCTAGAATGTCTCCAATACACGAGTCTCATCATTACCTCCAACAATTGGTTAGTGTTGCATCACCTAAGCTATTGCTTGCAAAGCAACAACAATCACAACATCGTTTCTTCCAGCTACCATCGTTCTATTCTACAACATAACATTAATCAATGGTCACAAGAAACACAATAACAATATTCTACTATTATACTAAGACTTAACAACCTGGACGGACGGATCGACCTGCTCTGATACCAATTGTAGCACCCTAACAACCCCATGGCATATTTATATAAAAATCAGAGTGAATTTAAAATTTTAAACAACATAAATCAGGATGTCACATACTTCAAAAACCACAAGATCATTCAGTGTGATACATAACATATACGAGGATAACATAATATAGTTTTTAAATAAACAATTCTATTGAAATAGCGGAAATATGTCAACTTCAACAAAACAACATCAACAAAGTATTCTGGAGTCCAAAATGCTCCAATCGGAATCAACAACAGAAAACCAAATCAAAAGAAACAACTCAAACGTTTATCCGCAACCCGAGTGTTACATATCAGAGCATAACATCGACTCGAACTAAAAAGAAGAGCAACCTCTTCGAATCCTGCTACTCGAACTACTCCTGAGTATCTACATGTTACCCACATAGAGGCAATATACATGTTATCTACATGTTACTCCTGAGTAACTACTTTCACCAGCGCTATCTCTTTACCACGTAACTGCTTCACCTTTCGATCCTCAATTCTCGCAGGTAATGCTTCAACAGTCAGGTTATCTCACACCTGTATATCATCTACCTGAATCTCATGAGACAGATCAGCAATGTACTTCCTCAACTGAGATACATGGAAGACATCATGCAAATTCGCAAGTGATGGCGGTAAAGCAATCTGATAAGCAACTCTTCCAACCTTCTTGGTAATCTGATACGGACCAATAAAGCGCGGTGTCAACTTCTTTGACTTCAAGGCTCGACCAATACCAGTTATCAGAGTAACTCGCATAAACACATGACCTCCTTCACTAAACTCGAGATCCTTCCTCCTCTTATCATGATAACTCTTCTGACGACTCTGAGAATCTCTCATCTTCTCCTGAATCATCTTAATCTTTTCTAAAGTCTGTTGGACAATTTCCGGTCCAATCACAACACTTTCTCCAGATTCGTACAAACACAACGGTGTACGAAACCTCCTACCATACAATGCCTCAAACGGAGCCATACCAATACTCGAATGAAAACTATTGTTGTAGGTAAACTCAATCAATGGTAGATAACTATACCAAGCTCCACCTTTCTCCAACACACAAGCTCTCAACAAATCCTCTAACGACTGAATCATTCTCTCCGTCTGACCATATGTCTGTGGATGATAAGCGGAACTCAATCTCAACTTAGTACCTAACGCTTCTTGCAGCTCCGTCCAAAACTTAGACGTAAACCTCGGATCTCTATCCGACACAATACTAGAAGGAATACCATGCAAACTTACAATCTTCTCAACATACAATTCTGCCAACCTTTCCATCGGATAATCCATTCTTATCGGAATAAAGTGAGCAGATTTCGTCAACCGATCAACAATAACCCAAATAGAATCACAATTCTTCGCTGTCTTTGGCAAACTAGATACAAAATCCATAGAAATGCCATCCCATTTCCACTCCGGAACAAACAACGGTTCCATCAATCATGACGGTTTATGATGTTCAATCTTTGACTTCTGACAAACCAAACAGGCATAAACAAACTCAACAATTTCCTTTTTCATTCCAAGCCACCAAAATAACTTTTTCAAGTCATGATACATCTTAGTAACACCGGGATGAATACTCAATCCACTACGATGTCCTTCTTCTAAAATATTCTTTCGAAGTTCTGCAATATCCGAAACACACACCCTATCACCAAATCTCATAACTCCATTCTCGTCAATTTGGAATTCACCTTCTTGACCTTGGTTGATCAATGTCAACTTATCCACCAAACCAACATCAGATTTCTGTCTAGTTCGAATTTCCTCAAGAATACCACTAGTCAACTTCAACATGCCCAATTTAACACTATCAGAAGTAGTTTCACATACTAAGCTCAAATCTCTGAACTGCTTAACCAACTCCAATTCATGAACCATCAACATAGACATATGCAAGGACTTCCTACTCAATGCATCTGCAACAACGTTTGCCTTACCAGGATGGTAATTCAAACCAAAATCATAATCCTTCATAAATTCTAACCACCTTCTCTGCCTCATATTCAACTCTTTCTGATCGAAGAGATACTTTAGACTCTTATGATCACTGAATACCTCAAATTGAGATCCATATAAATAATGCCTCCACAATTTCAAAACAAATACCACTTCTGCCAGCTCTAAATCATGAGTCGGGTAATTCCTTTCATGAACTTTCAATTGTCTCGAAGCATAAGCCACAACCTTCTTATCTTGCATCAAAACACCACCTAATCCCATCAAGGACACATCACAATACACAACAAAAGGTTATGACGGATTCAGCAAAATCAAAATTGGAGCACTAGTCAATCTCTTCTTCAACTCTTGGAATCCTTTCTCACATTCAGCATCCCAAACAAACACCTGGCCCTTTCTTGTTAACTTAGTCAACGGCAAAGCTAACTTCGAAAATCCTTCAATGAACTTTCTGTAGTAACCTGCAAGACCAAGAAAACTACGGATTTCAGAAGCATTCTTCGGCGCTTCCCACTGAGATACCGCTTCTTCTACCTTCGTAGGATCAACAACAATGCCATTCTTGGAAATCACATGACCAAGAAAACTTACTTCACTTAACCAGAATTCACACTTAGATAACTTCGCATACAACTTCTTCTCTTTCAACAGTTCCAACACGATTCTAAGATGTTCTGCATGTTCTTCATCATTCTTTGAATAGATCAGAATATCATCAATAAATACTACCACAAATTTATCAAGATACGAATGAAATATTATGTTCATATACTCCATGAAAACACCAGGTGCATTAGTAACTCCAAACGGCATAACAGAATACTCATAACGTCCATACCTCGTTCTAAATGCAGTTTTCTAAATATCTTCCGTCTTCACGCGAATCTGATGATATCCAGATCTCAAATCAATCTTACTGAATACACAAGCTCCAACTAACTGGTCCATCAAATAATCAATCCTTGACAATGGATACCGATTCTTGATCGTAACTTTGTTCAACTGTTTGTAATCAACACACAGTCTCATTGAACTCTTCTTCTTCTTAACCAACAACACATGAGCACCCCACGGCAAAACACTAGGACGAATAAACTTCTTCTCAAGTAATTCTTCCAACTGCTTCTTTAACTCAGACAATTCAGATGCTGACATGCGATAAGGCGCCACCGACACCAGACTAGTTCCAATAATCAGATCTATAGTAAACTCCACTTCTCTCTCAGGTGGCAATTCACTAACGTCTTCCGGAAACACTTCTGGGAATTCATTCACAACAGGTAAATCATCACTCTTAGCTTTTCCTTTCACCTCCGTCGAAGAATACAACATAAACACCACCGCACCTTCCTTAACAGCTGAATTCATCTGCTTAACAGACATAGTCACATCTTCGACACTAACCTCTTCAGGAAAAATAACCGTCTTCGCAAAATAGTTGATATGAACCTAGTTGAATTCCAACCAGTTTATTCCAAGGATGATATCAAGTTGTTCTAACGGTAGGCACACTAAATCCATACCGAAACCTCTACCAAAAATTACAATAGGATAATTCCTACAAACATATGAAGTAGTCACTGGACCCGACGCAGGAGTGTCAATAACCATACTTCCATCCATATTAGAAATATCCAAGTTCAATCTTTTAGCACAATCCAAAGCAATAAAAGAATGTGTCGCTCCAATATCAATAATCACAATTAAAGGTATGCCATTAATAAAACATGTACCTTTAATCAATCGATCATCTGGCTTAGTCTCTGATCCTGACAAAGCGAACACTTTACCACCAGCTTGTTCCTTCTTTGGCTTAGTGCACTGCGGACGGAGTATGAACTTCTTCACCACAGTTGTAACAAGTCACTACTCTCCCTCTGCAATCATTGGCCACATGCCCGAGTTTCCCACACTTGAAACACTTCCTATCATCACTCTTACAGTCTATCATACGATGTCCTATCTCACCACACTTGTAGCACTTAATGGAAGAACCAGAATCTCCCCCACTAGGCTTCTTCCATCCACCGGATCTCTGATTATTCTTATCATAGGGTTTCCCACGATCCATCTATTTCTTTCCTTTACGATCAACATGTCCTTGAGCATTCGTCCGAGTACTAGCAAGATCCTCTTCTAGAATCCTACTACAGTCTACTAAACCAACAAACCTCCGAATACGCTGATACCTGATACCCTGCTTGATCTCATCACGAAGACCATTCTCAAACTTGACACATTTGGAAAATTCTCCATCTACATCGTTGATGTAGTGAGCATAGTACTTCGCCAACTCAGTAAACTTTGAAGCATACTCGCTCACAAACTTGTTTCCCAGATTGAGCTCCAGAAATTTAATCTCCTTCTTGCCCCGAATATCTTCAGGAAAGTATCTCCTCAGAAAAGCTCTCCTGAACACAGCCCAAGTCAATGCAATACCATCTTGTTCCATTTCAGTTCTGGTAGCAACCCACCAGTCATCAGCTTCCTCTGCCAACATGTGAGTACCATACCTCACCTTCAGCTCTTTCGCACAGTCAATCACTCTGAAGATCCTCTCGATCTCCTTCAACCATCTCTGAGCACCTTCGGGATCATGAGTGCCTTTGAACAATGGAGGATTGTTCCTCTGAAAGTTTCCCAATTGCCTATCAGCACCAATACCACCTCCCAGCTGATTCCCTCCAAGCACTCCAGCTAGCATTCCCAAGGCTTCAGCAATAGCAGCATCGTCTCTTCTGTTACCTCTTCCGGCCATTGTTCTGTAACATTACAAAACAATCACATCAACACACAAGTATCGACAGTGTTACCTTGCACTAGTCGCATACAAAAGGGATAAAGACTCTAAGACACGACCGACTATGCTCTGATACCACTATTGTAACACCCCTTCTAATTTCCCCGCGAATTATATATTTAATCAGAGTTTTATCATAACGAAAGGGAGTTACAATTTAAAAATTCCAAATAACCAAATAACAACCAGTAATCATGCTTTTACTGAAGAACTTATTAAATATAGTTTAAACCAATGATTATGTCTTACACAGCGGAAATAACATGAAATCCAGAATAAATTCAAATCATAATTATTCCAAGCATTAACTCAAAAAAATAAGCTTCACAATCATTAAAATTCCAAAACAATCGTTCCCCAGTGTTACATCTACCAGAGCATGACACTGACACGTAGACAAATCTAAATAGCATAGCTCTATATGCCATTCTCACCAAATCCTGAGCAGCTAATCACTTCAATATGAAATCATCAAAGTAAGGGTGAGATTTCATCAAGATTAAAATGCATTATACATTTCTTTAAAACAATAAAACAATCAATGCATTATTCCACCTGCATTAGTATAACCAGATAACAATCCACAAATACGAGGCCATACAATTCATTATGCACATAATAACAATCAATGCAAGTATAACACTGGAATTCTTCCTAACATGTTATAATTACATATGCAATGCAGACTCCATGCATGTGGTACCAAAACGTGACCAAGTCACCAACATCGATTTGTCCATAATCACCCGGACACGAATCCAGCCTCACCACCCACAATCACCTGGGTACAGTTATTAGCAATATGAGCCAAATTCCACACAATGGGAATTAACTCCACCAGAATGCATATGCATGCACATCATTAAGCATGCAACATTCAATCCACAGAATATGATTACAACATAATTCCACACCATGCTATACATAGCCAACACCATCAACAACACATGATAACAGCAAGTCATGACATATAACGTTAATTACAACACATGAAATTAACACACAGCCAGTATACACAACGAATGATTACGAATTACAACGAATCCCTACTACGGAAACCAAAACAATCCTTCAGGATCTCAATTACTGATTTTAAAAATGTTTTGAATAGATAGTACTCGTTCTAATCTTTCCAACGATACCAACTATGCCTAAATCGGAGTTACGGTCGAAAAGATATGACCGAAACCGTTTTCAGAAAATCATGTTCTGTCCCAATACAATATGTATCGACACAAAACCTCATGTGTCAATACATAACTTGCTTGCGTCGACTCATAGCTCGTATGCATCGATGCATACACTTAAAATTATGCATTTTTCAAAAATTAGTTCAGTATGTGTCGATGCATAACACGTATGTGTCGATGCATAGCTCTGTTTTTCTTCCTATGAGTCGATGCATACGTTTTCCACGCCTCTGGTTTTCCAAAATTTTGTTGCTTGCATCGATTCATAAGGCTATGTGTCGACCCATACTGTTATTTTTCATCAAAAGTCAGTCCATTCTTCACTGTTACGAATTCCTATGGATTCCATTCCTCACCAAACTTCATAACATACCAGAACATAATTAATTACTGCGTTTTTACATCCAATTGACCACAGAATCAAGTTTTCTAATTAGCCTAGGATCATCTTACATAAATTAATCGTTCATAACACTTCCAACCAAGGTTTTACGTCGGATTATAACGTTAAGGCACAACCTAGGATCCTAATTCGAGATTCCTAACGGATCAATTCGTTCTATTGATCATCAAAACCTATAAGGCATAATAATCAGACTCAATCACCCCTTACCTCGCGATGAATCTTCGAACTCCGACGGTTTGACTTTTCTCCTCTTTCTCTTCCCTTTTCCAAAAGCACGTAGAATGAAATCCTAATTTTCTCTAATCCTTCTCTTATTCCTCAATTCCTTTATTTATTCCTTTTTATTTTCCAAATAATAAAATAACCAAATTAGAATAATTGGAATAATTAGAGCCTTTTACTCTAACACCTCCCAATTCTACTTTACACCCCCAACACTCCCATCTATTTAATTAATTAATTAAATCCTTTAATTCAAAAATACCAATAATTAAACCTTTAATTAAATTAATAATTAAATTTCTAATTATTTAATAATTGAATTATTTGGGGTGTCACAGAACTCATTTGGTTAAAACAGTTGCTCAAAGAACTTCAAATTGAAGAAGTAAGACCAGTGACACTTGTTTGTGATAATCAAGTTGCATTGCACCTTGTTTTAAATACAGTCTTCTAGATGACCAAACATATTGAGATAAACTGTCACTTTATCAGAGAAAAGATTGAATCAAGTGACACCGTCACAAGCTTTGTCAACTCTACTTATCTATTGACAGATGTGCTTACAAAATTCCCGCGAAGTCCCAAAACTAATTATATATGTGACAAGTTTGATGTATTTGACTTATATGCTAAAACTTGAAGGGGGTGTTGATATATATATATAGTATTAAGAATATTTATATATAGAATAGTTTCACATCGACATATCATATAATTTACTGTAATCTCTCTATATATAATAAAATCTTTGTAGTACTTTTTAAGACACACAATTTATTCAAGAGTCTCTTAGTCTCTCGCATTTTAACATTAATAATCATTAGCAACTCATTAAAAATATTTTTATTTTAATGGTGACACATGTGTACAAGTGAAGAGAAACCAAAAAAATCTCAATGAAAATAAAGTTGAGAAACCAAAAAGCAAAATTTTAAAATAGAAGCTAAAAAACTAAAAACACCTAAATAAGAGGAAAAAACATTTATATCTATTTTCTAAAACTTTTAAAATATTGTTTATTTTAAAAGAAAAAAATAATTGATAAAAATATTTTTTTTTATTAAAATAATCATTTTTTAATAAATAATTAAAAACATTAAATTAATTCATTAAACATAAAAAACAAAAACAAAATAAAAAAATATATATGAATTACTAATAAAAATACTTTAAAAAATAATAAATAATAAAAATAAAATATTTTGTTCAAAGAATAAAGTAATCTTTTGCGCATTTGATATTAAATACTTCATCCGTTCTTTTAAAGTGACACTAATTTGTTACTTTTTAAATGTTACATTTTAAAATTCAAGAATATTTTTATTGTTTTGTCAAAATTATCTTTATATATTATGATAGAGAGAGGAAAAGTTAGATAAACTATTAAAAATTAAGAATATTATTAAAAAAAGAATAATTATTATTTAAAAAATAATAATAATAATTGAGTATTTTGATAGATGAAAATATTTAAAAAATGACAATTAAAAGAGAATGGAAGTAGTAATAAGAGAAGACACTTTTAAAAAATAAATTTTCAATAGGGTATTTAGGTTTTTATTTTCTTTGATGTGATATTTGCCCATACTATTCTGCCGAAGCATATACTTTGATTGTGCATGGTAAAAGTGCTAACCTGTGTGGGTCCCACCTTTCAACTCTATCTTTAACATTTCATCTTTGCATCTCCTTTTTTTCCAAACCTAACAACCAATCAAATCAAGCCACGTGTATTATACAAGAAATATAACAAAACTTCTTTAGCATGTAGTATAAGCAAAAGCAATTAGCCAACTACTTACACAAGGGTTTGTCTTTGACTCTTTGTTCCTTTCCCTCCTCAAATTGTTCGTATAATACACATATGTACCTTGTTTTTTTCCCTACAATACTACATACCTCTAATATGTGTACAACTTTTTAATATTCTACTTTTGTATATTATGTTTTTTAAGAATCTCGCTTCCTATTTATACTAATGCACTTGTATTGAAAGTAGTGTTTAATAGGAATTAAATAGCAAGAAGAATAATGGAGATGGATCACAAAAAAATGGTTAAAGGAAAAGTGATTTTATTGAAGAAGAGCTTGTTGGATTTTCATGATATCAAATCAAATGTTCTTGATCGAATTCATGAGTTTTTAGGCAAAGGTGTCTCAATTCAGCTCATTAGTGCTACTACTTATGATCCAGGTTTTTTCACTCTCATAACTTCCATTTATATATTTATACTTATTAAGTATCGTGTCAATATTTTTAGTGTTTGTGTTTCTGGAGTACTAATAACCAATATTTTTGGATGTAATGTTATTAGCAAAGGGACTACAAGGAAAACATGGAAAAGTGGCATACTTGGAGAGATGGATTTCAAGTATTACATCATTGACAAGAGCATCAGACACAGAATTTTCAGTAACATTTGATTGGGATCATGAGAAAATGGGAGTTCCTGGTGCTTTCAAAATCAGAAATAATCACCATAGCCAATTTTACCTAAAGACACTTACCATTGAAGACATTCCAGGACATGGTCCTGCAACTTTTGTTTGCAACTCTTGGGTTTACCCTGCTCATCGTTATACACGTGACCGAGTTTTCTTTGCAAACAAGGTAATTCATTTCTGATAATTGATAAAGTTAAATTATAGTACAGTACTATGTTAAATTTATTATTGCTTTATACTCATGATGTTCATGACAGCTAACATGGGTCTACCTTTGCCAAAATAAAGTTACAACAGAAATTTGTTAAAAATAATTACTCTTGAATGCCATTTGGCCACAACTAAAATGAGGATTGGTCGAACTACCTACCATAACCTATTAAACTAAAATTGATCAATACTTAGATATAATTCCATATATATCATTAGACTAATTAAACTATTAAAAACTAAAATTTGATAGATCAATTTGAATATTTATGGTTATTAAAAATAAGTTAAATAATAGATAAAAGACGGTGTAATTATTTAAAAGTAGGTCAAATTAACTATTTAAATATATTTTAAAGTCATAATATATTTTTAAAATGGGTAAACTTTTTTTTTTTGAAAAAATAAAAAGATAGTCATAGTCAAATTAAAATTTAAAAGTATCGTAGTTATAAAAATAAAATAAAATAGTATCGTAGTTCAAACTCTAACTTTAACTCAATTAATGAAAGTATATGTACATCCAATTGCATGACGCTTATTCGATTATGTATAAGAAATTTAAAATTACATGAACAAACTTTTTTTTGTGTGATTATTATTATTATAAATAAATAAACCAAAGTATGTAATATTGACTGACCCTATATCAATGCAAGGACACTTTAGACAAATTTGTCCATAAATTTTAGCTTTTGTAGAGAATAATTTTATAGCAATTAATTATCAACAATTAAGTGAGATCGGATGCACTAATCAAATTACGTATAATATTTTATTAAATGATATTTTATATCTGCATTATTCATGAGTTTTTTTTTTAAAGTTTTCTAAATAATTTCTTATAATTTTAATTCTAATTATTTGAATCCTCTTCATCTGATCTTTACAATAAAATTTGTCGTATCTCTACATCTTCAAACTACATAAACTTATTTTTCACCATTTTTTATTATCATAAATGTTATTCAAATACTTTTTTATAATATTATCATCTCTAATTTTATTATATTTTACCAAACATTCAACGTAACATCTTTATCTCTAATACATTTATTTTATTTTTGTGTTGATTCTGAACTGTTTAACATTGTGTCTTGTACAACATCCTTGATTTTACTGATGTGTGATAAAATTTACTGTTCTGGTATGGCCAAATACCTATGCATGGCCCAATCCACTTCATTCAAGATTTTTCAATAGTCTTGGCCAAACCAGTTGGGATATGGTCGGTTTCCCCTCCTGAGGGACAATTTGACCACAATTTCCCTCTGCAGGTGCCCTCTGCAACTGTCCTCTGCAACTGCCCGTAAACCGGGGATATATATGGTCGGTTCCCCCCGAGGGCCAACAAGACCACACCTGCCCTGGGCAACTTCCCTCTGTAGCTGTTTGTCAGTCGCGCACATGTGGTTGTTCCCTCCGAAGGGCCAACAGGACCACAACTGCCCTCCGCAGCTGCCCTACACAACACCTCTTTCCCGTCAACCAGGGACATGTGGTCGTTGCCCTCCGAAGGGCCAACATGATCACAAATGCCCTGCGAAACTACTCATGCCCGTCATACAAGGACATGTGGTCGTTTCCCTCCGAAGGGCCAACAGGATCACAACTGTCCTCCATAACTGTCATGCGCAGCTTCCTCCTGATCTGCTCGACACGCGTGGAGCAGACAGCCAGGAAACGTCCATAACGCATCTGCCCGTAAACCTTCACCTACTCAGGGCAACAACTAGTTACGGGCACGACTGCCCATTTTGACCAAGTCTTGGAAGTTACCTATTTTTGCGAACTCTAATATTTAGACCCAAAAATAGGGACCAATGGCCAAGCGCTGGGGGCATTATATAAACCCTCACACTTGTGAGGGCCATGTATCCAATATTCACTCTAGAAACCCTAATACTTTCTTGCACCTCTTTGCATTCTTACTTCAGCATCAGAGTGTCTTGCAGGTACACCTCATCCTCCTCCATTTCTGCATTGAAGTTGAAGTCTCTGGCCCACCTCAGGTTCTGGTCAACCGACAAGATCATTTACATTTCAACTTGAGTGGTACCTTTTTGTCACACTAAACTCCTAAGACCATCATGCATTTCAAGCATCTAACTTGAATTCGATGGTTTACATTCTCTTACAACTCTTTATTGTTTTGTATTATAGACCTAAGATATTTAAACTACATGAATTATGCTATGTTATGGACTCCAACTTTCACGTCATGGTTAGAAGCACTGCTTCTTTTGCTAAACATACACTCCATATATCTTGTCTTACTTCTGCTTAGGCGAAAGACACGTGCTTTTAAGACTCATCTTTAAGTCTCCAACCTCTCATTTAAATCTTCTTTCAATTCTCTAAGTAAGACTATATCATCTGGAAAAAAACATACATCTCGATGCCAGATCTTGGACGTGTTAGGTGCGTATATCCAAAATTAAAGTATAATGGTAAGGGTTTAAAGTTGAACCTTGGTCCAATTCTATTGTAATGAAAATATCATTTTCTCCACTTTGTACCCACACATTAGTCGATACCCAACCATACATATATTGGATAACTCGAATACAAATAATCTTTACCCCTTTCTTCCATAAGACTTTGAACAAACTATCTTTAGGCACTCTATCATACGACTCTTGAGGTCAATGAAAATTAAGTGCAAGTATTATTGGTATATTTGATATTGATTCATCACATGTTGTAGTAAATATATCGCTTCCATGATTGACTTCCCAAATATAAACCAAATTGACTATCAGTAACTTGAGTCTATTTTCTTAATTTTCTTTCAATTACTTTTCCCATACTTCCACGGTATGTCTTGGGAGGAAATCCACAAACGCAACAAAATAATTCATCAACACAATTTCTCTCAAATACCAAGTACAACGAAAATCAACAAAACACGTTGAACAACACAACACAACACAATTATAGCATGGAAAAGCCTCTGTTAACTTGGAGTAATAAAGCCACGCGACCAGTAGGCCACTTAATATCTCCACTATACTCAACAATGGATACATACAAGGTTATCTCTAACACTAGTTAGAGTTATACATAAACATCATCAATATCTACATTATATCTTGGAATACAACAAGAAACAAGAGAGACAAACAAACCCAAAAACATCAAGAAATTTTCACCTCACAAATGTACTTGGCAAACTGACTTAGAAAGCTCAAAATTCAATCTCCATTGTTCAAAATGTACTCCTATGAGTGACAAATAGCGTGCCAAAAATTCAGGAGGGTCCGACCGTTGGATTATGAGAAAACTTGATTTCATGGAATTGCTCTGTATTGTATTTGGGGTTGCGGGATTTAGCATGACTGCTAGACTTTCACACGTCTCTCCTCTTTTCCTTGTTATTTTTTACACTTAAACGTTATTTCTCTTTGTTGGATAATAAAAAATGCTTACACACATGATTCACTAATCCATATCCATTTTGGCCACTAAAAATAAGAGGGATGACCCAACAAACTCCCCGACCGACTAGTTGGAGGGGAACATCAATTTGGCTTTCGTATGACAAAACTCAAACTTTCCCATAGGAAACACCTTCGTCAACATATCTGAACCATTTTTATCAGCGTGAATATTCTCAAGTTCCACCAACTTGGAATCTAATGCATCACAAATCTAATGATAATGAACATCAATATGCTTTGACCTCGAGTGAAATGAAGAATTATTTGATAAGTGAGTGGCACTTTAATTATCACAAAACAATACATACTCATCTTGTTTCACACTAAGTTTTGTTGCAAATTTACTCAACCATAACAACTCTTTTGAAGCTTCCACGTCGGCTATAAACTCGACTTCGGTAGTAGAGAGTGCAAAACACTTTTGCAACTTTGATTGGCAAGCCATAACTCCCTTGACGAAATTCACCATATACTCTGAAGTTGATTTTAGATCATCTAAGCTTATGGCTATATCCAAATCGGTATACCTAACAAACATAGGCTTCTTGCATCCCAAGCTTAACTTCAAATTCAAAGAGCCACACAAATATCTCATTACCCATTTCACAGTTTCCTTATGATCTTTTCCCAAATTTGAGAGATAACGACTCACCATTCCCACGACATGAGAAATATCGGGTCTTGTACAAACCATAACATACATCAATCTTCCAACGAATGACAAGTACAAAATGTTCTTCATACTAAAATTTTCTTCATCTGTAGATGAACATAGTTTATGACTAATCTTGAAATGAGAATCAAGTGGAATTATCATCGGTTTATCCTTATCATTACTAAAACATCGAAGGACTTTATCCTCATATGTTTCTTGTGACAAGTACAACTTATTCTCATTTCGATCTCGAATGATATCAATACCAAGATTTTTTAAGAGCCTCTCCTAAATACTTCATAGTAAAAGATTCGCTCAAATTTTTCTTCAACTCTTTAATTCTTGAAATATTATTTCCAACAATTAGCATATCATCCACATAAAGCAAGAGAATAATGAAATCACCTTCAAAAAAATTCTAGAAAAACACACAGTGACTGACCTTGGTCATCTTGTACCCATGTTCAATCGTCACATAGTTGAAATTTTGATACCATTTGTGAGGTACTTGTTTCAAACCATAAAGACTTTTTTTTTACCAATTTTCAAACATAGTTGCCATTCTATCGGAATCCATCCAATTGATCCATGTAAATTTATTCATGTAGATCACCGTGAAGGAAAGTCGTCTTCACGCTCATTTTCTCTACTTCCAAATCAAAACTAGTGGCTAGCTCAAGAACCAATTGAATAGATTTCATCTTCACAAATGGAGAAAAAATATCGCCAAAGACAGCATCTTCCCATTGTTTAAAACCTTTTACCACCAAGTGAGCCTTGTATCTTCTTTGAGAAGTACACTAATCTTTCTTAATCTAATAAACCCATCTTTTCTTTAATACTCTCTTTGGCAACTTCACTAACTCAAAGGTATTATTCTCGCGAAGTGATTTCATTTCATCCTCTGTGGCACCTATCCATTCTTTTTTGTTCTCATCCTCCAGATCTTCTTTAAAGTTCCACTTTTCTTCACCATTGATAAGAAAAATATATTCGATCAAGGAGTATCGAACGAAATGCATATTATCACGAGTAATCTGCCTCAACTCATTAGAAGCAATCAATAGCACCTACATAAACAATATCATTAGGATTTAAAACATTACCAACATTAAAATCCAAACCTTGAGTTTCAATTAGAACATCTTAGAAAGTGACAGGGGTAGAAGCAACAGTAGTTCAGTCTATATCAACCATTTCTCCTTCTTCAAAAGTCGGATCTTTATTCTCAAATTTATCGATGTATTCAATGGTGTAATCCTTCATGAATACCACATCACGACTACAAATAATTTTCTGTTGAACTGGAACAAAAATCGATACCCAAACTCATCAAGTCCATACCCAACAAACACACAATTATTCAACTTCTCGTCCAATTTTGACCTCTCATCCTTCAGAATATACACATAAGTCATGCACCTAAACACCCAAAGATGGTCACATGAAACATCTTTACTATTCCAAACATGATTTGGAACATCAAACTTCAACAGAACACATGAAGTGAGGTTTAAAATATGTACAAAAATGCTCAATACTTATCCCCCAAATTATTTCGACAACTTTGATCGAGAAAGTAAATGTCTCACCCTTTCCACCAAATTTCTATTCATTCTTTCGACTAACCCATTCAATTGTGGTGTCTTTTGAGGAGACTTTTGATGACATATACCTTGATCTTGACAATACATGTCTAAATGTCCAACATACTCTCCCCCGTTATTGGTTTGAATTTTTCACGTTTCTCTTTCAACCGATTCTTGAAACAACTTGATGGTATCTAACACTTGATCTTTCATCTTTAAGGTATAAGCCCGTGTTTTTTGAGAACAATCATAAATGAAAGTCATAAAGTATTATGCACCACCAAGTGACCATTTCTTCATCAGACCACACACATCAGAATGTACTAAATCCAATAACTCTGATTTCCTCTTTGGTTTGAATGACATAAAGGAAACTCGTCTTTGCTTACCCGCAAACAATGTGAACACTTCTCAACTTTGCATTGGAGACACCATACAACACATTCTTCTTTTCCAAAAAGCCCAAACCTTTTTCACTCATATAACCTAAATGCTAGTGCCATAGTTCAAATGAGTTATCATTGTCATAGGTATTGATGTAACACTTCAAAACACGATGTTGGACGATAAACAAGTTCTAATTCCTATTTCCTTTAGCAGCACCATTGAGCCTTTCTTTAACTTCCATTCACTACCCTAAAAATAATTATCATATCCTTCATTATCTAACTTTCTAACAGATAAAAGATTGAATCGAAATTCTAGAATATGTTCCATGCCTTTGAGAACTACAATAGTCCAATTTCTAGTTTCGACACAAATATCATCTATTCCGATGACATCATCTTGGCCATTATTTCCCATAAGAACAACCCAAAATTCGTCAGTCTCATAAGTTGAAAAAAGATCATATCTCGAGGTTGCATGAGTAGAAGCAACACTATCAACCACTTAATCCATATCATCTCATGATAGATTAAGATTCTCTATAAAAATATCACAAACAACAAAGAAATCATCAACAATAGCAACATCTTCATTATTTTTTGCTTTCTTTTTTTGTTGTTGTGACTCTTTCTCTTGTTTTCCCTTTTCAACTTACCACAATGCCTCTTTATGTGCCCTTTTCCCCATAATGTTGACACTAAATATGAGAGAGTTCATTACGTGAAGTCATGCAATTACTTGAACCCTTACTTTGATGTCTCCCTTGATTCGGTAACCAATACCTCAGAATGTGAAGTAAATCCTTGTGAGTTACGCCTCAACTCCTCATTCAACACATTACCTTTAGCTAAGTCCATCGAGATGATACTGTCAGGAGCAGAGTTAGACAAGGATATTCTAATAATCTCCCAAGAATTAGGCAAAGTACCAAGAAGCCACAAACATTGAATTTCATCATCAAAAATAAGATTTGTTGCTGCTAATTTAATAAGAATTCCTTGAGAAGTGTTCAAGTTACAAGTCGTTAGTGAACCATCACTATACACTTCAATGACATCAATTGCTTAAACAAGAACAACATATTGTTCCCCGTCTTTCTTGCAAACTACTCCATATGTTTGCTCCAAGGAGAGCGAGCATGAGTCACAAAGCTCACATGATTTAAAATGTTATCATTTATCCATTGACAAATATAATCACAAAATTGTCTATTCAACAAAGTTCATTCTTCATCACTCTTTCCATCGGGATTTTCATTATAAAAAATCAGCGTGTGAAAACCTTTCACATAAAGCAAAACTTCCATTTTTCCTTTCCAAACATTATAATTGGAACCATTTAAACTCATGATCTTAGATGTGTTTGCCTCCATCTTACACAAATCATACCACAGTTCTAGATATCACTTGTTGGGAGGAAACCCACAAACACAACAAAATAATTCAACAACACAATCTCTCCCAAATACCAAAGGCAACGACAATCAACAAAACACACCAAATAACACATATCACAATTTTAGCGTGGAAAAACCTCAGTTAACTAGGAGTAAAAAACCACGAGACTCGTGGGTCACTTAATATCTCCATTATAAGCAAAAATGAATACAAATAAGGTTATCTCTAACACTATTTAGAGGCATAGATAAACATCATCAAGATTTTCAATCAATCTTGGAATACAACAAGAATCAAGAGAGACAAACAAATCCAAAAACATCAAGAAATTTTTACCTCACAAATGGACTCGACAAACTGACTTAGAAATCCCAAAATTTGATCTCGACCATTCAAAATGTACTTCCTATGAGTGTAGAACATGGTGCCAACATTTCATGATGATCTGACAGTTAGATTGTGAGAAACTCTAATTTTGTGGAACTGCTTTATGTTGAATTTGGGCATGCGGGGATTTACTGTGGCTGTTGGATTTTCACACGTCTCTCCTCTTTTCTCTTGTTATTTTTCACACTTAAGTCATATCCCTCTTTGTTGGATAACAATAAAGACTTACACACATGTGCCACTGACTCACATCCATTTGAGTTACTCCAAATATGAAGGATAGCCCAACGGTATGACCCATTAATTTGCACAATTTTATATACTCCATTATCTTTAGAGATTGAAACTAAAGTGATTATTCTCCTTTCATCCTGTATTTTTCTTGACCTTATAATTTCGTTAAAAAGTGGTGTGTCACTCAATTTCTCTATCTCCAATAATATATCACACTTTAATATGTATGTTACCTTCTTATTATTACTCACTTTTTTCGATAATTATTTAATCTCGTACTCCATCTGTTTCATAAAAGTATCTTATTTAAGCAATATGTGGTTCCTAAAAGAATCATTAGATGTGTTAATTTACTAGAATACTCCCACTAATTATAATTAATAAATTTGTTGAATAAAATGAAAGTTAATACATAAAGATATAAATAATAATAATAAATCATACATTCATATCGTAAAATGACAATTAATTTGAGATAAGGAAAGTATTTTTTTAATTCAATTGTAATAGTTAAAGTCAATTGTAATTAGGGGTATTCAAAATCAAACCAAACTAAACTGTAAAAAAACGTATTTGGTTCGGATTAGTTTGGGCCATCTTTTAACAAAACTGCATGGTTCGGTTCGGTTTGCGGTTTGTATTTCACAAACCGAACCAAATCGAATCAAACTGCATTATGTTACAACCTAAATTTTACTTAAGTCTCATCTAACTCAAACCTAAACCTATTATATATTAGCTTATGATTACGAACAATTTTCTCATCCTTACACTTATGGTTTCAGTTTTAGTCTTCTTAAATCTCTCATAACATTATTGCTTCGTCTTCACCACTTACATCTTGCCTTGTTTTCTCTAGTCTCTACTATCTTATATTCTTTCTTTTTCACCTTCTTATTTTTATGCAAATATTCTCTCTTTCAATTTCGTTTTATCGCACATATTTATCTCTAATGTCTTCACTCTTATGTTTTTACTTTTTCATCTTCACTAATCTCTCATCTCTTCTATTTTTTTGTTTCATTATAATATTTTTGACATTATTTTATGCTATTATTCCATATTTGTTATTTCATTTTTGTTTAATCTAATTTTTACATATTAAATAGAAAATTATTGTTCAAATATGATGAGTTTTGTTGTTATTTGATAGTGTACGAATGCCAAAATACAAAGTTATGTTGTCATCTATATGTGTATGTATGACTAAACAAAATATTTGTAAAAAACCGAACCAACCGCACCGAACCAAACCGCATTGATTTGGTTTAGTTTAGTTTTTTTTTCTTTTAAAAGCCAACCAAACCTAACCAAACCGCACGCATTTTTCTCTCGCGGTTCGGATGATTTTTTGCGTCAAAACCGTACAAACCGCGAATACCCCTAATTGTAACCCTAATTACCCCTAATTGTAATAGTTAAAATCAGCTGATATGTCATTTCCTTCCTTAAACAAATTATAGAAATACGTTTCTATCTAACCTTTATGTCCTTTTCGTGAACCAAACAAAGTCATCATCCATCTAACCTCTATGTCCTTTTCCTTGAACCAAAACAAAATTTTCATTGATATGACATATATTTCATAGTAAATTATTGAGAAAAGCTATGTGTACACTGTTACACATACACCGTATATGTATACTTAACATATATTAATTTCATTTTTTTATTAATTTAATTAACTTTGGTTTTTGTGCCACCTTACTTAGCTTTGTTATTATTTACGGTGTACCTACGGTGTATGCCAAAAGCAGTGTAGGAATAACACACCTCTAAATTATTCTATAATTAACCAACATCTTACAACAAAAGTTAACAAAAGAACTATTTTGAGTGACACTTTTAATTTCTAGAAGGTATTTGCCAATTTAGAAACTTGAGGGACTATTTTGATCATACTACAATATCAAAGATTAATTTGTCTATTCACTCTAGTTGAAAATTTTAAAGTTAGTTTTGTGATTCAGGCTTATCTTCCATGTGAAACACCAGAGCCACTGCGCAAGTTGAGAGAAGAAGAACTTGCAGCCCTCCGTGGTAAAGGAGTTGGAAAACTCAATGAATGGGATAGAGTGTATGACTATGCATGTTACAATGACTTAGGAACTCCAGATGATGGTCCAGATTATGCACGTCCTGTTATAGGAGGATCACAGCAGTTTCCTTATCCGCGTCGAGGAAGAACTAGTCGTCCACATACCAAAACAGGTTAGAATTTAGACCAGCATAGTAAAGACCCGACACCTCTAAACAATGAAGGTAAAGACTTGTTGTGGTCTGATTCATTGTCTCATTGTTGCAGATCCTAAAACTGAGTCAAGACTGCATCTTCTGAACCTTAATGTTTATGTACCAAGAGATGAACAGTTTGGCCATGTAAAGTTTTCGGACTTTCTAGCTTATGCACTCAAATCCGTTGCTCAGGTTTTGCTTCCGGAGATTAAATCTCTGTGTAACAAAACTATTAATGAGTTTGACACTTTTGAAGATGTGTTTGATATTTATGAGGGAAGTTTTAAGCTCCCAAGTGGAGCTTTGCAGAGTAAAATTAGAGGACTTATTCCTTATGAGATTCTTAGGGAACTTATAAGGAATGATGGTGAGAAATTCCTCAAATTCCCAGTGCCTGATGTGATCAAAGGTAGAACAGTTTAATCTACATTCAATAGGATGGAATCATTGATATTGTTTTTGCGACGTTAATATTGGATATGATTTGTAGCTAGTAAGACTGCGTGGAGGACCGACGAGGAGTTTGCAAGAGAAATGCTTGCTGGAGTTAACCCTGTTATCATCCGCCGTCTCCAAGTAACTGTTTTATAATTTTAAGTATAATTAGGAAATGGAAACAAACATATTTTTTCAAACATTGATGTATTTTTGTGTGCCACATCATGTAGGAATTTCCTCCAGCAAGCAAGCTAGACCCTAATGTCTATGGAGACCAAAACAGTTCAATTGAAGAAAAGCACATAGCAAATAGTTTAGACGGGTTCACAATAGATGAGGTACTAATATTGATCAAAATTCACTTATTCATTGACTATAGTTATATGAAATGACGCATGCCATCTCATGTTTTTGGAGGCTCTACGTAGGTTTATCACGGTTTAACTTGTGGCATAATAAATAGGGCCCTATTTTTCTGCGGTTTAATCTAACAAAAAATTTTAGGCCCTTCTTAGCCACGGCTCAACCATGCAAATTTTTGACCCTGTACAGTAGTTTGTCGTGCACGCTCTCAAAGAAGGCGCTGAAATGAAGCAAAATCCATGTTGAATGCTATAATCAATATCTATAACAGAAATTGAGCTTCTTTATGTTGCAGGCTATTGAAAGGAACAAACTATATATATTAGATCATCATGATGCTTTAATGCCATACCTAACTAGAATAAACTCTACCAACACTAAGACTTATGCTACCAGAACAATTCTATTTCTACAAGAAGATGGCACATTGAAACCACTGGCTATTGAATTAAGCTTACCTCATCCACAAGGTGAACAACATGGAGCTGTGAGTAAAGTCTTTACTCCATCACATGACGGAGTTGCAGCCACAATTTGGCAGTTGGCTAAAGCATATGCTGCTGTGAATGATTCGGGATATCATCAACTAGTTAGCCATTGGTTATATACTCATGCAGTGATTGAACCATTTATAATAGCTACAAACAGACAGCTGAGTATTCTTCATCCAATTCATAAGCTCTTGAAGCCACACTTCAAGGATACAATGCATATAAATGCCTTAGCTAGACACACACTCATCAATGCTGGAGGAGTACTAGAGATAACAGTTTTCCCTGGTAAATACGCCTTGGAAATGTCGGTTGCTGTGTATAAAAATTGGGTGTTCACCGAGCAGGCGTTGCCTGTTAATCTACTCAAGAGGTAAGTTCAAAATCATAAACTTCTTATAGTGTTTCGGATAAGATTATATTCCAATTTATCGAAATAAAATTGTAATTATATCTCACTGAAATTTTCAGAGGGATAGCAGTTCAAGATTCAAGTAGTCCTCATGGACTGAAACTACTGATAGAAGACTATCCTTTTGCTGTTGACGGATTGGAAATTTGGGATGCAATTGAAACTTGGGTGAGTGAGTATTGTAAGTTCTACTACACATCCGATGAAATGGTTGAGAATGACTATGAACTCCAATGCTGGTGGAAGGAAGTTCGCAAGGAGGGTCACGGTGACTTGAAAGATAAGTCACGGTGGCCAAAGATGAAGACAAAATTGAGCTCATTCAGTCATGCACTATTATCATATGGGTGGCTTCTGCTTTACATGCAGCAGTGAACTTTGGACAGTATCCTTACGCGGGTTACCTACCTAATCGTCCAACGGTTAGTCGTAGGTTCATGCCTGAGCCAGGTACGGCGGAGTATGAAGAGCTTGGGTTTGACCCTGAATCAGCATTCTTGAAAACAATCACAGCTCAGTTCCAAACTCTCCTTGGTGTGTCATTGATAGAAGTTCTGTCTAGGCATTCGACAGAGGAAGTTTACCTTGGACAGACAGTAGACCCTGACTGGACTTTAGATGCTGAACCGTTGGCAGCGTTCAAGCGATTTTCGCAGAAGCTGTTGGAGATTGAGAATAGTATCATGAAAAGGAACAAGGATCCAAGTTTGAAGAACAGAAACAGGCCAGTGAAAATTCCCTATACCCTTCTGTTTCCCAATACCTCTGATTATTCTAGGGAGGGTGGACTCACTGGAAAGGGAATTCCTAATAGTATATCCATTTAACTCTGCTCAGATTGCTAGTATCCCTTCATTGAATTCTTGCTATTTATTATGAATAAACTATGCAGTACTAATAAAAAATAATGTATTGTACTGTTAAGAAAATAATGTAAAAATCGGAGATTAAATTCAAAGCATTTAAGTAAGGTTAATTATAACCATATTCTAATTTCAAGAATGTTGTCTTGCCTATAACAAGACTTAACTAAATTCAATTCAAATTGAAGAACAAAAACATCTCATATAATGGCAAAGAATAGGTCAAAACCATTCTATCTAAGTTTTAGTTTGGTAGACAATTATTGAGCATCATGAATAAGACTTGTGAGCCTTTTGAAAGACATGCAATCATAATCAAACACTTAATTGGTCCAAGTCATCAAATAATCTTATCCACATCCACAACACTCATCCAAAACAACCTTTGATATTTCAAAACTCTACAATCTAAACAACCTCTGTGTCCAATTCATCATGTCCATGGCAACTCAAACCTCTCTCTTCACCCCACCTCTCTCTACTCCCAAACCCAACGACCGTATCTCTATCCCATGGAAACAACCCCTCACCTCATCTTTCACCAACCTCAAGCCTCTCAATCTTTCAGTTTCAAGAAACATCAGAACATCCGCAACTAAGAAAGCAACAGAACCACCACCATCAAAGGAAGAAGCACCGGCTGGCTTCACCCCACCTGAGCTAGACCCAACCACTCCCTCCCCGATCTTCGGTGGCAGCACTGGAGGCCTTTTGCGAAAGGCCCAAGTGGAGGAATTTTATGTCATCACATGGGAATCACCAAAAGAACAAATCTTTGAAATGCCTACCGGTGGTGCAGCCATCATGAGAGAGGGTCCTAATCTTCTCAAACTGGCAAGGAAAGAACAATGTTTAGCTCTTGGAACTAGGTTAAGATCGAAGTACAAGATCAAGTACCAATTCTATAGAGTGTTTCCCAACGGGGAAGTTCAATATTTGCACCCTAAGGATGGTGTGTACCCTGAGAAAGTGAACCCTGGTCGCCAAGGGGTTGGTCAGAACTTTAGGTCAATTGGTAAGAATGCTAGTCCTATTGAGGTCAAGTTCACTGGCAAACAAGCATATGATTTGTGAGCTCAGCATTAACATATTCTGATATGATGCACTATTTAGTTATGATCTAATTTATGTCAAGTATGTTAAACTATGTAGTGTTTATCTTTGTTTTTAGGGTGATTTTGGTTCTTGATTTTATGAGTATTGTATTAACAAGCATGTTTTGAAATGTTATTTTGCTTTAGCTTCATCAAGCCTGTACTAGAGTAAATGATACAAATATCAAGTGGGTGAAGTGAGAATTTGAAAAATAGGTAGCACTAAAACTTCTGTTGTTGTAACATGATTGTAAATTCATTATTTAAAAGTAGCAATTAGTTACAATGCAAAATCCAAGCCAACTTTGGTATCCTAAAGAAAGGGGCTAATTAACATACCACGTGAAGCAAATTTTCAAAAATATGGAACTTTGATTTTATCATTCTTCGTGGATTGAATCTTTCAAGTGGTGGAATGAGAAGAAAAAAGAGAGTTGATAAGAGAAAGAGCTATTTCGATGCCATGGCGAGAACTCAGGGTACCACAGAGCAGATATTATAGGAAAGGTTATCAGCTAAAGTTAGTGAAGTTAGATGAATGTAGTTTAAAAGTGAAAGTGAGATAATACCTATAAATGGCGCATTGTAGAGCTTATATATTGTCGATGTTTAATAACGCTTTTATCCAACCCAACATGTAATGTTGAGAGTCGTCCCATCAAATCTAACGGTGGATGATGCACTAGTAGTTGAGATCAGGCGTTTGACTTTTTGAGGAGGTCATACTTGTTCCTATGTCCGCTGCGTGATTATTCCATATCGGGCCTTATAATTGATCTTCTTTCTTGGGTATTTAGCTGGCTAAAAACAGTTGCTTCCAAGTTTTTACTACTGCTTGTTGAAGCGAGGATTGTATCTCTAGGACCACTCTTAGTTAGCGTCTTGGGCTTCCCGGTAAATCTTTGACTCGTGAAAATGGAAAGGTCTGTTGAGTTATTAAATGTTTGTCTTATAACCACAAAATTTTTATAGAACAAATTCAACATGTGACCCTAGGTTTGACAACGAAATTGGCCATTTTAAACTACTAGAGTACCTAAGTAAATTGAGGCTTGATTGAGGTTGTTGACAACATGGGTACATGTTAGGTTGATTGTGTTATGATTGGTTACGTTTTGTTAAAATAAGTATTTCAGCAAGATGTTGGACAAGATGTCTTGACACAGTGGTACGACATCATAGCGTAACTTGTTTTACTTTTGTTAAGATTTATTTTTAGCGCAAGATCATTGAATATTTTATGAAGATATGCTTTGTGCAATCTATGGTTCAATAATGGTGTATTTCTAATATATCAAATATCTGATTTTCTTTGCCTTCTTTCACATGAATGGATGTCAAAACATTTAAGGAAACATTATATTATTTTCCTGATTGTGTGTAGAAGATTGTATTGGATCTACTAATTGTTTAGCCCATTTTATTATTGAAGCCCAAACGTTTTTCATGCTATTTAAAGGAAGGCTCTAAACCTAACAGATATAGATAGATCTACCGTGTGATTGTATCAGTTAGGGTTTAGGTTATTCGTTGTTTTAGTGAGTCACTCTTGTATCTCCTTGATGCTATAGTTGGACAATTAGTTGAGTTGTAATTATGAATCCCTCATAATCTTTTAAGCAAGAGTGGATTCTATTTATTGCAGTGTGTCTCCTCTTTGTTTTGTTGACGTTGTTATCACAGGTTGCGTGATTGAAAGAAAGTGAGAGGTATCTCATATTTAGGGGAGTCTTAGATAGAAATATCACAGGTAACGATTAGGTGTGAAGGCTGTAAACTATAGGATGTTTACATATGACTTCAAACTAATACTATTATAGTGGATTTATTTCCTGGCTTTGATGACTCCAAATGTAGGTGAAGTTGCACCGAACTAGGTTAACAATTAAATATGTTATTTACTCCTTACAAATTACTTTATGTTGTTAATTGTTACTTATGTTGTTATGATGTCTTGACATTACATTCAACTTTCTAGAAGTCCTGACATCATATGCGTCATATGTTCTTTAAGTGTCAGAATTTCAATGGCATCAGACCAGACACGTTGTTATGTTTTGTGTGTACTCCATGGAAGATACTTTCTGGTACTACGAACAAGGAAGAAGGATTTGTTAATAGACTACCTATTCTGGATGGCACCAACTATGATTACTGGGAGGCATGTATGGTGGTTTTCCTAAAATATTTGGAAAGAAAAACCTGAAAAGCATTTATCAAAGATTGGGAACACCATGTGGTGAAGGAAAAATATGGGAAGGAGACAACTGAGTCAGAAGAGGACTGGTCTAAGGCAGAAGATAAACTTGCTCTTGAAAACTTCAAAGCTTTGAACGCCTTGCTCAATGAGGTTGACAAAAATATATTCAGTTTAATAAATACATGTATTATGGCCAAAGATGCATGGAAAATCCTCATAATCACTCATAAAGGCACATCGAAAGTAAAAATGTCAAGATTTTAACTCCTTACCATTTTTTTTTGAGAATTTCATGATGAAAGATGATGAGAGCATTCATGACTTTCACATGAATATTATTGACATTGCCAACTCATCTAGTGCCTTGGGGGAGAAGACGTCAAAAGAGAAACTGTTTAGAAAAATCCTTAGTTTGTTGCCTAAGAAGTTTGACATAAAGTTCACATCTATTGAAGAAGTCCAAGTGTTATACCCCAAAATTTGTCCTCTTATTTCCCAAGTTAATCCACATTTCCATACTCAAGAATTTCTCAAAGGTTGACCAGTTGAACTCTCTCCTAAGCAATCAACCCACAAAACTAGGGTTTTGATTCTCTCAAGTCAAAGATGAGTTCTAATGCCTCAAGTTATCATCATACCTCCTCATATGTCTCAAGGCATCATCATGTCAAGTTTCAAGCCTCACAGCTCAAGTTTGCTCAGTCAATTACTCAGATGGTTGAAAATTAGTTGTATTGGACAAAACGTCAATTGTGGTCAACATACAGTCAAACTTCATCATTTTTGGTCAACATCAAGATTTTGAAGTCACATTCATCATTTGATCAAGGTTTGATCATGACTCATCAAGAAAACTCAAGATTTGATAAAAAGTCAAAGTTTCTAAATTAAGGTTTTTGGACAAAAAGTCAACAGAACTTTGACCAAGCATAATTTTCACATACTTTATCAGAAATTTTTCTACCAAAGCTCATTTTGAAGAGACTTCAATTCTATACAACTTCATGTCTCACAAGCTTTGGCCAAAAATGCTTCATTTGAGAGTTATGGATCAAGACATTATAGGTCCTTCTAAAAGTCAACAAAAAGTCATCTTTTTGCAAAGAAGTGTATATGAACATGGAAGCTTAAATGAATATGAAACCAAAAATAGTGTTTAGAGGATATCTTGAGCTTTCTAAAAAGTCACAGAACATTTCAAGATGTTGAAAATTGAGCAAGATGCAAGTTGTGCAAGTTTGACATTTTTGAAGAAATGCATGAAGAGAAATACTTAGCAAAATCAATTGTTTTCTCCAAATGGGCTTAAGTTTTTGTGATTCAAGCTTATTCTTAAGATGGCCCATGACCTCTACACTCACTTGCACGCCCTTCCCTTATTTATTTAATTTATTTTTGAATTAAATGGCTAAAATTCAATTTTAATTAAGTAAAATACAAAAATAAAAGGAAAAGGTGTGTGGGCTTGATATTTGTATGACTTGAGGTCCAAGATAGCTCATCATAAACTTTCAAAACGCACAAGAAGCATTAAGTCAAGATTGAGCCAAATATGGAACATTTTGATAAAATATTTCAATCAAATATTTTGCATTCAAGTTGATATATTTTCCACAAATGTTTGACCTAATTCTCATGCTCTATATATACTTCACAGGTTCAGAAGCCAAGAGGGCGAGTTCTTGCAGCCATAAGGCTAGGGTTTGTGTTCAAAATTTCAAAGGAAACTTGCACCATCCAGTTTCAATTTCCAGCCATCCATAGGCAATTCCAAACATCAATTCTTGTTCCTGAGGTATTGTAGGGTTTCATACATAAACAATTGGAGGCAGGTTTCTAACACCAATGGCGTGTGTCTGAGTGGTAAAATTTTGAACCAATGACCTCAAGGTCCTGGTTCAAGCCTTGCAGGGACAAATCCTATTTTTTAACACATGATTTTCTTAAATTTTTCTTATCTTTTCAATTTTCTAACTTAATTTAATTTTCTTTTCAAAATTAATTCAAACATTTTCAAAAATCACAAAAATATTCTAATTTCAGAATTAGGTTAATTAAACATTTAATTAATTTTTGACATAAAAATAATTTATTTTTCTCATGATTTAAATTATTTTTCATGATTAATTATTAATTAACTTAGAAATTAGGTTTTATTAACTAAAATCGTTTCAAAAAATATCAAAAATTATTTTTCTTTTACAATTAGGGTTTAGATGTTCTCTCTTATCCTTATACATTTTTCTTTCAATTTATTTACTTTATTTTGCACTTAAATTCTAGAAATCGATGTATAGGTCGCAAAGTTTATTTTTGTAATAGCGTAGATTTACTTTTCTCTCAATTTACTTTCCGCACCTCAATTATGTAACTGTCCCAAAGCCATGTAATAGTGTATGATATTTATTTTCCGCACTTTAGTTTCCTGCAAATATTAAACTGCTTAGATGTATGTTAACTAGGGTTTGTATGACAAGATAAAATCAATCTTAGATTACCCTAATTCGAAGATAACATATATGAATTAAACACACTCTTTCACACATGCACCCCCTTAGGGTGTCGTCTCTTGTTGCCTTTCAAATACAATGGTTATGTCCCTCGAATCTAGGGGTACCATTAGCAAAGTTGTCTACGAATAAAGTCATCACAAAGATCATAGTCCCTCGATGACCCTCGATGTTGCCTATGAATATATGATCTCGTCCCTTGGTTGTTGCCTACGAATAAGTGATGATCGTCCCATACGAATTGCTAAAGATATCCTTGCATGTTGCCTTCAATGACCATATGATGACCCTACGATTGTCCCTTCACATCCAACAGATAGGGTTACCTACCAACTAATGGTATGGATAGCGTTGTCCTAAAGGAGAAGGAAAATAACAAGAAAAGACCATTCTGAGTAGGTAAATAACACTCTATTGCTTGCTCAAACAAATCACTTTTCACACCTCACACTTATTTTCAAGCTATCTTTCAAACAAACACTTTGTATACATTCCGACGAGAATCATTACAAAGTTAAACATTTTCCAAAACAAATATTTTCGAACACTTCGTATATATTCCAACGAGAATCATTACGAAGTCAAAGCGAAATACTTCTTAAATACTTTTTAAAGAACACAAACACATAATTTTTTTTCTTCAAAAGTGAGTTAAGCAATTAAGAGCCCGTAGATAACTACGAATTGAAAGGGTGCTAATACCTTCCCTTTTCATAATTACCTCCCGTACTCAGAATCTAACGAAGGTCTTTTCCTATTCTTTTCACCTTCCCTTCATTGGATAAAAGAAAAGTCGGTGGCATCTCTTACTATCCGCAATATTTGCGATAAAACGCAAAACAAACAAGTCAGTTCTCCCACCGTGTTACACCAAGACATTTGCAACATAAAAATGGAAGAGCTTGTTAGGTTAAAAAACTACAATTTTAAAAAATAAAATCCATACAACATCAATTACAAGAACATTGTTTAGCTTAGACATTGAAATATTTATAGATAATCTCTTTTATTTTTTAATAATTTTTGTTAATTGATATGAGTCTTTTTTAAAAGAAATTCATTTCTTTTTTAAACACCTATTTTTAAAATTGGAATATGGCTTCCAAATTATTTGAGATGACTCCATTATTGAATATTGATTAAAATATGACATCTTCTTATGATAATTACACATATAAATGATAAATTTTGATTTTGTTGATATTGTTTATAATTTAACAAGATGATATTTTATTTAAAAAAATATTTTTTATTAAGGATCCATGTTTTATTATTAGTTCCAAACTTCTAAAATTTGAACTTCTAAATTATTCAGACTTGTCTTGATAACAATGTAGAATTGTTTTAATTTAATAAATTTTTTTTAATGTATACGTGGATGAACTGATGTCCTTTATCTCAAAAAAAATTTAAAACTCATAAATTTTATTAATTTTAATTTTAAATATTTTAAAATATTTATAAATATCAAATATATTATTTTAGAATTTAACCACAACATTAACAAGTGAGGAGCGATTGTCAGAGACAAGAAAATGAGAAAGAGAAACTAAAACTGGAACTTTCAATGGCCCCATAATCATGGTTTTGATTTTTGGAATTTGAAGAAGACATTTTCTAAAGACTACAACAGTATTGTTAAAGAAAATAAAAAATATCCGAAAAGATGGAATCAATAGGTTAAAGAGAAATAATAGAGTGAAGTTGCAATATTTGACTTAAAAATTATTTGAAGAGAAGGTTAACTTAATGATTAAGAATATATATCTCTAAATTAACTAAGGAGATCAAGATTACTATTGGAGCAATCAAATCGGTGAGAAAATAAGGGCGTGTTTGTTTTGATTTAGTAAAACTGTTTTTTAGTTTTTAAAATTTAAACTCATTAAATTTGTTTGGTAGTTTAGTTTTATAATACTATTTTTAAAAGCTATTTTTTTATTTGAGAGTTTTAAAAACAAAAAAAAGTAAAATAAATTTATGAGATTTTTGGTTTTGATTTTTACTTTTTAATTTTGAAAATTAAGATTAGTAAAAAAGAAAAAATTCAGGTACAATTTTTTAGGTGTAGTTTATATATATTTTCAATGAAAATATAATAAATATATAATTTATTCTTACATATACTTAATTTTTTTTATTTCTTAAAAGATATTTAAATATATTTGTCATATTTTTATTAGAGAAAATATAAATTATATATCTATGAAATTGTATCTAAGTATTCTCTAATAAAAAAAATAAAAAAATAATTTTTTTTTAATTAATGACAAATTTATAATATTATTCTAATTTTAAAATAATTTCCGAAAACTCTTTTTTAAAATTAATATATAAACACTAAAAACTAATCTCATTCAAATATAATTCAAAATGTTCTCATTGACAATATGATCAAAGATCCCTTACAGTTGGGTTTATGATACAATGATAATACCCACTATAATTATTGGAAAATTCTAATATGCAAGTAGATAAAATAATTGTATATAATATTTTTCTATTATTAATGAAATAGAGTATTTTTACAAATATATATATATATATATATATATATATATATATATATATATATATATATATATATATATATATATATATATATATATATATATATATATATATATATATATATATATATATATATATATATATATATATATATAGGAGTAGTAAAATGGGTTGGATCCGTCGAGTCGGTCCATTTGATCCGCCATTTTGGGTGGATTGGACTGAGGTTTTTGACTTGGTATCTTAAGTTGGCCCGTCTTGCCTAACCCTCTTAAAAAAACAGGTCGAGACGGGGCGGGACAAGTTTTGCCCACAGGCTTTTTGTTAAATTTTTATTTTTTACTTCGACTTAAAATAACTTTAACTATAAAAATAGCACTCTTCTTTTAAGATTATGTTGATTACATTGTATTTTAAATTATTATACAGACAAATTGAATTATAAGTTCAACGTTCTTTTTATAACTTTCTAATGCATGTGCTGTGTTGATTGAAAAATCTTGAAATAAAAGAACAATTGTATGACATGCAAAATTATTAAGTTTTCAACACATTAACTCACAATTTTTGTTTTGAAATAGATGTTGATTCTAAGAAAAGAAGGATTTTATTAGTGTATTAATAAGTGCAAAAATATAGTTATTTTGTATATATGTTTTGTAGCACTTATCTGTCCTTTTGTTGTTAATATCGGTTGAATAACCCCTACTTTGTTTGTAAACGTTTATTTTGCATATAATCATGTTTTTGCATAAATATTATATTATTTGATAGTTTTCTATTTATTTTGTAGGTATTGATGCGTATTTGGAGCATGAACAATAAAGTGTCGGAGACACGGCTTCAAACGTGCAATTTTGAACAACTCATCAACGAATAAAGCTCAAAATAAAAGAATAAAAAATTATCTATTTGGTTGATATTTTGTCGTGGTTAGATAAGTAATTGAATAAGCATTTCAACGCTTCCGACCGTGCGTAAATCCGAGTTACGGTTCTCAAGTTATGGTCGAAATGTTTTGGTGTTTTCAACTTACTGTCGGTTTTCGCCCCATGGTCGCCAGACGACGCAGAGGCGACCAGTAACGTGAAAAAAATACGTTTTCGAGCGCCAGGCGAAGCTTTTTGGTTGTCGGGCAAAACTGCACAGAAAAAATGTTTATTTAGGCGAAAAACACATTTTAAGGTATGTTTTGGATATTTTTGAACCCCAATCCATCATAGATCATTTTTTGATTGAGAGAGCTTGAAAATAACCAATGGAGCTTGCATTTTGTCGAATCAGAGGTGGATTCTCACCAATCGTCTTGACAACTCAAGAAGTGTTGGTTTATCTCTTTTCCCACTTTTTGTAAACTATATTTTGTTGGGTATTTTATGTATATTTACTATGAACACATGTATATTTGTCGCCCATGGCGTTATATAAAACTAGCTTTACAAATCACTGTTGGTTGTTGTCTTAGGTTTTTACCTTGTGTTAGGGATTTAAGTTGTGATAGACATATACTGCTTAGATTCTTACCTAGGATGATTATATAGTAGTTTCTGAATGCTAAACATAGATTTAGAGCTGACATTCACTTAGGGTATATGTGATTAATGCTTATGTGTTGGTTGTGTCGGGCGGGACATCGTCGATGCGAGTGACACAGTTGACTTTTGTGTTGTTAAGGCAGGTGATACATCACTACCTAAGTGATGCAGTAGGATTCTTAACTTGGGTTAGGAATAACTTAGGTTGTGAGAGTTACGTGATGACATAAATGAGTATTGTAGGTTGGGTATAACTGGACGATAGGTTTAAGTCTGTGACGAGTAATGTACATTAGAGCCGGACAAGTTGTCTATCCTTTTTATACTGTTGTTTGCATTTAATTTCTTTATACCTTTTCCATACAACTCATTTTAACCTCAAACTCATTAACGATTGAATTGTCGAACGACAAAAGAATAACCAATCTCTGTGGACACGATACAATATAACATATATATCACCCGGTAAAAATAATACTTTACTTTTTGCTTGCCACTATTACCGCCGAACAAAATGGCGTCGTTGTCGGGGATTGATTTTATTGTTTTTGCATTGCGATAATTCTTTAGTTTTTGAGTTTTGTAATTAATTTATATGATGTATATAATTTTTACACGAACTTGTATATGTATATTTGTGCATTTACTTGTACATATTTTATGTTTAAGTTCCATACTTGTGCATATTTGTGTTTTTCTTTATTTTCACATATTGTTGTAAATTGTCTCATTTTCGTAATGTTTGTTGTGTGGTTGTTAAGACACTTTCTTTAAGTTTGCACGGTGTGAAAATACCATGGCATGATGAGAGGAGGTTACTAGCTCGCATAATAAAGGCGTCGAGCTTACGACGTAAAACAAGCATGTTTGGTTTGCGTTTGTTTATGTGTGTGGTGACTTGTGTGTTAACAAGTTGAAACAAGGAAATCTTCTGAATTTTAAATCTTCACTTTTCAACTTGTTAATTCATTTGCACCCGATTTTCGTATCGTTATTTGTATTTGTTTTGTTGTGTCAAATTTTGATTTCCGCAAGCTTGTCGTGTTTAGCTTAAGGATTTTTGTTTGTTGTAAATATTGTAAAAAAAAAAATTCTAATTCTTTTGTTATTGTTTGGAATCAAATTTTGGTGAGGTAACTTGAAGAATTTTGAGGTGATTTTCTGAGTTTGATCGTTTCAATTCGCTGATGTATGGTACTGATAGTTTTAAAGTTGGTACACGTCAGGTACTCGTTTATCGCTTTCTATAACATAACATGTTTAGGAAACTTTTCATTTGTACAATTACCATTTCATTCATTCTTTTTGCATTACTTGCTCATGACTTGAATCACTTTAGTTCCCTTTTTACCCATAAATGTGAGGAAACTTTCCATTGTTTACATATGCTGGAGGCCACATTCTTGTTTTAACTAGATTTTATTATGCTTAATATTTTGTTTTGTGTTGATTGTATGAATGCATGCAAAGGATAAAGGCATTTTGTTTGATTTTGAGCACAACTTCCTAGCCAAATTTTCAATTCACCTTGTCAGTGTGTGAACCTTTGTAACCTCCTTTGAGCATTTTTGGTTAATGTCCATATTGTTTTTGAATCCAATACTTGTCAATGAGTGTTTGGTTTTTCTTTTTGAATGGATGTTGATTATTTGTTTTCTTGAACCCTCAACTATAATTTTTATTTGGATTTTTACCTTGCCTTAGAAAGTAGGGAGTATTCACTCTAATGTTGGTTGAATTCAAGTTGGGGAGAGAATTGTTTATGTGCTTATGTTGTGGTTGATATGAGGTTAAGAAAAAGAGAAAAAAAAAGGAAAAGAAAAAAAAAGTGAAAAAGAAAGATTAGAAAAAGAAAGAAAAAAGAGAAAATTTTTGAAAAATAAAAACAAAAAAAAAGAATATGAATAATGTTGTGTTAATAAGTAAGGTGTTTTGGTGTGAAAGTTGTGATGAAGAAGAAGTTTGATTTGAATTGTATTGTTTGAAACTTTGTGGAATTAATTGTTCTCTTAGGTTTAAGAAAGTTTTTGTTTCGATTAGCTTTAGAACTTATCACTTATTTGTTAACCAATCCACATTACAACCTTGAAAATCCCTTGTGATTCTTGAATTTGTATTTTCAATATGATCAGTTATTGAATGAATGCATAATTTAGGCTATTATTGGCAAGATTGTGGATGAGTGTTAAAAGTCTCTCACCTTTGTGTGTTCTTCATCTACCGATGAATTTTTACTATGTGCGATTCATGATTGAGCTTGTTTTGTTTTAGAATGTTTAACATGATTTTTGTACTTATGATTCATTTCGTTTATATGTTGTCGTTTTAGGATTATGGTAAGTAGGTATTTTGCGTGTACGTTTTTGTTTGAACCATACATTTATTTTACTTTCTTAAAACTTGTTGATTTGTGATTCTTTGATTAACATTCTTTGTTTCTTTGGGTTACTTAACTTTGTTTTAGGACAAACAATGTTTTAAGTTGGGGAGAATTGATAAGTGGCAAAATGTAGTTATTTTGTATATAGATTTTGTGGCACTTATCTGTTCTTTTGTTGTTAATATCGGTGGAATACCCCGACTTTGTTTGTAAATACGTTTATTTTGCATATAATCATATTTTTGCATAAATATTGTATTTTTTGATAGTTTTCAATTCATTTTGCAGGTATTGATGCATATTTGGAGCATGAACAATAAAGTGTCGAAGACACGACTTCAAACGTGCAATTTTGAGCAACTCATCAACAAATAAAGCTCAAAATTAAAGAATAAAAAATCATCTATTTGGTTGATATTTTGGCATTGTTAGATAGGTCATTGAATAAGCTTTCCAATGTTTCTGACGATGCACAAATCTGAGTTACGGTTCTCAAGTTATGACTGAAACAATTTTGGTGTTTTCAACTTACTGTCGACTGTTGCCCCATGGTCGTCGGCCGATGTAGAGGCGACCAGTAGCGCGAAAAAATGTGTTTTCAAGCGCCAGACGAAGCTTTTTGGTCGCTGGGCGAAATTGCACAAACAAAAATGCATATTTAGATGAAAAACACATTTTTTTTAGGTATGTTTTGGGTATTTTTGAACCCCCAATCCATCATTGATCATTTTTTTGGTAAAGGGAGCTTGAAAACAACAAATGGAGGTGGATTCTCACCAATCGTCTTGACAAATCGATAAGTGTTGGCTTATCTCTTTTCCATCTTTTTGTAAACTCTATTTTGTTGGGTATTTTATGTATATTTACTATGAACACATGTATATTTATCGTCCATGGCATTATATAAAACTTACTTTACAAATATGTGTTGGTTGTTGTCTTAGGTTCTTACCATGTGTTAGGGATTTAAGTTGTCATAAACATATACTGCTTAGATTCTTACCTAGGATGATTATATGGTAGTTTTTGAACGCTAGACATAGATTTAGAGTTGATATTAACTTAGGGTATTTGTGATTAATGCCTCTGAGTTGGTTATGTCGGGCGAGACATCGTTGATGCGAGTGACACGGTTGACTTCTGTGTTGTTAAGGTAGGTGAGACATCACTACCGAGGTGATGCAGTAGGATTCTCAATTTGGGTTATGAATAACTTAGGTTCTGAGAGATACGTGATGACATAAACGAGTATTGTAGGTTGGGTATCACTGGACGGTAGGTTTAAGTCTGTGACGAGTAATGTACATTAGAGTCGGACAAGTTGTCTATCCTTTTTATACTTTTGTTTGCATATAATATCTATTTGTACCTTTTCCATACAACCTATTTTAACCTCAAACTCATTAACAATTGAAATGTCGAACGGCAAAAGAATAATCAATCTCTGTGGACACGATACGATATAACCTATATATCACCCAGTAAAAATAATACTTTATTTTTTGCTTGTCGCTATTATCGTCGTTAGATGTTTACGTGTGACAAATTTAGGATTTAACTATTAAAGAATCAGTCAATATAAGAGTTTACATGATGTAAACATTGAGAAAGTCAAGTGTTGATATTTTATGCACTGCGATATTTTATGTAGTGTAATTGTTATCATTGTTTGTCTTATGTAAAATCTTAATATGGTTCTTTAGTAGTTAATTTCTAAATAGGATTAGGATGATATGTATCGTTTAGTTTTTATTTTGATATTTTTTATTTATTGTGATTGAGTTTATTTCGTTATTTTGTTGTTGTAACTGATCTTTATTTATTTAATTTTTGGACTATTTGGACTAACAAATGTTGAAGTTCTATTATGCGTAAAAAACAAAATTGTCGATTCTTTGGTAATAATTTATAAGTTTATAAATTATGTAGTAAATCAAATTTTAAAATTAAAAATATATAAATTTGGCGGACCGTGTAACGCCCGATAATTAGTTAATTAAATATTTCGAATTATTTCGGATTTAAGTAAGCGAGTGATTATTTGAATTAGTTGTTTAAATTTTTGAATGATCGGTAGAATTAATATTAATAATAATATTAATTGGTTATTGATAATAAGAATAATAATATTAGTTGGTTATTATTAATAGTAATAATAATATTAGAATTAAGAGAATAATTGTGTTGGGCTTGTTTTGATGGTAGTATGAAGTAAATTGGAGGTGTAGAGAAGTATACCCAATAAGAAAAATATAATTATTAGTTATAAATAATAAGGAATTAGGTTTTTGAAGAAGTTATTGGAAAACCAGAAAAAAGGAACCATACGTGAAAGAGGAAGAAGAATGAGGAACAAGGTTTGGAGAAAACTGCCGCCCGGGAGAAAATTATAGACCAAAAGCCAAATCAAAATTCGACCGAAACTCCGTAGAGCGACATTCAATCCAATGTAAGGGTGAGGTTCTGACTTTCTAATGGGTTGTGTGATGAATAGTATGTGGGAATTAGGATAATGATGAATTTACTATTTAATTTTGATTGGTCTGTTTGGTGAGAAATTATTTGATGTCACTGTGTTGAAATTGTTCTTGAATTGCTTGTGGGTAGATGATGATTTTGAATTGTCAATTTTATTAGTGTTAAATTTGTGTGATTTAATTAATATAATTTTGTATCGATATTCGTATGGTGATTTTAGAGTGGTGTCAATTTTGATTATATATAAAATTTATTCGATAATAGGAAGAAAAAAAGTACAGTAACAATTTCCTCTCTATATCTATATGTATATGTATTGTTTTGAAGAGAATTTATATTGTAACATCACTTCTACTGTTCCTATATATTGCTTCGTTATTATATAAATACATCATGTAGCATTACTTCCCATGTACATATTGTAACGACATATGTTGTGTTAGAAATATTAATTTCATAGCATCAGGTTATTGGATCGCTAGCCTATGTTTTAAAACCAAAGAAACTATAATAATAAATAGCATCACATTCCTAGACATCATGTTTTAAACTAAGAATTCATTTTTAAGTTTACTGATATATCTTATTTCATTAGTATTATTTGATGATGATAATAATGATAATAATAATAATAATAATAATAATAATAATAATAATAATAATAATTTAGTATTATTAATATAATTTAATTTTGTAGAAGTTAGTTTTGAATTAGATATAAGCACCTGGATAAATAGTTAAGTTGTGTTAATTTCTATTTTGTTAGAGTTGTTAATAGAGCCGTTATAATTATCAATAAAGTTGTTAGGGTTGTTTTGATTCATTACGAGATATACTTTAATTGTCAGTGTTGTTTTCGAGTTGTTTAAAATTAAATCTAATAAGCCGTAGAACGCGCCGTAGAGATAAAGATATTTGACCTTTTAGAGTTTTTTTGCTATTACTTGAGTCAGACCATCAACAAATTATTTTCATAAAGATTATTTAACATACAAGAGTTGTCGGTAGAGCAATTTAGGGATTATGGCAGAGTGATTTATAATTCATTAAGAATTATGTCAAGTTATAATTATATTTATTATGACATTTTTATGAGTTAAGAGTATAGAATAAGTTATATACTTGCCGTAAATTATGAATTTGCAGGTGATAAAATTGTGTTGTGATGTTATGATGCTGTGATAAATTTTGTTGATAATACGATGTTGCTGGGAAATTTAGTGACGATGAGTTACCTCTATTTATTGATAACAATGGTGATATAGGCTTATGCCTTGCGACGTTAATTGCGATGTTAATTACGATGTTAATTATGATGTTAATTGCGATTTTAATTGTAGTTGTTGCGTATGTGATTGTTGCATTCATTGAGTCACATATATTTTCATCTTTGTGATGGCCTGGGTTCATAGGCGGATTTAGCATAAGGCCAGGTAGGTCAACTGCCCAAGCTCTAACAATATATTTCTCTTAGCCCAACGGTTTGCTCCATTGTGTACGAAAGTTCTTGTCTTCGGTTCAAAACTCATGTATTCCAAAACTTTCAATTACTTTATTTTTTACATACAACACACTTCATTCTTAAATTTCCACAAATATAACTTTCAATGTTGCAAAACTTTCAATTACTTTATTTTTTACATTCACATTTGCTTCTCAAATTTCCACAAATTCATTTTTTTACCTACAACACATTTAATTCTCAAATTTCCACAAATTCTTTTATTGATTCTCAAATTTCCACAAATTCATTTTTTACATACATCACACTTCATTCTCAAATTTCCACAAATTCATTTTTTTATTCTCAAATTTCCACAAATTCATTTTTTAAATACAACACACTTCATTCTCAAATAATTTTCATAAATTGATTATAAATTCATTCTCAAATTTTTATATGTTATAATTAAATATTAAAAGTTTATTATATAATTAACTCATTTATTAACAAATTTTTATGATATTATTCGAACATTCGCTGCAAAGAAGTATCCGAAAAAATATTTACCTCGTAATTTTATTTAACTCACTATTATAAGATGATGTTTATCCTTTTATTTTAAATTTTATTTTTGTTGACAAAATGACGAGTCTCTTTTATTTTGATTGATAACTATTTATATATTATATACAATAACTTTGTGCTCTTTGAACTCTTGCCCAGGCTTTATAATTTTTCTGGCTCCGCCACTGCCTGGGTTGTCACCACGTTGGCCTGAATTGGCAAAATTAACGACGAAGGCTTATGCCTTGGCCTTGATGGCAAACACGATGATGATGAAAGCTTATGCTTTGGCCTTGATGAAAAACACGATGTGAGTTATGCTCTAATGGTACCACATGCATGTGCATTTGAATAAGTTGTTGCATCACATGTTGCATATTTGAGTTGTTATGATGGTGAATTTGTTGTTGTGTTATGTTGACGAATATGTTGTGATAAATGTTGTTGTGTTGATAAATTGTGGTAGTTATATTACGTTGATGATTATGTTGTGATTGTTTGTTGTGTGAATAATTTGCGAAGCAGTGATTTACATTATCTGATTCTAATATATTATTTATCATATGATTTATTATATTGTTAGATATCTCACCCCTTTCATTTGTTTCGTTGTTGCCTTTATACTGGTAACGTGCAAGTAACGAAGAATGAAGCGTTAGTAGCCGGTAGTTCGAGTTGGATTGTCGCTCTGATACGTAACACTCGGGGGGATGAACGCTAGTTGTGTTATTTGTTATTTTGATTTCGTTGCTGAAAATCATGTTGATTATATGAAAGTAATTGTGGATTTTAACTTGTTTTAAGTTGAAAAGATGTTATGCCAAATTAGTTGATTAATGTAGTTCTGCTGCTTAATAATAATAAAGTTGATTCATGTTATTTCGGTCCATCCTAGTTTATGTGTTATGTATCGGTGGTAACGTGATGTTGTTGAAGTTGAATTGTAATACTCCAATTATTTATTGAAAAGAATTTTACAACTCTGATTTTCTTGATAATTACCGGGGTAGAATTGAGGTGTTACAGACCGATCCGCCAACTCGTTAGTAAACGGGACAAACTTGACTTTTAATCTTGGATGCCTAAGTTGGCCCGTCCGCTTAAACGGGGCAGATCTAAATGGGGGACACCGCTTACTACCCATATATATATATATATATATATATATATATATATATATATATATATATACACACTATGATTATTATACACTTTGGATTCTCTGACTTCTCCTTCCTTCCTTCTTCACAAAAATAAATATGAGATCAAAGAGAAAATAAATAGAGAGATGAATATAAGAGATAAGGAAAAATGAATGAAGAAGATAGTTAGATAAAAAGATAAAATGAGAAGATAATCCACACTCATATATATATATATATATATATATATATATATATATATATATATATATATATATATATATATATATATATATATATATATATATATATATATATATATATATATATATATATATATGAGAGCATGTCATATGAGAATGAATATGTTATATGACAATGTGAGAATATATATATATATATATATATATATATATATATATATATATATATATATATATATATATATATGAGAATGAATATGTTATATGACAATGTGAGAATGAATAAGAACCATCAAATTTAAAAATTAATGGTTGAAATTAAATTGTAATCTTCACTAAATGATGTGTATCAGTCCAATTTACCTGATTTCTTCACATTGCAAGTTTCAATTCATCATAGTTTCACATAATTTCATCTTACAATACCAACACAAGTTATCACACATCATATGTCTCAATTTTAAATTTTTTATGTTTTCTTTATACATGTATTGCAGTGGTTTCTGGATGACATCGTAAGAAACATCATTGCGACTAGATGTGTAGATCGCAAATAGAGAATTCTTGTTCGCGCTATCTCTACGGGCATACATGATGTACTGAGCGAGTGTGAGACAAAGGGAATGGGTTAAAAATAGAGCCCCTGGACTTTTGTATGAGAGAATAGGATTCACCCATCTTCGTCGGGCAATTAGGAGGTGAGTTAAGCTCGTCGGGCTAGAGAACAACCTCGTTGGGCGAAGGAGATAAGACAAAAATGCATGCTTCTGGATTTTTGTAAGGGGAAAACTGATTTTCCCCGTTCTCGTCGAGCAAGCCTCAAGCGAGCAACCTGCTTCGTCAGGCGAGCCTCGGGCGATGGGTGTTTGGAAAAACTTTAACATGTCGTAACTTGAGTTTCAAGACTCCGTTTGACGCGATGTTCAAAGTGTTAGGAAGCTAAACAGATGAACTATACTTTGGTGGGATAAGATAAGTCATATGACGTGTTTTTCTAGTGTCTATGTTATGATGAATAAGATGATTTGATGAGTATTCTATTATGATGTATGTGTATATGATGAATTGTTGTATCTATAATGATGAAATGTGTAATATGAAGTATGTGTTGATATTATGATGATTAAATTAATGATGATGCATTTTTTACTAGCCGTGGTAATGTTATTATTGAGATATTTTGCATCATGCATTCATGGCACATGATAGGGTATATCCCAGTGATGGTTGCAAGACATTGTTCCAGTGAAGTTTGTAGGATGAATGGTCCAGTGATGGCCTCAATCCCATAGTGTTGATTGAGTATAATTTTATGATGTGCTCTGGTTCGAAGTGGAAATCGATCCTATTTGTGAGGATCTTTGGAGGAAATGATGACTGAGTCATCAGTAAAGTTTTGGTACCACACGCTTGAGTCTAAAGAAGTTGCATTGCATTTCTTGTTGCATTGCATAATATTTGATTACGTGATGATTTGTGAATATATAAATTAGTGATGTCGTAAAGATGATTGTTGACTGATGTTATGTTGATGCTATATAAGAATAATGAAGGGAAGATGTGAGTATAACATGAAGTTCTGATGATGTGTGGTTTCTCAGGTTAATGTGTTATAACTACTATATTTATTCCTTGTGTATTTTATAATGATTATGATTACTCACCATTTTTTATTGGAAATGTTACCTCTATACGTGGGTAACTTGCAGGTAATCAGGAATAGTCGTAGAAGCTCGAAGATAGATTTATGGAGTCTTAGTTTCTTTATTTCAAATAAAGAGAGTCTTGCTCTGATATGTAACATCGGGGTCTTTGGGATCGTTTGAATTAAATTGCATGTTCCTTGTTGACATGATGTGTTGATAATGTTTTATTTCTTTTTTAAGATTTTTTGAAGTTTAACTTAAGAACTATGAGTGTGATGACATTTGATTTTTGAAGTATTTAATAGAGATTTTTTGAGATAATATTCCGCTGTGATGTGTTGAAGCTTTATGATGATGTTTTCAAAGAGATAAATATTTCAATTTTGAGAACGTGTGTTACAGAGCAATGTATCTTTTGTATGTATGATATTTTATATGAAGATGTGACACCTTTTTGGTGCAATACTATAATTTATTATATATAATATTCATGGGATTTTAGAAGGGAGTTACAGAAGGAACCAACGTAAAAAGAAGTATACTTTTGAGGTTGTAGATTCGAGCAACAGTCGCAGATCTTAGGCGAAGACAAATGCTTAAATGGCGAAGAAACCTATGAGGGAAAGCTTGTTTCTTCCTTTGGCAGTAGTAGTTAAACCTAAGGGGGATGGCGCCATGCAGAATGAAGATGGTGACATGTTAACTAATAATTTTGATCTTGGATTGGAAGGTGAACTAGATATATTATACAATATGATCTCTATTATACCTATAGAATTTGACCAAATTACTAAGGCAACTGAAGAAGAGGATGATTATTTTGCCACTGAAATGGCAATTGTTGGTAACTATGGTTTGTGTTTTAAATCAAAGGATTGAACACAATATCAATCTATCGTGTAGGTATATTCACCATATCATGGTTAATTTCATCCATTTGTTGCCTCACGGACTAGAGGGAACTAGTGGTAAAGGATGGCATAACCAGAGGAATATATCCCAACCCTCCTTGTGGTTGTACAATTTGACTGATTGTGTATAGTAGATCATGACGTTAAGTATGGATTAAGAGGCGATGCAATAGATATTCCCTACTGCCAGGGGAAATCGTAAAGCTTGGGAGAAACCAAGACCTAGGGTCTTCTAAAATAGTTTGTGTAACTTTGAAGTAGTTGGAATACTTGCTAGATGTGATGGGGAAACAACCACTTCTGGTAATATCGTTGAAACTGACATTTGACTTATAACATGAGGGGTTACTCCAACGGTTTTCAAAGTTCACGCATTACCAAACGTCGATTAAACTAGACATTCTTTTATGTTTGTTGTGTTGTTTTATGGAGGATTTTTTTTAAACATTGGAAGAGTCATTTTAACAAGAGTTTTATCACTCCTCAGGCGTATGCTTTTTGTGAAAATTAAATTTTCTTGCACAAAAAGGGTCCCATCGAGTGTGCCAATTTGTTTAATGGTAATTTTAGTAAATCAAATCATAAGTTTTTATGCACTTAATGGATTAAACTTGTAAAAAGTCTATGGATAATTTGTGTAGAGAAGTATCACGAAAAGTGTTTGTGCTTAGAACTTGGATGTTTGAATGTAAAACAAATGGACATAATCTCCAATGAAAATGATGCAGAATTGCTTTGGAAGAAGAAAGTAAACAAAAAGTATAACAAATGTCATTAAAGTAAATGCTTTGAATTTAAATAATTAAAATAAAGGACATAGACTCATACATCTTCTCACAAAGTATTTCTCTATGTGACTTGGATACTTTAGTTATATAGAGAATAAGTGAGTTTTTCGATCTTAATTACATGAGTGAACTTGATTTATATACTAATCTTCAATAATCATCGATAAAGGTTACTTCTCAAGCGTTTGAAACAAATCCACTATGTGGGCTTTGTTGTTGCGGTATAGCGGCAAGCAAAGAGTTGGTATTATTTTTACCGGGTGATATATACCGGTTAGGTTATATCGTATCGTGTCCACAGAGATTGGTTATTGATTCGTCGTTCGACAATTCTACCGTTAATGAGTTTGAGATTAAAAGAAATGAAAATAAAAGACAAAAAGTAAATGAACAAAAAGTATAAAGGATAGACAACTTGTCCGGAACGAATGTAAACTACCCGTCACAGACTTAAATCTACCACCCATGTCATACTCGGCCTACGATACTCGTCCGTGTCATCACATACCTCTCACAACCTAAGCCATTTCTAACCCAAATTGAGAATCCTCCTAAATCATCTCAATAGCCATGTCTGGCCTATCTCAACAACACAGAAGTCAACTGCGTCACCTCCATACCCATCTCTAGCATACTTCACTAACGCAGAGGCATTAAGTTCGGATACTCTATAGTGAATGTTAGATCTAAACCCATTTCTAGCATTCAGAAACTAACAGATAATCATCCTAGGTAAGAATCTAAGCAATCTATCTCTAGCAAAGCTCAAATCCCTAACATAAGTAAAAACCCAAGATAACTACCAACACGGATTCGTAAAACAAGCTTTATATAACGCCAAGGGCGACAAATATACATGAGTTATGAGTAGATATACATACAAAACCCAACAAAAGAGATTACAAATAGAAGAGAAGAAGAGGAACCAAACATTTCTTGGTTTGTCAACACCAATCGACGAGGGATTCGACGAGGGATCATCCAAATGCAAGCTCCAATGTTGTTTTCCAAGCAAATCTATCAAAAATATGATGTTGATGGTGTTGGGACTCAAAAATACCCAACCCATAACCTAAAAATGTGTTTTTAGCCCCTTTTAAAGAATTACGAAGTCGCAGGGCTAAGCGATCATTATGTTCAAGATCTTGTTTTGCCATATCTTGAGAACCGTAACTCGGAATTGAGCCCGGTTTGAAGCGTTGGAAATCTTATTCGATGCTCTATCTAACCATGGATAAATATCAATCAAAATGATGATTTTTATTTTGTTGATTTTGAGCTTTATTCGTTGATCAATTGTGCAAAATCGCACTCTTGAAGCTTAACCTTTGGCCTTTATTACTCAATGCTCCAATTATGAATGAATACCTATAAAAGAGATGAAAAACTATCAAATGATACAATATTTACACAAAAACTCAATTATTCTATTATGTACATATTTATACTAAAAGCGGAGGATTTATTCGAAGAATATCAACAAAAGAACGGATAAGTGCCACAAAATGTATATACAAAATAACTATATTTTGGCACTTATCAGGCTTCCTCTTTCTAGTCTGCTTCCATGCGTCTTTAACTTTTGAACTCTTGCAAACCACCAATCATGCTGATAACTACCTTTAAATCTTCCAATTGCCTTTGTCGAGAATCTCCAATCGACTTCTATAGTATTGTCGAAACATCCCTAGTTCAGCTGACCTCTAGGTTTGAAGACAAGTCCCTGACATCTGATAGGAGTATCGATCTCGACACTTCTACGCCATATCTCCACATTAAAGTGTTGATTCGTGCAAATCTTTTCGAGATTCTAGATATATTTTGAAGAGAAAGTTATCTTTATCTTATGAATTCGTTCTTGAGACTTTTCTAAACCAAATTATTATTAAATTTTGATGAAGTGTCGAAATTCATAGGCTAATAATATGGTAGTGTTTATTTGATAATTTGTGTATTTTTCTCAATTATTTTATATTATTACATGTTTTTATAGCTTACCTGTTTGTGTTTGTCTAACTTGATCATGCCTTTGTGAAATCACAATAAATATATATTAGTGAGTCTTGAATTTCAAGTTGGGTGAAGCCTAAATATATTCAATATAACAATGTTCGAATTGTTTTAATTTAATGAATTTTTTTAAAAACAATTTAGTGTGTATGTGGACAAAGTGATGTCCTTTATCTCAATTTTTTTAAACTCATACAATTTTTATTAGTTTAAATATCTCAAATATTTATAAATATCAAAGATATTATTTTGGAATTTAGCCACAACATAAACATGTGATGAACGATCTATGGAGATAAGGACAAAAGAGAAAGGGAACCCAAATGGTCCCATAATCATGATTTAGATTTTTAGAATTTGAGGAAAACGTTTTTTAAAGACTATAGTGTTAATGAAAATAAAAGTATAGAAAATGCACGTAAAAGATTATTATAGGATAAGAAATACACTATAAGAATTATAGATACAGCAAAAAATTATTGTGTCTTTGAAGTTCAACTCGTAAAATATATAAAATAGTAAAATATATTATATTTTAAATCAATTCATAATGATGTATCTTTGAAATTGTGTAAGAATTATTTAAAAAATATTTATTTTAAATGTTACTTTTATTTATATAATTTCAAAAAAAATAAAAAATACGTTATTATTTGAATTCTCACGTATCCTGGTTTGTCATTAATTTATTATTTAATATTATGTAAAAAATACAGTAGTAAAAATATAAAAACATCATAAAAATTGTTCATACTATATTATTTTTAAAGATTAATTTAAAATAGCTTATATTTACAAATTAGATAAGAATTATTTTAACGTTAAAAATATTTATTTTAAATATTATTTTTATTTGTATAATTTCATATAAACACAATAGGATGTAGCAAATTATAGAGTTATAATTGAATATGTGTTAGTTATAATGTATTGTTATAATATTTGATGCATTGAATTTAATATATTATATAGATTTTTATTTATGTATAAATATATATATAATATATTAGCGTTTAATTTTATTTTTACAATATATTTATTTATTTATAAATATTATTGAAAAATATAAATATAAATATAAAATTATTTTAAAATTTTAATAAAATTAATTATTTTAAAATTTTAATAAAATTAATTAATTATTTTATCAAAATGAATAATATTTATTAATCAATCACATAACTAACTTTTCATTAAGAGACAGGAACCATTATTTATTGATTTGACATTAACACTAGATTTGACATCTACCATACAGATATTTATTTATTCACAAGATCATTAACAACATATACATACACAAGGTTCCGACATTATTTGTCCACAGTCTGTGTTTAGGTTGGGTGAATGACAAGTTGTCTGGTATGTACAACATCGTGCCTTAACCTACTTTTCCAAACCAAGTCAGTTTTCAAGCTCCAACAGCTGTATATGCACTCAGCAAAGCATCCAATTCGCTGTTCGTGCGTGAAATCTTTCTCTCACTATCCTCCACTCTGTTCCCCCATATTCCAGGAATTGCTTCCGCAAGTGCAACTCTATTCACACATTCCACTACATAATCCCCAACTTTGCTTTTCACACCCTCTCCAACCTAAAAAATACATACATCATTAATTAATTTCATAATCACAATTATTAAATCAACATCATATGACTTTGGTTTGTAAAATTACCAAAACAGTATGGAGACCGATTTCTTTAGCCGCAACGATGTTTCTCACGCTGTCATCCAAAAACAACTGCAATAATGCATAACAAAACATTACAATTTTTTCATATTTATCATTATGACTAATTTACCCATCTTTTATGAAAAGTTTGACAAGTTTAATGAGTTGACTCACGGTACGACGAGGATCCACGTTAGCAGTCTGAATCGCGATTTTAAAAGCACCCAGAGAAGGTTTCAACAAAACAGGAAACTCATCGGGTCGGGTCGAGTTCGGTAGATTCGGGTTTAAAGTCTCAAAGCATATAATCTGTTCGAAACACTCCGTTATACCAAGTCGATCCAACGCCTTCATCGCATGAATCCTGTCCGAATTCGTAAAAATCTAAACCGAAAACAGAAACAATTCCAAACTTAGTAATTTTTATACAAAAAGTAATAATCTCAATTAATTAATGGAAAGATTTAAAATAATTAACATACAATTTTCCTTTGCTTAATGGATCGCAAGAGGTTTCGTAACTGAATGTCAGGTTTGATTAATTCATAAGGTAATCTTCCGTGCACGAAACTGTTTAAAGTAAGAAGAACGAAAAGTTAATCATGATTAGATTAGAGTATTAAACATAGTAATAGTAGTAATTAGTTACCTGTGGTAATCTTCTGCGGTGATATCATAGCCTAGAGCCTGAAGTTAATCAATAAATTAATTAGAATTAGATTGAGATTGTTGTTATTAATATATATTAAGTTATTATTATGTTATTAGTTGTTGAAGAGATATTGGAATGCTAACTCGTAAGCCGGCGAGGGTGCTGCCGTGGGATTTAAAAAGTTGGACTCGGAGAGTGGAGGCTTTGATTTGTGAGAAACCGCATTTTTCAATTAGGAAGAGATCGATGTTTTTCTTAACGGAAGCTCCGATTCCGATGCTGGAGGAATACAAGGTGTCGTCCAAATCTGAATGAGAGAAAAATGGATTAGAGAAAGTGACTTTGAGAAGATGTTTCGTAAGAGAGAAGGTGAAATCTTACCGAAGATGATGCAGTCGAAGGGAGAAGAAGGTTTGTTACGGAAAGCCATGGTTGTTTGTTGTGTTTTGATTCTTTTGAAAAGATGAAAAGAGAGAGCGAGTGAAAGAAAGTTTTGGTGGAGAGAATATATAGAGAAGGAAAGAGGAGAGAAAGGGTATATTCGTAAACTGATACGGTAAGCGCGGAGAATAGGGTTTGGATTGGATAGATAGATACCGAAATTCCAATTAGGGTGAGTCAGCGTCTTGCATTGTTGTAAGCTGAGTAGATATGGGGTCCACGAAATGCGTGTGTGATAACTAATGTTTCCGCGGAAATTTGGTACAAGGACGGTTATGTCCTTTGTGGTTATCGCTTATCATGTGAACAGTGATAAGTCAATTCCAACAAAGGTTTCTAATTTTCCTACACGGTTGTTTGTTCATGACACATGACAAGTACTCACAATAATAATTTTATAAACGCATTCTCTTATACTATCTTTTTAAAAGTTTTACTATAATATGGGTTAGTAGTTTATCAAACTTTCCTATTTTTCTGTTCTGAAAATTAAAAATTATTTTATGGAATATTTTTAAGATAATGAATTTCACTATTAAAATATGGATTCATGCTAACGCCTTAAGAGTAGATATTAAACATACTATAATTAGAAAAATTTAAATATAATTAAATATAATAAAATCATATTTAAAATTTTAAAATATTAAATACACGCGGTCTAAGAAAGTATTTCTACAAATAATTTATTAACATAGATTCTTGGGTACATGTTAATTTTTCTCTTAAAATAATATGCTTAAAATGATTTTCTCCATTAATAAAACTGAGGACTGATTCGCTGTCGCGCGCGAATCAAAACGAGTAATTTTTGAAAACGTAGTATAGCGACAATGACTCGAATCGTCTCACAAGGATTTTTGATTATTACTAACCGAAGGTAAATCGAATTAGGGGATTGGTTTGGTGATCGATTAAGAAGAAAAAAAAAGAAAATAAGCGCTTAAAATAAGTGATTATAAAATAAGTCAATCTACTGATTCAGTTCCTACTATCATCGATTATTATAATTTTAATACCCGAAGCAGATTGTCTATTCCTATTTGGATACAAACCTAGTCACAAGCGCGGTAAAGTTTGTGAGATGTACGATCCTATTGTCCGAATTAAGCAAATGGGATAAATTTTCATGGATTAAGCAAACATGATTGATCAGACACAACAACGAATTAAGCAAACGCGATGAGTCTAAGTTAGGATCATACAACCAACCAAATTGAATCAATATATTTTATGCAATTGAATTAAGCATACAATAACACAAAATATTATTGAAAGGATTTAAACTGAAATTAACATTATAATAATCTCAAGTGTTGGAACCTGAATACACTAGATCGACTCTGGATGTTTAGTTCCTCATCATAATCGTCCAAAGCAAAAAGTATTTCTTTTTTGAATAATGAAATGTAATCTCAAATTATCCGGCTAGGTATAGCAAGGACAAGGATTCGGGTCATAACCCAACTGGGTCAAAAACACAACCCAGGCCCAAAACAAAAGACCCAAAACTTAAATATAAAAAATGCTGCAACTTCAACGACTTTTTCAACCTTGCTACAGTCCGAATCAGCTTCTGGCCACAACTAGAGAGTTATAGTTCTTTCTCTTATCTTTCCAACGCATTGTCAAACGCCTCAATCTGATTCTTGTAGCTCAAGTTATAAATGTTTTCGCGGAAGCTGCAAATGCTGAAAATAAAGCACGAAAATTAAATTAAAACAAAAATAAACTAAATTCAAAAAATATTATAAAATATAAAAATAAATAAAGAAAAGCATAGAAATGATTAAATTCAAATATGGAAGAATGTGCATTAAAATGCACTGATCAAATTCCCCCAAACTTGAACTTTTGCACTCCGAGCAAAATAAAATTAAAACTCAAAAAGAAATTCAACAACATCAACATTTACTCATTCTAGGCTACAAACTCTTCTTCAGTTAATATTGCAATGACAGGTACTAATCTTGCATACTAAGGATATAGTATGAACACTAATCTTGCCTCCTGAATATACAAAGCAATTCGAATTAAATTATTATGCTAAAGTCTAACTTACTCATCCTCCTTTTTGCTCTATTTTCATTCAGGCGCAATCACATTAAGCCCGTTATCTCCACACACTCATAGCAAAGCGACCGTTAGTGACTCTGATCCTTTTTGTACGGGGTTCTGGTACTTACGTGGTATAAACGTTTGCTTACTCAGTTGTAGTTGCGTGGGATCGGACCGTAATCCTCCCTACCAAGTTCAAAGACGAAACCAACCAACCAACTAACGAGTCTTATTATCAGCTCTCTTTTTGTAGGCTCTATGACCGTTGGGTTAAGTGACCGGGTGAGGGTCACCAAACTTAGAAGGCGCGTTCCTTTTTCTTTCTCTTTAAAATTTTTGTTTTCCGGAACACGCACTTATATTCATCAGCTTCCTTGCATAGAGTGTGTGTGAGATGGTGCTGACTGCTGAAATAAACTACTCAAGAGCTGTCAGAGAATGAGAATTCAAGGCTAAAACATAATAAGAATTCAAATCAATTTCCATATGCAGGAGACTTACAGTGTTAAGACGATACCGATCTTATGAACTTTTCCCAAGTCTCCACAACTAACCTCAGATTAATCTCTAACCCCAGAACGTTCAAACCAGATGCAATTTATTTTATAACTAAAAACAAAACAAAACAAAAAAACATGGAACAAAAGCAAATAAAACAAAAGATTCTCTCCCCCACACTTAAAACAAGCATTGTCCTCAATGAAAAGACATAACTACTAAATAGGAGTGAGAGAGAGAAAGGAAAGAACACACCCGAGTAGTCAAGGAGGATAAGTAATCACATAAGCATCCTTTCTCAAAGGAGGTCTTATACATTCTCTTCTTCCAAAGTGGGGCTCTCATGAAGTAGTTTTGGGTAATGTCCATTGAACTTGAGAATTTTATCACTGCCTTCGCCTTTTATTCCAGGATCAAAGAAGAATCTTCGATAAGTAAAAGTGTTGAATGGGCACGTGATCTTCTTTCCAACAACACCAGAGATCAAAAGATTGAAGGGCTTCCTCACTATTTTTGTTTCATCTTCCCCTTCAATTGAGAACATGTGCAAAATCATGGATGAGCTAATATTGGGAATGCCGACCAAAGTCCACCCAATCTCCTTCTTATGCTTCTTCAAAACCTGCAAAAGCTTATTTTATTGATAAAAATTAAGGTTAGAAGAAATTATAACCGGTAGCTTTTCATTCATCTCTAAATAAGCATATTTAAGATTTTCAGGAATTTGTTTCAGCTCTTGGGAAGGTGGTTGTTCGATGGATGGTATGTTCCGGGAAGCCGGGGTGTCGAGAGTTTCATCTACATGAACAACTTCATTTGCAACCTCATCTGCAGTAAGAATATCAACTTGCAAGGCACCTCAATTTCAAAGACAAACAGAGCAAATTTTAGTGTCAGTACAAACATCACAAGAATAAACATCGTCAAAACCAGACAATGATGGAAAATCAGCTACAAATAAATCACTACAAGTATCATCAACAATTTCAGAAATAAACTCTATTTGAAAAACAGAACTCTCTTCCAAGGATTGTTGGTTTGATCCTTGAGCTTGTTGCATGACATTCACAAAAGTGGCAAGTTGTCCAATCTGTGTTTGCAGAGTCTGTAAAGTATAATTTATTTGTTGTTGATATTGGAGATTATTTGCAGTCATTTGTTTAACAATGTCCTCTAGTGAAGGCTTGGGAGGTGCATAGCTCACAACCTGAAATTCTTTTAGATGCGTATGTGCATCCTCACCTGCAAAACCATTAAATCTAGGCAACAAATGTATTAAACTAGATTTCAATTCAAAAGGTGCATCACCTATAGGATAGTCAATACATAAACCATTATAGTTCATATAAGTGGAAACCAATTGCCTCAAAGTTCTTTGTTCAGTCATCTTATCAACAAACACATAAATACAAACTATGTCCCAAACATGCAGAATCAAATAGAAAGAAGAAAAAAAATTAAAATAAATTCATAAAAATACAAAAACACCAAATTTAATCTAATGACGTAAAATAATAATTTTGAGATTTTTTTTGATTTTTTTCGACTCTATGAAAACAGTAATAAATTAATTAAAAATAGAAAAAAGATGAATTTGGCGATTTGACGTTGGAGTCCTTCACTCTTTTAGAGTAAGGGAGAATTGATCGCACGATTTTTTTGCTTCCAGTAGGCAAAAATATTATACAATCGGACACAAATTTTCTAAAAACCTGTTTTTTTTTCCGACTCTAAACGCGAATTGACCAAAACCGTGAGGAAACTAGGGCCTAAATGCGAGAACACTAATCCTAAGACTCTAAAATTAGTTAATAACAACAAGAATCCCCGGCAACAACGCCAATTTGATTCGCTGTCGCGCGCGAATCAAAACGAGTAATTTTTGAAAACGTAGTATAGCGACAATGACTCGAATCGTCTCACAAGGATTTTTGATTATTACTAACCGAAGGTAAATCGAATTAGGGGATTGGTTTGGTGATCGATTAAGAAAAAAAGGAAAATAAGCGCTTAAAATAAGTGATTATAAAATAAGTCAATCTACTGATTCAGTTCCTACTATCATCGATTATTATAATTTTAATACCCGAAGCAGATTGTCTATTCCTATTTGGATACAAATCCAGCCACAAGCGCGGTAAAGTTTGTGAGATGTACGATCCTATTGTCCGAATTAAGCAAATGGGATAAATTTTCATGGATTAAGCAAACATGATTGATCAGACACAACAACGAATTAAGCAAACGCGATGAGTCTAAGTTAGGATCATACAACCAACCAAATTGAATCAATATATTTTATGCAATTGAATTAAGCATACAATAACACAAAATATTATTGAAAGGATTTAAACTGAAATTAACATTATAATAATCTCAAGTGTTGGAACCTGAATACACTAGATCGACTCTGGATGTTTAGTTCCTCATCATAATCGTCCAAAGCAAAAAGTATTTCTTTTTTGAATAATAAAATTTAATCTCAAATTACTGTAGCGGCTGCTAGGTATAGCAAGGACAAGGATTCGGGTCATAACCCAACTGGGTCAAAAACACAACCCAGGCCCAAAACAAAAGACCCAAAACTTAAATATAAAAAATGCTGCAACTTCAACGACTTTTTCAACCTTGCTACAGTCCGAATCAGCTTCTGGCCACAACTAGAGAGTTATAGATCTTTCTCTTATCTTTCCAACGCATGGTCAAACGCCTCAATCTGATTCTTGTAGCTCAAGTTATAAATGTTTTCGCGGAAGCTGCAAATGCTGAAAATAAAGCACGAAAATTAAATTATTAAACATATGGGCAAAAAAATTATATATTACCTCATATGTAATTTGCGGTTTAACGTTTTGCTCAGACTGCCTAAAACTTCTAGCTCCGCCACTGAAAAATGTGTAGAAAAATCTCACATTAAATAGAAAAATAGAAAAATTAAATATTTGTGAGTGAGAGAACCCACATATAGGGATAACAACAGGGCGGATCAGAGGCGTGTTCATGCACACTCAGGCCCGCACCTGCCATGCAGACTCAAACCTACACCCGCTTCTAAATTCGGTTGGGACTAATATTTATTCCAACGTTCCTGCCCCCAATAAAAAGTGGGTTTCCTCGCACCCGTCCCGCATCCGCCCGAATAAATTTTAATTTTTTTAAATTTATATATTTTTCAATAAAAATAAAAATCTAAATTAAATAGTTAATTATTTTAAAAGCATTTTTTGTTTGATATTTTTATTTAAATTGTATTTTCTTAAAAAAAAAATAATAATTCTAATAAATATGATATATTATAACATTAAAAAAATGCAAATGAGTAATAAAACTATTAAAATTAAATTTAGTTGACGGGTGTGGTGCGGGTGTGGGGAGGGTACTAGCATCATCCGCCTCCAAGCCCGCACCCGTAAATAAAAATTGGATTTTCCCGATACCTGCACCCGCCCTTGGTTAAATCGGGGTTTTCCCATTAATTTTGGGGAGAAGGTGGCCGGGGCCCGACAGGAGCGGGTTAATTTGCCATGCCTACCCACACATCTATCACCTTAAAATTTTGGGTGAATATTATTGAGAATCAAGTGTGAGGAAGTCTCACATTTATTAGGAAATGGAAGATTTAACATTATATAAGTGAGAGAACCCACACATGTAACGCCTTAAGGTTTTAGGTGGATATGTAGCGTGTCTCTCACGAAAGGTGTGTCCCAAGTGTAAAATATTTTTTCTTCGAAATTTCCCATAACAATGGTATCATGAGCCTTTGGTTTCGAGATAGGGACCGACTTGCTTGAATCGGAACACTTCCCGCATGTGGTGGTTAGAAGGTATTTCGTTGAAGAGTGTCAACGATAGTACAAGTGTTTGTGGAAGAGAGAGCTTCCACATGAGGGAGAGCATTGTGACTCACACTTAAGGGGGAAAGTTGAGAATCAAATGTGAGGATGAAATCACAACATAAAGAAATGTCCCAAAGGAAAATGCTCCTTCATGTTGACTCTTGATTTGATAACCTAACAAAAATGACCAAACATGAGAAAACGTGTTCCGAAAATTAACTTACTTTGATATCATTTATCTTTGACATTTTTTCTTTTAGAAGCAATAATTTTTTCCAGAGAATACGAAGACTCAGACATAACAATGCTGTGTCTCTTAAGACAAGTTGATTTTGTCATCCAAAAAAGGATAACAATGTACCTTGTTGTGTATAATTTTGATTATAATTATTACGAAGTGTAATTTATACAAATTCTTTTTAAAAGCTATAAAATAATAACAATTACTTCCTAACTGGTGCACTTTTAAGAGCATCGTGAATGATACATCATCGAGACACATTTATAAACAACAAAAATGTTTCAATTTTTAGTCACTATTATGAGTAAACGTCAATTATTATTAAATCATTTAATGTTGTAATTTCAATATCCCTCTCTATTTCATTTTTCAACATTCCATTAAATTTAATAAATAGGACATTATAGTAAATTTAATTAATATTTTCACCAAATTTTAAAAAAAATTAAATATACTTGATTGAATTTCTTAATAAATATGAAAACCATTTTTGTTGTTTTTAAACGTGTCTCGAGAATATATGATAATTTCTCAATTTCTTTTTTTTTTGTCAAAATCATTTATTAATTTCTTAATAAAGTTTTTTTTCTTGTTTTTTTAGTATGACTTTTGCTTGTTTTAAATTGTCATTGAAGTTTGCTAAACATTTAAATTATTTACCCTTATAAAATTATACCAAATTAAAAGAAAGATTACTTTTTAAAATGAAGTGAAAAATTATTTTGCTTAATTTAAATTAATAAGCATAAGTGTGACTTAACCACGTGATCTTGTTAAATATAAAGATATTATTTTTAAAGTATATGTAGTTAAGTTTTATTGTTGCATATGACAACGATGATGCATGTGAATATTTTGTGAGTAGACTAATAATTGTATCTCACAAGACATGGATATGAGACATTTGTTGGAGAAGTGACTCAAAACACAAAAAATGATGAATTGTGTGAGTTTGAAATACGATGTCCAATTAAAACTTCTTTGGTAAATAAATAGGTTTAGAACAATTTTATAAAACAAACAAATAATATGTAGCGAAATAAATAAAGACTAAAAAATAAGAGTAAATAGATGAAATATAAAGATATAATGGTCAAGTGTACTATGATATATACATATTCAACCTAACCACTTGGTCTACTATTGTTCCAAAGAATTTCTTTTAGAGGGTTTCCATTGTATAATATGAGAGCTTTTCACTAGTTATGTCCACACAACTTGTTACAATTAAAGAGGTGTTTTACAATGGCTATCCTCCAAACCAAACATGAGAATTTATACCAGGACAATCTCAAAACTGACAAAGCTTTTACTCTAGGATGAAATCAAGAACCAAATAAAGATTTTTACGGTCAATCTCATTAACCAAATGAGAGTTTTTACATTGGGCTAAACTCACTAGCCAAATGAAGATCATATCTTACTAAATCGTGGTGTACTAAGGTGATCCTTAGAGGGTTTGAGTTAACTTCAGTTTAACTTATTTAAGATCAGTCTTATAATAGTTAATTTGGACCATGTCTTTCTAAGTTATGCATGTGACTTCCTCAACTGTGAGATTCATCATCTTCCTTTTAAGTACCATGGTTTGCCATTAGGGGATAATCCTAGGTTGGGTCTACTTGGGACCCTCAAGTAAATATTTTGACTAGGAGGTTCCATTAATGGAAACAAATATATGTTAGTTTACCAGGTATAATGATCCTTCTTATTTTTGTGTTGAATGTTGTCCTAATTTTTCTTGTCCTTTTTGAAGATGCGTTTTAAGGTATGGAGAAAGCTTTCTAGGTTTCAAAAAAGGTTTCTATAAAGGAGGGTTAATGGTAAATTTAAGATCTCTTGGGTTAGTGGGATATTGTCTGTAAACCTAAGAAAAAGAAGGTATAGGAGTCAGATATCTCTGGATGGTAAGTAAAGCCATTTCGTCTAAGTAAATTTGGATGTGGGTTACAGGTACTTCAAGCCCGTGGGGTGATATTCTTGAAGCTAGGTATGGTGTGTCGGACATTTCCTCCTTTCAATAGGGGATAAACTTATGGTTTCGTTCCTCCTCTTTTAGTTGAAAGGAGATCCACTTCTTGGGTCCAAAAAGTGTGATCCATTTGATTGGTATGTTGATGTTATCCTTAGGAAACAAGGAACTGACTTGGGATCTTAAGTGTAAGAGATTTATTTCTTAGAGAGCTATATGTGTTTAAAATTTGTATCTCTATGATTCATCGTTTTACTCTCCCTGGATAGAGATAAATGGATTTAGAAGCATATGAGATGATGTTTTTTCTCTGTTGCAAGTGTCTACCATGTTTAGTTTGTTGGCTCATTCATGCTTCCTCAAGTCGAGAACATGATCATTCCTCTCATTTGGAATAAATGGAATTCTTATAAAATGGTAGTTTTTTTCTTGGCAACTTTTGCAAGATAGACTCCCTTCTAAAGATAACTTAGCAAAAGGGTGTGATTAATGTGCCTAGTGGGATTTCTCATTCTTTTTGTGGGGATTCTATTGAGTTAGTTTCCCATATTTTTGTCATGTGTAAGCTGGCTTTATCAATGTGGTACAAGATATTTCATTAGATGGTTTGGCTAGTGGCTCTTCTTAGTGACCATATGATTCTTTTTCAATCCTTTATTTCTTTATGTAGGGCCAACTATAGTAGTGATTGATTATTATATGACATGATTTAGTATGGACCATATAAAAAGCTAATAATGGTTTTATCCTTAACGAGGTTACAATAAGTATGAAAAATGTGACAAAAACTACTTTTGGCCTATAAATAGTTTCTAAGAAGATCAGGAGTGATTTTATGTTTATACTCTGATTGAATTCATAACCTTATCCTCTTCATTAATCTATAATGAATCGAGTGTTCACCTTAGATATGAGGTAGGTTCTGATATTTTATGTTTTTTATTCTCTTAGTGATCTTTAATCTATTGATGATTTTTGATGGTAAGGGCTATAACCCGATTCCTTTAGGGTCGGTCTCTAGCTTTTTAGGAACGCTATTGTCTTTTTCTTTATGTTGGCTTTGTTTATCTATTGGTTGGTTGTATTGTCTTTGTTATTTTTATAAGATTCTTTGGTGTTTTTGAATAATTTTTTAGGCACTTCTTATGTTTTGAAATTTGAATATATATATATATATATATATATATATATATATATATATATATATATATGTGTGTGTGTGTGTGTGTGTGTGTGTGTATGTGTGTGTGTGTGTGTGTGTTTCCATCATTAGTATCTAACTAGGTCTCTAATTCAAAATAAAATGGAATTTAAAGACTTCCAGGTTAAGATTTTAAACATATCTTGGTAAGGGAGCCAATAATCTTTCCATGTTCTAAACTCCTAGGGTATGTGTGAGATATTGGATAGAACTCTATTGGGTCGAAGGGTAGCTTCTAGTTCAATAAATTTTAGCATGGTGACGAAGATTGTTCACATGCTGATGTCGAAGACCTTCATACTGTAGTCGCAATGCGTTCTAGTATATGGGTGTTGAAATGTTAGGGTTGTTAGTATTTTGAATTGGGTCTGTTTGTTATGTTCATTTGTTTAAGTTAACTTGTAATTAGTATTTGTGATAAAACCCCATTAGTTTAGCATGTTAGGTTTATTATAAATATCATACTAGTCTATCATCATTGGAAAACTGCAAATCCTAATTTAGGGTGAAAGAGTTATTTGTTATTCGTGTGCACTTTTAATCTTGATTAAAGAGAAGGAAAAGAATAGTAGTTAATAACCAATCCTTGTTCACCGTGTTCCTCATATTTTCTACCCTAATTGTTTCTTGATCATAAAGAAACAAGTATATACTTTTTTTCTACGATATCTATTTTCATAACAAATTGGTGCGGTGAGCGTGGATAAGATCCCTTCAACAAAGTATGAGATTGAAAAGTTCATCAGAGTGAACGATTTAGTCTGTGGAGCTTGAAGAAGAAAGCCCTACTAGTTCAACAGGGTTGTCTGGAAGCATTGATGGGAGAGGCAGTCATGAACGCCGCGTTAAATGCAACTGAGAAGATGATGATGATAGAGAAGACCCACTTCGCAATATTGTTGAGCCTTGGTAATAAGGTTCTTCGACAAGTATCAAAGGAGACGACAAAAAAAGGGTTATGGCTGAAACTTGAAAATATGTGCATGACTAAATCGTTGGTAAATCGACCCTTTCTAAAGAAAGCTTTGTATTCATTCAAGATGATTAAGATAAAGTGTTAACTGAGAAGTTGGATATGTTCAACAAGCAGATTCTTGATATTGAAAATATTAAAGTGAAGATCAATGATGAACATCAATCGATGTTATTGCTTTGCGTTTTTCCCAGAACACATGTTGACTTCAAAGAAACTCTCTTGTATGGAAGGAAGTCCCTGAACTTTGAAGAAGTTAAATTATCCTTGTATTTGAGTGACTTGAACAAACTAAAGGAGCATAAACCTCCAATGGTTGGTGAAGGTTTGACAGTTAAAAGAAAATTGTTACGAAAGGATAGTAAGTTCGATAAGAAGAAAGGTAAAAGTCAATCGAAATCTTATAGTGGCGAAACATCTGGTATTCAATGATATCACTGTAAAAAGGAGGGTCATACAAGAAAAGTGTACCCTGAACGTCTAAAAGATCATTGAGGCGAGGATAATGGAAACACAATTATTGTTCAAGATAATCTTGATTCATCTGATGTTTTTCTGATGTTCTTGTGATTTCGAGCAGCAATTCGTCGAAACAACGGATTATGGATTCTAGGTGCACTTGGCACATGACTCCAAATAAAGACTTGTTCGAAGAGCTATGTGATCGAGATGGCAGATCTGTATTGTTGGGAAATAACAAAGCTTGCAAGATTGCAGGTGTTGGATATGTGATATTCAAGCTCTATGATGAGTTAATAAATTTGTTGACTGAAGTCAGATGTACCTGATTTGAAGAGGAATTTGATTTCTCTTGGTGAATTCGACAAGAAATGATATGTTTTCTAAGGATAAAAAGTATCCTAAGATCCATGAAGGGGTCAAACGAAGTCTTGAGAGGCGTGAAGAAACAAGACTTGTATACCATTGAGGCTGAAGTTGTAAGTGGTTCGAAAAATGTTGTATCCATGAAACCTTTGTCGAAAACAGAAATTCGGCACATGAGATTGGGCCATGTCAGTGAGAGGGGTCTGGTCAAATTGGGAAAACAAAATATGCTTGGTGGAGATAATTCGAAAAGCTGAAATTTTGTGAACCCAGTGTACTTGGAAAATCTTGCAGAGTGAAGTTCAACAAAGAAAAATAAAGAACACATGGATCCCTTGATTACATTTATGTTGATCTTTAGGGGCCTGCAAGGTGTCCATCACATTCAGGAGCAAGGTATTTTCTATCCATAGTAAATGATTATTCCAAAAAGTTATGGGTATTCATCTAGAATACTAAGGATGAAACTTTTGAGAATTTCAAAAGTTAGAAGACTCTGGTAGAAAATCAAACTGGCAGAAAGGTCAAGAGGTTGAGAACAGACAATGACCTTGAATTTTGAAATGAGGTTTTAGACAGTTTTTGTGCTACCTCTGGTATTGCAAGGCACAAAACTACCGCAGGTACTCCATAACAAAATAGTTTGGATGAAAGGTTTAATCGAACTATTTTGGAGAGAGTCAGATGCATGTTAACTAGTGTTGGATTAAAGAAGGTGTTTTATGCTGAGGCTGTTTCGATAACAACATATCTGATAAATAGATTTCCTTAGGCCTCATTAAATATGAAGACACCTGAAGAAGTTTGGTTGGTACATCCATCAGATCCCGACAAACTGAGAGTATTTGGCTGCGTAGCCTATGCTCACATTAGGCAATACAAGGTCGAATTTAGAGCTCTGAAATGCATGTTCATGGGATATCCTGAAGTAGACGAAGCTGATAGGCTATGATGCCTAGAGCCAGGTCATAAGAGGTGTATCACTAGTCGAGATATAGTTTTCAATGAAGCTGAAATGACTTTCAAGAAAACTGATGATGTTGGTCGAAGTTCAAAAATATCTGACAAAGAGCTGGAACAGGGAGAAATTCATGTTGAGGTGGAACATGTTGATGATGAAGTGCGTACCCCATATGAGGTCGAAGAAGAAGCAGAAGATGCTGAGGAAGTTGAGGAAATTATCAATGACTACCTATTGGCAAGAGATAAAACAAGAAGAGTCATCAAGTCACCTAAGAGACTTGGGTATACAGAACTTATAACTTATGCCTTAATCTCTGCAAGTTAGGTTATAGATAAAGAACCAAGATACCATAAGGAAATCACGAGGAGTCTAAATAAGATTGAATGGCTGAAGGCCATGGATGATGAGATGAAATCTCTTCATGATAACAACAGTTGGGAACTGATCAAGAAACCTGCTAGAGCTAGGTTTGTCGGTTGTAAATGGATTTTCAAAGTTAAAGAATGAATTGAATGAGTGGCATAAAAAATATACAAGGTAAGGTTGGTTGCAAGGGGTTTCACTCAGAAAGAATGAGTAAACTTTAATGATATTTTCTCATGTTGTGAAGCACATGTCCATTCAAATGTTGCTTGCTATGGTGGCACAATTTAGTATTGAGCTGGAACAAATGGATGTGAAGACTATTTTCTTGTATGGTGATCTAGATGAAACAAGTCTGATGAGGCAACCTGAAGGATATGTCGAAAAGGGGAAGGAAAATTATGTGTGCAAACTCAAAAGGATTTTATATGGGCTGAAACAATATCCTCGATAGTGGAATAAGAGATTTGAATAGTTCATGCACACATAAGTTTCATTAGAAGTCAGTTCGACCACTGTGTTTACTTCAGATTTTGACCTGGTAATTCATTTGTTATTTTTTTGCTATATTTTAATGATATTCTCATAGAAAGCAACAATGTTGAAGATGTAATGAGGGTGAAGGATGGACGCAATAAGGAGTTCAAAATGAAGGATTTAGGAGCTGCATCCAGGATTCTTGGGATTGATATTCGAAGAGATAGAAAGCAGTCGAAATTATGCCTATCTCAAGAGGCATACCTATGGAAGATTCTCGACAAGTTTGGTATGTAAATTCCAAAGCCTGTTGTGACTCCAACAAATCCTCAATTCAAACTGAGTATAAATCAGTGTGCCAGTACTGAGATCGAAAGATATTATATGAATAGATTCCATATGCTAACTTAGTAGGTTCTTTGATGTATGCTATAGTCTATACTAGACTTGACATGTCATATGCAGTAAGTCTTGTAAGCAGGTACATGGTGAGTCCTGGAAAGGCTCACTGGCAAGCATTGAAGTAGATTCTAAGATACATAAATGGGTCTATGAACAAAGTCCTAATTTATGGTGGAGCCTTGGATGAAGATAGTAAAGCAGTAATCGAAGCATATGTCGACTTTGATTATGCAAGTTGTATGGATTCCAAAAAATCTATTTCTGGATATGTTTTCACTATGTTTGGTACATCAATTAGTTGGGAAGCAACACTTCAGAAGGTTGTCACATTATTAACAACTGAAGCAGAATATATTTCTTTAACTGAAGCTTTGAAAGAGGCATTGTGGCTTGAAGTTTTTGCTAAAGAGCTAAAAGTTCAAAGGCAAGTTATCACTGTTAAATGGGATAGTCAAAGTGCAATATACCTGTCAAAGAATTCATCATATCATGAGCAAACCAAGCACATCGATGTGATGGTACATTTCGTTAGAGGGGTAATCAAGCATGGAGAAGTCTAAGTGTTGAAGGTTTCAACATAATACTATGGTGCTGATATGATCACCAAGACATTGCTAAGTTGCAAGTTTTTCCAGTGTATGCAATTGATAGAACTGCATGAAGAAAGCTAGTTTGTTCTTTGATAATAGAGTTTGTTCCAAGGTGGAAATTTGTGAGATATTGGATCAAACTCTATTGGGTCGAAGGGTAGCTTCTGGTTCGACAGAGTTTAGCATGCCATCGAAGTTTGTTCACATGCTGGTGTCGAAGACCTTCATACTGTAGTCAAAGTGTGTTCTAGTATGTGTGTGTTGAAATGCTAGGGTTGTTAATATTTTGAATTAGGAATGTTTGTTATGTCCAATTGTTTAAGTTAGCTTGTATCCTAAGTTAGCTTGTAATTGATATTTGTGATAAAAGCCCATTAGTTTAGTATGTTAGGTTTATTACAAATAGCATACTAACCTCTCATCATTTAAAATTGCAAATCCTAATTTAGGGTGATGGGGTTATTTGTTATTCTTGTGCACTTGTAATCTTGATTAAAGAGAAAGTAAATAATAGTAGACAATAACCAATCCTTGTTGTTCGTGTTCCTCATATTTTCTACCCTAATTGTTTCTTGATCATAAAGAAACAAGTCTATACTTTGTTTCTAAGACATTTATTTTCACAACAGTATGTTTGGATCAATGAAATAGGATGAAATGGAATGAAATAGAATAGAATAAAGTTATGTTCTATCGTTTGAATTGATTAAAAAAGGATGGAATGAAGCGGTATCAGATGGAATACATTCCATCATTTTCCATTATTTTTTGTACTATCCAATTTGGATGGAATTACAAAATAAATGCATTCTATCATGACCTACCCAAATAGTAAAATATTTTTTTTATTCTACTCTACTTTATTCCGCTTTGTTCCATTCTGCTTTGTTTCATTCCGCTCCATTCTTTATACGTATCCAAATTTAGCTCTAATTTTTCACCATTTCAAATTTTTCAGACACATAATTTCTTATTTTTTATGATATCTATAGTTTCATATAGTCTTCCAAATGTTGCTAGGATGAGATTTCTGGACACAATAGAAATATGCATCCATTTTAAGAAGTTATTATCTTTATATATATTATTAACTATTTTTCTGAAAAGTAATTTATGTGTTGGTACGATTAATTAGTTTATAAACCTCTTAATACTCTTGAAAAAGAAAATCTTATTTTACTCTTTTGTCTCATTGGAATTAGCCCCGCAAAGGATAGCATTGTTACAGAAAAAAAAATAGCTGAGGCATATTTAGTAATAGAGTCAGTTTGTTTCATATTTTTAAAAAAATATTTTTTATAGTGTTATTTATTTTTGTTTAAAAGAATTTTAAGAAAAAAACATAAATGAAAATATGATTTGAATATTTATTTTTAAAATGTTAGGTTCGATATTTTTTTTATTAAACAAATTGGATATTAAAATTTTAAAAAATAACATAATTTTGAAGTTATTTCTAATAATTTTTTATAAAAATTATTTTTAAAATATAATTATTTGAAAAAATTTTAATTTTGATTATATTTTAATTTTCAATAATGTATGTTTATGTTTTAAGATGTTTAATTTTTTTTAATTTATGATTTTTTAAATATTTTAAAAACATTTTAATAAATATTATTTTAAAAAATATAAAACAAACAATTTTTTAAAGTTAAAATAAAACAAACCCATATAGAGTCCATGAATAATATTTTTTCCTGACTATCATTTAGGAGGTGAGAAAAAACATCGAACACATTTGATAAAAAGGTAAAGAGATAAAAGATCTATTTACCACATGCGACTTAAACATGTTAAATTGTAATTTTTAATGTTGAAATTATGTGTTGAAGGGGTGCAGTTGTCGAAGTAGGTTATTTGATGAAAATCAATCAATTCATTTATAATATTTTACATTTGCAATATAAATAATAAAATTTTCTACCGTTTGTAAGTATAAGGTTATTTTGGAAAATTAATATTTTTCTTTCTTTCTTTTATATTGTTTATCATTATTATTCATCGTTATTGTTAGATGACAATAATCTTGTTCATTAAAATTGATAAAAATTTATCATAATTTTAGTGGATTTTTAACCAATACATCTATTTGTATGGAATTAATTAGAATGTAAAAGTATTAAAAAAATCCATATACAATTTATAATAATAGTGATAAATTTTAGGGAGAAATTCATGGCATATGCAAAGTATATTCCACAAAATTCCACTCCATTTTGGCATATATTTTGGCCATGTCTAGCTTTAGACCAACAATTTTTTTTTTTTTTTTTTTACATTATTCACGTGAAGAGTCTGACAAAATTTTAAAAAACAAAATGATATTTATCAGTAACAAGTTTCCTATAGAAATGAATGTACTTTGATTTTGGTTACAATAGTATTAAATATAGTTTAATTATTTTAGTTATGGTTTAATAGCAATTTTGAGAATATTATTAAAAAGGCCTCTAGGCCTAAAATTAAATAAATAATAGAGTTCTTCTTAGAGATGAGGCAAGTATAAATGTATTATCAATGTCAATAATATCACCATCTATTATAAAACTATAAAAATATAAGTACTTAGAAAACTACATTATGTCCTATAATTAAAATTAACATTTTAACTAATCACAAGAACACATTAGATATTTGTTGAAAATACTCTCACCATATTGATTTGGTATTAATTACAGTTGAGGTGTCATCACCTTATAATTTTGATATATTATTCTTTTATTTTATTTCATGCAATTAACACATTTAATCCTACACCCACCTAATTATTTCATCCTCTAACACTATATTTGAAATTCAAATTAAAACAATAATTATCTCTTTGTCATTTCACGTGCTGGTTTGGAATACGAAGAGTCTCTTATCAATGAATAACAAATTTTTGATTGCTGATTTTGAATTCTTAAATAAATCGTTGAGTCTCTCTTCAAATCCCCTATATTCTACTCCATTACAACCTTTGATTTCGATAAAGGTTCAGACTTTTGACGATTTCAACTGAAACCCATCCGATTTATTTTTCATTTGTATGCATCATTTTCCAACATCTAACCTTGATTTTGTTTGTTTTGATTTTAAATAGAAGCATATCATTTATGTCTTGCCCTATCAAAGTTGTTAAAGACATCATTCATTCTGCATATTTGCTGTTGATAACCTGGATTTTTTTCGTTTTATTTTTGGACTGAAGTAGAGGCAGAACAAGACATCCTTATTGGATCTGCCCGAGAACCGGATCCCCAAGCAAAGATGAAGGTTGAACCTGCTTTACTCAATTAAAAATTCTCTCATAAAATCACTTTCTTCTAACCATTTCATCAATCATTTCAGATTCTCCGCAATTCTATATCTTTTTGTATTCACAACCGTTAGATTTGGCTTGAAGATGAAACGACTCCGGCGGTGAGGGTTTATGTATTCACAACCGACACAACCATTGGATTTGACTTGAAGTTGAAATGGCGCCGACGGTGAGGGTTTCTCTATTCACAACTGCTGGATTTGGCTTGAAGATGAAATAACGTCGGCGGTGAGGGTTTCAGATTCTTCTTTAAGTCTTCTTAGAGGTGAAATTATTAGCAAAATATGATGCTAATTGCGAACATTAATTCTTTTTCATATTAGTTATTCATAGATAATTTTATCTTTTGATTTTGATTTGTTATCATTGAGGTTCGACGTCTTCTGATACCTTGATCCAACGTTTGATTTGAGTTTAGCGGTAGAAAACGTGAATAACGTGAAGGGCTCTGGATGCTTATACCATGGTAGAAAATATGGATGGTTGTGAACATATAATGTTAACCTAACAATAAGATTCCCTATTTGTTTGATATTCTGATAATAGTTATAGTTATAAATCATTACTAATTTCTAATATGGTTGAAAATTAGTTTTAGAGATTGAAAAGAAAAACAAGAAGGACACTTTTTGATTATTAGTTTTGAAGATTGAATACTTGTTATTTGAATATTTTGAATTTTTTCTATAGCTACAAATTCACTATGTTTCTAACTCAATAAACAGTACAATTTGGAGCTGTGTTTGGGTGAAATTCCCACGATTTCAAAATCATATCATATCAATATAAATCTATTGGTTACTCACATTTTAGTTTTGTTACTTAATGTTTTTCTGTCATGAATTGCTATTGTTATTCACACCAAACCAATATGGCTTTCTCCATTTATTTGTACAATGAGTATGTGTAAAATTCACTTATGCAAGTTTCTAATATAATATCAAACTGCATTGTTAGATACAACTACAATACAACTAGAAGACCAAACTTTATGCATATTTTTATTTATTTGTACAATGAGTATGTGTAAAATTCACTTATGCAAGTTTCTAATATAATATCAAACTGCATTTGTTAGATCCAACTGCAATACAACTACAAGACCGATACCATTTTATATAGCATGAAATTGGGTCGAAAGCTGATGCATATTGAATATTCTGTAAAATTTTTGGAATTGATGTGTAATATTTTTTTAGAAAGATTTTGTGCAGCAATTGTGAAATATTTATTTTAATTTATAATGTTTCTTTTGTGATGTTTAATTTGATTTTGTTTATTTTGAAAAGATTTTGTAATCTTTCTTTGGTAATATATATATAGAGGGGGAAATATATCATCATATAGATCATACCTATAAAGTTTGAGATTAATCTATAATGATTTACTTTGAATATCTTGATCATATAGTAAATCATTGTAGACTAATCTCAAATTTTATAGGTATGATCTATATGATAGTATGTTTCAATCCAACGGTTGATTTTAAAAAATATTAATCCAAAGTGACGCGAGTGTAACTCATGGTGTAACTCTTCGGGTGTAATTTGATCCCTATATATATATATATATATATATATATATATATATATATATATATATATATATATATATATATATATATATATATATATCTTAAATTTGTCTTTTTATATAGAATATTTAAGGTTAAGAAATAGGTTGCTGATAGATAATATAAAAACATCTTAATAAATAATGTCATAAACATATTACTAAATTATTTTAAATTCAAAATAATTTATTAATTCACATATTAAAATATTATAAATAATTTAAATTGTAATATTTAATATTTGGTAATAATATTCAATATTATACTTTATATTTCCCAAGCATTCAACTTCCTCAATGCACTAGGGTCCACTTATCATTTAATATAGCTTTTAGTAAATTCTATTATTGGATGAAATAATTATTATTGAATGAAATAATTATTATTGAATAGAAAATTAAATAATTCTTCATAATTATTATTTATTCAGTATACGTATGATAATTTTATTAATTGGTTATAAAAGACTCAATTATAACTTTTGTTACAAATCTAAAAATTAAACCTATAAATTTTTTAAAATCAAAGAGTTTTAATAATTATTCTAACAATTATAATTTTATATTAATTTCCTTTTAAATAATATACGATTGATAAAAAATCAATGATAAAAGATAAAAACATCATAAAAGTGAATCACGAGATTAAAATTATTCTCATTAATTCTATTCTAATTAAAATCAATGATATAAAATAAAGATTATGATTTATTTAAATAAATATGAAAAATATCTTTCAATAAAAAACGATCTGTCTCTGTGATCTTTTCTTTCTCTCTTTTGATATTTTTTTTATTTTTCTAATACTATTTACAATAATAAATATTAAATTATTATTTAATATTTTAAGCGATTTTTCGATATTCTTAGATCTAATTTTTTATTTCTTTCGCTATGAATATTTACAATAATAAATATTATATTATTATTCATAATTGTAATTTTTTATTATCAATAATACATTTATATTAAAGCAAACATGATTATATTATTAAAATTATTATTCTCTTTTATTTTCATATTTATAATATAATAAAAAATAAATTATCTTTGTATCCATAAAATTTTATAATATGATAAAAAAATATTTTTTTATAAATAGAAAAAAGTTATAATAATTTTTATAAACATGAATAAGTTATAAATATTTTTATAATTAAAAAAATTCAACTATTGATACAATTGTTTTTAGGATGAATAAGTTAAAAATAATTTCATAAAACGTTACACGGGTTAATGACACTTATAAAAGAAAAAGTCTATATGATATAATTATTTTATTAATGGAAATAAGTTATAATATTAAACATAAGGACTAAAGTATCGGTAAATACCCTTCTTACTATAAATTATAACTTTTTATTTCAAAAGTTAAATATTTAATTTATCATTCTAAAAACATAAGAATAAAAATTGTTTTGTAATTAGTTAGGTCCTTATTTGAAATAAAATATATTTTGAAATTATTTAGATTTTTATAGAAAGATTAATAAAACAAAATAAAATCAATTTAGTAATTATTTTAGACTTATAAAATAACTAAAACATATTAGAATTTTTCCAAATTAACTTTATAATTATAATATGATAAATAAATGATAAATGATATTCATGAAAATTTAGTGATAAATGATAATCATAAAAAATTAATGATAAAAGGTAAACACTTATGAGACACATATTTATCACTATTGAATAAATAAAATTAAAATGATAGGACAAATATTTATTTTTACAATTATTTTTAGAAACATAAATAACTTATAATATTTTTATAAACGATAAAAATTCAACTATTTATTTAATTGTTTTTAACATGAATAAGTTAAAAATATTTTTGGGAATAAGTTACAAATGTTATTTTCAATTAAAAAATGATATTATGGATAACGTGTAATTGTGTAATTTGTATGCCAAAACGGATGGATGTGAACGTATTTATGACATATCAGCTGTCATTTTAATATTTTTAAAATTATTTTGTTTTGAAATTAGAGAATCAATTATATGGTTTATTGTAGTTACAAATAAATATTTAAAAATTTGTGCATACTATTAGTTTATATTTGTAACTATGTAAATATCAATCAATTAAAAAGTAAATTTATATTTTATAAACAATAATCTGATAGATGTGTAATGTGAACCCAGACGAGACTCATCCAATAACACGAATTTCTTACTAGTTATCAATAAGAAAAGTAAGAATACATTTAGTGACATTTTGATGAAGGATGTCTTAACTACTTGATAGTAAATTAGTTATTTATAATTATTTATTTGAAATTCATTTTTAAAAGACCTTATTCAATCAAACATCATTTAGGAAATAAGTAGGTCATACTTTGAAAACTATAAAACCACGTTTAGGAAATGCTTAGAAATACTTTTTCTATAAATCAGTTTTTTTTATACATTTTAGCAAATACATAAAAGTGTTTTAAGTTTTAAAAATAATAAATGGTGACATAGCAAGATAAGGTTTTAGGGTAAGAACAACCGCTCGATTATTGTTCTGGAGTGAGTACCAATTGGCAATTTTATGTTTCATGTATGAAAAATAAATAATATAATAATCTAAGAGTTGGCTCTTGCTTTTTGTTTGATGTTAATTTATATTATAAATTTTATTTTATAGTTGTTAATAAGGATGTAAATGATCGGAAACATTAATTAAATTAATAATTTAAACTAAATTATTTAAAAGGTTAATTATTGATTTTAATTTTTAAAAATCGTCAAAGCGATGAACTAAAATAATAGATATAATTATATTATAAATTTTTTGTTTCATTCATCATTTAATTTAAATTTTGTATTGATCTAATAATTTTTCATCTTTGTTTAAACTTTTTTCTTTCAATAAAATACACATTTAGAATCAACTTCAAAACATAAAAATTATACTAAAGTAAATCGATAAAAATGTATTAAATTCAAATATTATTTTAATCAAAAATCGATTCAAATAGATTCTATTACACCCTAACTAACCATCTATAAATAAAAAATCATTACTAAAATATTTTTTCATAATCATGTCGAATTTAAGAGCATACAGTTAATAAACTTTCTCATCTGGATAGGATCGAAGTGGTCACATGTAATGGAAACCTATCTTATCTATTTGCAAAGGAGACAGCACATTCCAACATCATTCAAACTGATCCAACACCTGTTGAAATATTTTATTAAATATTTTATTTAGTTATTATATTTTAATATATAAGTATAAATTTTTTATTTAGTTATATTAATCATTTATTAGTTAAAAGTATTTATTGGTTTGTGATTAAATGAAATAAAATATTAAATTAAAATTTTAAATTAAATAATGAAGTATTTATGACTTTATGTAATTAATTTATGTGGAGTCAATATAAGTGAATCTCAAGATAAACCATTTTACAATAATGTTAATTTGCATGTTAGACTATAATGAAGATGTTGAATAAATTATTTAATAGTTAAATGTTTGTAATGAAGTGTTGAAAATGATGTAGATTAATTGATGTTAAAAAAATTTAATATGTTGAATGAGAGAGAATGACGATCACATACAATACTTTACAAAATATTATTATTTGTTGTAACTATTTAGATATTTAATATATATGTTGTGAATATGATGTAATAGAGTGTTGAATTTTATTAAACAAAATTATTGTAATGAGTAAAAATTAAATGAATGTTGATTTATTATATAAAAAAATATAATGTGGAGGATAAAAAGAAAAGAAAAGAAGATGTTAAATAATAAAATAATTATATAGGCTTTTTCGATTTTTCTCATCTAAGTTAACGAAGAATACAAGTCAACGGATGTTGGGGTCATCCGTCTCTCTTTAGTTGTGCGTCTTTAATAATTACAATCGTTAATGTTTAGAGACAATTTTTCTGCAATAATTAATATTTTTAAATAATTTTTTTAATGATTTTGTTTTTTAAAAAATGACTCTGGTTTGAGTGTTGATTTAAGTATAGCTGATATCTCGTACTCCCTCCGGTCACTATTATAAGTAAAAATTCATTTTTTAGGTTCATTAAATTATTTATGTATTTAATCTCTATATAGTCTAGATACATCAAATATTTAATAAATCTAAAAAAAAATTTTTTTCTTATAAATTAAATCTTCTATGTAGGCAAATACATTCATTACTTAATGAACTTAAAAAGAAATTTTTTTTCTTATAAATCATACCGGAATAGAAAGTTATATGCCACATTCACTCAAAAATAAACCTCTCATGAGTTATAATACTATTATTTTATATGCATATTTCTTTAATTAGATTTGACATTAAAGTATAATTGTAATTTTAATCTTAGTGTTGAACATGAATTGTATAAGTTATAGAATTAATTTCAACAAACGATATTAAAATAAATTTTATTTTTGTTTTATTAAAATTGATTGTGGAATATATTTGAATATTCATGTTTATATTTCATATATCATCTTTCAATATTATAAATCTATATTTGAAATATTAAAAATTATTATAAAAATATTGATATTTCTATACATTTGACTATAATTTTATATGGGGAATTGTTAATTCTATTTTATTTTTGGTCTTTCTAAAATTATATAGAAAAATATTGATATTTATCCGTCTAAATAACATAATAAAAAAATATCATATTCTAATTAATATTTGACAGCAAGACCGTCTCAAATATTTAGAAATTATGTACCAATTTTAAGAGTCAATCTTTAAAATGAAAATAATTAAAAAAAAGTTGTAATTAACATTAAAACTTAAAAAAAGGTACAAAAATTATCTATAAATATTTCAATGATTAATCTAATATGTATAATGGTTTACATATTTAACCGTCTCCTTTTTTATTTTTTATACTTATTATTTTCTCTTTCTTCAACTTAATACTTCACTCCTATTATACATAGTTTAATGAGTAAAAATTGAATGAGTGTTGAATTATCATGTAAAAGAAAGAGAATATGATGTGGAAGATAAAAAATGAAAAATTTAATACTTCACTCCTATTATACATAGTCTAATGAGTAAAAATTGAATGAGTATTGAATTATTAGATGGAAAAAAGAGAATATGATGTGGAAGATAAAAAATAAAAAAGTAGATGATTTTTGTTTAATAAAATTCAACACCTACCCTAAAACTTTTATTTCATATTTGTTTTTTTTTAATGTTTTTTTAATAAAATCGATTTTTGTGTCCAAATCAAATGAATCAAATCTTTATTTATAGACAAAAAATGATGAATTTGGTAAAAATAAATAAATAAAAAATAAATTTATTATAAAATAATTGAACTCATATAATTAACATGCGATAAAAATTTAAACATTCACAACAATCAGTAATATTTTGCAAAATATTTTATATGGTCACACTTCCTCCTCATTCAACATGTTAAATATTTTCAACACCAATTAATTCACCTCACTTTCAACACTTCATTCAACACCCCATCATAAGCATTCATCTATTGGAAATTTTTTCAACACCCACCGTGCATAATCTAAAAAATATTCTGCAATTGATGTCACATCTATTTACTTTTTAAAAGTTATAGTTTTTATTTTATTTATTTTACCAAAAAATATTTTATTAGAAATATGACTCATACAATTTATTTATATATTTTTTTCATGTTGAATATATATATTTGGTGTTGAAAGTGAGGTGAATTAATTGGTGTTGAAAATATTTAACATGTTGAATGAGGAGGAAGTGTGACCATATAAAGTATTTTGCAAAATATTACTGATTGTTTAAATATGCTGATAAAGTGCATGCGCCGCCTGTTTCGTTGAATGTCTTGTTGTAATACCCTAAATCTACCCATCGAATATTAATAAAAACCAGAGTGCAAAAATTCCTCATGCATGCGATGCCACATTTACTTCACACAAAAACAACATATATTAATCACTTTTATTCAGATACATAACACTTAAAAACCTGGATAAACCTGTAATAAAATTAATTCAACTTTCAATCATCTACAATTCACTAATATTTTTATTCAACTAAAACAACTTCCATAACAACATGATACTTCATAAGTTCAACAACTTAAAGTAATAACAACAAAAGAAACAACAAAGGAAACAACTATCATTCATCCCCTGAGTGCTACGTATCAGAGCAAAAGACTCCAACTAATAACGGTAACGACCACTATGCATCAGCTAATCTTCATGATTACATGCATGTTACCCACGTAGAGGCTACATCACAACAGAAGGGGTGAGATATCGAATAATATAAACAAAAGTATGATAAATAATATATTAGACTAGAATCATACAAATTTCACCACTTCGTACAACAAGCACACCACAACTACTAATAAATAACTTAGTAGCAACAACAAGGCAATTTTAATCGATCAACATAACACTTAGATCAACCCAACTTAATAACAACTTATGACACACATCAACTCATAACAACAACAACTTATATCAAACAACAACTTACGTCAAACAACAACTTACATCAAACAACAAATTACATCAAACAACAACTTATATCAATAGCAACTTATCAATCAACAAATCAAATGAGACTCAACTATGAAAATACATGTGGTACCATTTGGAGAAGAACTCCCAACTTAAACATATGCCAAGTTGTCGAGGCATTTCAACAAGGCATAAGCCTTCAACGTGGTGCCATCAAGGCCAAGGCATAAGCCTTCAACTTTCAACGTGGTGCCATAAAGGACAACTTAATCATGCAAGGTATGCGATGTTATGAATGACATACAACAACAACAAAAACAACAACTTCAGCAACAACTTAAACTTCAATAAGGTACAAGTTCTTGCAGTGTTTTACACACCTCTTTAATTGGGGTGTACACCGTGATCTTGAATTCACAAGACGGTATGTCGCCGAGAAATTGGACAACTCCAACAACCCATGTGATGTCTAATTTCATGTATATATCTAGTTTTTTGTGTTGTGGTAGAGAAAAATATAAGAGGAGAGGTATTTTTATAGGAGTTGGATGTAAATATGGACCATAGAAATCCTATCCTTAAGTCAGTGATAAAACCGGAAGTTAAACTCCAGTTTCCAAGTTAACCAAAACCGGAAGTACACTTCCGATAAATGGCCTGGGGTTAAAAAACCAGAAATAGAACAGAAACAACGACTATATAAAAAAACTCATGTATTCAAATATTTTGGATTTGGCCAAATTACAAAAATGGGTATATTTCCACATGATAATACATTAACAAAATGAAGTTAACATTAAAATGCTACCTAACTACTTGAAAGAGCCTAAAAAAGTATCGCCGAATAAATCCACTTGTGGTACCCCTTTTGACTTTTCCCTATTTTTTCTATTTCTATTTGGTTCAACTTGTTGTATTCTTGCATCCTTTCCATGAATTCGTCGGGCCATGTCTCTGATGGTTATGTGAAATGAAGCGCCCACTCTGGTGATGTCAGTGGTATAAGGCATCCCAGTTTCAAGTAGACTTGAACAACATGTCGTGGATTTTAAATCCACCCAACACAAATGATACGATCACTCGGATTTGGTGTAGGAGCAATGCACAAAAAATAAGTCTTCGAAAAACTGTATTTTGTAAAATTTATACACACCCTGTCATACACACTTTCTATGAGATAACCCATTTTAGGAAAGCACATCCATTTATCCTCCAGTGTAAATCCAACCTTATCAGGTGCTAGTGTGTGATATATTTCCTCAACCTTTTCTTTACTCCCTAGCACATGTGTGTACAAATCTCTATGTTTTGTCAATTCTGTGACCAGGGTATCTCGCACAGTATTGTAATACTCTTCATGGCTACCAAGCAAACAAGAAATAACTCGAAAACCACAATTACCGCCACCACCCACATTGACGATGCTTTCAATGCACATGTGCATGAAAACTAGCATGTGATCGATGAATGGTATTTTTTATGGAGTCGGTGTAGGCGGTGGTTTGCTAATACAGACACCTTTGGAAGCACTTTTTTGAGATTTGGGTGTAGGTGAATCGGGAAATACTTTGTCAACATGTTAAAAATATGAAGGACTCCTCATAGTAGAATTGTTGCCCGGTGTCAGTTTCAACTTCTTCGGTGCACCTTTAAATTTTACCAGTTGGGAGGGTGGTTTCAAATCTATGGTCTCCGAAAATGCAATCTTCCCCAACTCTTCTTTAATGTGGAGTTTGGTGGCGTCATTGGCTTTCAAAAATCTCGCTTGTACCGCTTCCCATTCGGTAAAGATGGAGATATTTGACTTATCGCTTTTCATCTTCCCGTCATCGTCAAAACTAAGTCTCTTCCAATGACTACAACCCTCGTCCATACATATCTGGATATTACCACTTATCTTCTTGGATATGACACAAGCACAAGGGAGACCATATATTTTCACAATAGTGCACCCACACTTTGAGGTGTCATCACCCACATTTGAAGCTCTTGGCCTCATGACAAATATAATTAAGTGTCGCCCGAGAGATGTTACTGACCAACTGAGAATATAACATGTTGTCTTTGAACCTGTGTTCATAGTCACATAATTCGCAATTCGCTGCGGTACGTGGTACGAATTCGGGTACGCGGTTCGCAACTCTCAAAGAATTAGGTATGTAGGGGGTATACAGAGTCGGTACGCAATTTAGGTTCGTGGTACGTTGAAATACAATAACCGGTACGTTATTATTAAAAAATGATTTACTTAATGACAAAATAAAATATATAATTTAAAAACAGTACTACTATTAATAAAATTTAACCATTTCAAAAAATTAAAATATGAAATTTTGAACTTGAACACTTACATTATAATAAAATTAAAAATCATAAACTTTAAATTACTTAAACTAACAATGAAAACTTATTTCTTAATCCTTTTTCCTCTCTTCACAGTAGCAGCAACCACCCTCCTTGCATTTTCATTATCATTAACACCTTCATTGATTTCATTATGTAACTCTAAACTTGTATCATGCAACCTCATAGAAGATTCACCTAAATAAGTGTCATCATAATCCACATCCCAATTTTTAAAAGGGCCATTTTTATAGCTCTCGAAAAATCGTGATTGTAAGCGGATATTTGAATGAATATACACCAATTTATCAGCTCTTCCACAGTTGAGTCGATTCCTCTTTACACTATGAATATATGAATAAGTACTCCAACATCTTTCAGCCGAAGAGCTACTTATCGGTTGAGAAAGCACTTTTTTGCCACTTCTGCAAGCTCAGGAGTTTCAGATCCATAGGTTGACCACCAATCAATAGCATCCATTGTTACCGCATCCAATTGAGCAGTAGGCATTGCATATATACCTTTTTTTGCATGAAATGTGATATATTGATCACGTAAAAGCTTTTGTTCATCTGAATTTTCAGATATTTTTTCAAAAGCCTTCATCACTGCAGTGACCACTTCTTTATCTAGATTTGGAGCTTTTCTAGCTACACCTCCTGGAGCAAGTGTTGCAAGATAATGTGTATCATAAAATCTGGGGGTTAGTGCAAATCCAAGACAATGTATAGTGTAATTCATTTTTGTCCATCTTGCAGTAATTATCCTTTCCATTTCTGAGTAGCAACTTTCATATTTGTTTCTTTTCATAATCTCATGTACTTCTCCAAGCATCACATCCATTTTTTCATAAAATTCTCCCATTTTTGGTCCTTCACCATCTGCAAACTTAATCAAAAGATAAATTGGTTTTGTTATTTTAACTACATTTTCAACTTCCTCCCAAAAAATTTCACTTGAAACAGTTTCAGCAACTAAAGCTCCCATTTTTCTTGTGTTTTCATCTCCTTGCTTAACCCATTATTTCCAACTATTCAACACAACAGTGGTTGCCAGAGCTTCACGACACACAAGAAGACGCTTTAGAAGAATATAGTGAGAAGCAAACCTTGTTTTGGCCACTTTTAACAATTCTAAATTTGAATTTTCTCTAAATATAGCCAATATTTGACTATGATTAAGTATGTACTTAACAATAGCCTTACCTTGTTTATAAGTATTTCTTAACCACTCAAATGATTCAGCAAAGTCTTTAAAAATTAAATTCAAAGTATGAACAACACAAGGAGACCAAAAAATGTGTTTGTATACCTTTTGAATTTCGTTTCCAGCAGCTTTACAATTTGCTGCATTATCTGTCACCACTTGTAGAACATTTGAAGGTCCTATTTCTTCAATAGCTTTGATCAAAAACTCAGCAATTGCAACTCCTGTTTTTTCAACACCAGAAAAGTCTTCCGCATACATAAACACAGCAGCTTTACTATTCACGGCAAGAACATTTATAAGCGGCATATGTCGTACATTACTCCATCCGTCGGATACAATAGATACCCCATGATGAAACCATGTGTCTTTGATAGGAGCTAAATCTTTGTCAACATTTCTCTTACACTCATCTAAGAGAACTGTTCTTGCCTTTTCTGAAGATGGAGGTTTGTAACCTTTAGGTCCATTGTTAATAGCAATTACCATTTCCACAAATTGTGGATTTCTTAAAACATTAAAAGGAATTCCATTTGCACAAAGTCCTCTCATAACTTTCATATCAACAACATCTCTTCCCATAATTTGGAAAGAATCTTCAAGAGGCTTGGAAAGCATACCTGTTTCTTTTTTGTTGATGGTAGAAATCTTCAATGAAGGCACACCAGATTTCTCTGCTTCTTGAACTCTTTTTCTAATCTTTTCATATGTTTCTCTGTCATTAACTAAAGCTTGACATCGTTGAATACCACTTCTTTTTCCTGGAGGAGGACCAAAGAAATGATAATGTATCCTAGTGTATGTGCTTTTGAAGGAATTTTTGCAATGCTTGCATGTCCAGTTTTTGGTTCCTCCTGGATTTTTCCCTGTCACACCAGTATAAATGACTTCTTGAGTTAAAGGAGGCTTTGTTGTTTCATTGTGATTAGTAGTAGAATTTGTAAGTGAACAAGATGAACTTCAGCAAGCAATGAACTTTCAAATATTTCTTCATCACTTGCATGTTCACTCTCACGGGTTTCATCTGAAAGTGATGGCTCAAAGGACTTTCTTTTGCCAAACACCATAGTAACAGTGAGTGCAGACAATGAACTAGCTAATGAATTTAAATAAGTAATAACTATGATGAATATTGAAAAGATACATTGGTAAAATAAAAGTAATCAAGTGATTTTACTGCCCAATGCAACTTTGCTGGATAATTAAGTAAAGAAATTATTTTAGCAATTAAACCATTGGACAAAAGAATAAAGTCCATTGGAAAAATAAAAAGGTGAAACGTGTAGTATACTAATAATGATTTAATTTCCATATATAAAGATGAAACGTTTTTGGTTTAAACATAAAACAACGTTTAATGCAATTTTTAAATTTTAATTTATTGAATAATTTAATTTTAATTTATTGAATAATGGTTCGTTGGTACTTCATTTCTGATGAACTCTGCACGAATTTTAGAAGAATTCTGTAAGAATTTTGTATGAATTCTGTGCGAATTTTTACGAACCAATTCGCAAAAGTACCGCGACCTGGTACGCGCGAACCAATTCGCAGTTCGCAGGGGGTACCTGCGAATTATGTGACTATGCCTGTGTTCAAACACTGTGATACTACGACCAAATATCGTTTTTATCTCGTTGTGCTGATTCAGAATCATATGGTTCACAGATTCCCAACCCGTAATCAAATTACCCTTACTATTTCCCAACCAATTATTTAGACAAGCATGCGCAGATTTAACTCGGTTTGATATTGTATTACTGAGGTGCATTACCTGATCAATCCATGCACAAACAACCTTCTCCTTCACCTGATCAAGTATTGTGCTCTCAACATATTTCAATAGATTCAGATATTTCACACAAATGGCTCGGAATTATAAAACAGCATCAACATACATCTCTTTTGTAGATGCATTTATAATAACATTTCACGCAACCATTATTTTATCCACAATATTACCCGACTTAACCAACTTTCCATCTTCGCCAACTACCGGTTTCGACCCCACAACAGGTTTTACCCGACTTCTCATATTTTTTGTAATATGGTGCCTACAAAGTAATGCGGAAGAAGTCATAAATACGGTTGCAATAGAATTCATTAATGATGTATCTTGGTCGGTAATAATTACTTTTGGCATATCCTCTTGGTCCTTCAACATTGACCTACACACCTCTAAAGCCTATTGAAAGTTGTCTTCTTTTTCGGATTCTAGAAATGCAAAACCAACAGAGTACGTCTTCTCAGTCGACGTAACACCAATAATTTCCAACAACGGTAGCCTGTACTTGTTGGTTTTGTACGTCAAATCAATTACGAGCAACATAGGAAACGTGTTAAACAATTTAACGGAATCAAGATGAGTCCAATAAATATCTCTAACAGTTACTCCATCATCACCCCGTCGGTGCCTACAAACATAATTGTTCTCATCTAGATCTTTCAAAAGGTGTTGCATTTCGCTTCGATCCTCCTGAAGGGCTAACTTGGTTTGATAGCGCTGATTGTACACTTGTTTGATATTTGATGTGCTATGCGGTCTTTTGTGATTTAAAGTTGCAAGAATATTTTCAGGAGGTACCAAATTCAAAGTCATGTCGGAAACACATGTCTTCTCATCCGGAAGTAACCGACATGCTATTGGATGACCGACCAACTTTAGAGTTAAATCATGATTGTGTTCACCGTTAATCACATTAAATTTCCACTTCTTGTTGGTCATGAGATAACCATGAAACCGAAACAAACACTCACATTTTCTTGTACCGGTGTCCTCGCGTTTAAAATTTTGAAAGTGAGCCACGTATTTTCCGCTCCTTTCGCATGTCAAAATTACAAATGCATTTCTTCCATCATTACCGTTATCAGACCTTGCTATCACAATACCAAATCCTAATCTCGTTGTATCTAAATGAATCCACTACAACATATCGTCCCGTAATTCAAATTCTTCAATATTTTCAAAATGTTCACAAACATCTACCGTCTTAATTACGAGAGGCGAAACTACAACCGGCGAAACAAGTTCAGTCACATTGTGTTTGAGAATGTTATCAGGGTGCACCGTACCTATGTTACATAAAAAATATAATTATACACATATCACAGTGGAATCTGCTGCAAAATTTAACACAGAGACAAAACCGGAAATAGACTTCCAGTTTCGTTCAACCAGAAATCGGAAGTATACATCTGGTTTGTACGTAATCTTATCTTCGACAAAAACTAACAGTTTAATGTAGTGAATGAGGGATAAAAGGGATAAAGTTTACTTGAAATTCTACTTTGTTGAGCTATTTCTAATATGATGAACCACAAAAATGAAGATTTGGAGTGGAAAATGAATTGACAGTGGAGAGGGTTTTTGAGAGGATTGAAGGAGAAAGAGTGTAATAGTGGTGATCACTATGGTTGCTGTTTTAAGCAATCAGTCTCGTTCCAAAATCGGAAATGTACTTCCGATTTCATACAAAAAATCCAGGTGGCTATACAATTCAATGTTTCCGCTTCTATAACAGGATGTATACTTCCGGTTCCAAATCGGAAGTGCATCTCCGATTTAGTTTTTTACAGTTTTAAGGATCACACCACATTTTGACTGAATTGTTCAAAATGGGGTGCGAAACGAAAATAAACTTCTAATTTTATGAAAGACATTTTCGATTTTTTATAGGGTCCCCACCACTATGGGTGGATTAAGAAATTCATTTTTAATTTGGGGTAGCCTAGATAAACTAGTTTTCATGAAGAAAACAAATTAATGTTATTTCATTGTTTAACATTGACAAGCAGAAGATTACATTGTCCAGTTTGAAAAGTAAATTTCCTATATTACAATGTTGATATAAGTTTCATCATTCAAATCACGAAAATTTTGAACATTCATTTCCTTAACTAAAATGATAATATAGTATTGAGAAAATGTAAATCCACATCATAATAATGAGTGGTTACAATCAAATATAACCTTAATAATGTTGAGAAGTGCAGTTAGAGCAGTCCATAGACTTTGGTGATTTTGTTTTAAGGACTGGATTGCTCTCAAAGAAATTGGTTGGTCTCAGCTCAAATCCACCATTCAACGTTGGCATAACTGGAAAATCTTCCTGAGAAGGAACGTGATGAAATCCCATGGTGTACCATAATACTATGTCCTTGTTCACAATCTTTCTATCCCTACACATCCAATTCATGAAGTCAAAACATAAACAATTTCTCACACATCTCTTTTATGCATATTACATATTTAAATAGCATTATATTTTTGTGAGGTTTAGTATAATTTACTAACCTGAGACTCCATACAGCTAAAGTATCATCACCTCTGCTATGATCAACATATAATCCTCCAGCCCATTTCTCAGTTTTGTTGTATGGTGTCACCCACACATTATAGTTAGTGAATGCACCTCTAATTTGTGGATAATCATCACTTACCAAAAGTGGATGCACAACTGAGCCTGGAATCAAACGGTACCCTATTGTATTTCCTAGTTTTGTTTTCTTATTAGGATTCACCACTAATAACTCAGAAGGCTTCAAACCAATGTTAACTCTTGCATCACTTTCTGTTTTAGCTGTTTCCTTTACAATAGTCCAATAACTTTTCCTTGGTATTTTCTGATCTTTCACCCTTACAGTTTCCAAATTTGCCTTGACAAAGGAATTGGCTTCGCCATCGACGTCAAGGTCAAGATAATAAGTAATGAAGTGGTCATGGTAGACACCAATGGTATTATCAGCTAGCAATGTGCCATATATGTCTTCTTTGATTTGATCTGTGTTGGTGTATGTCCCTGCCTTAACCTCTAATATCCCAGTAAGCCCAACCTATTTAGCATGCAGTTAGTTTCATTTCACACTATAGTATAAAACATTTTTGTGTAGAAATCCATACCCCAAGTTTGATGCTACCACTTGGCTTAAACTCCCAATCAATAACATAATCATAATTTCCCACAGTAGATACAGCTCTCACTATTAGGCTCACATCTGATCTGACCTCAGTTATCTGCCACAAACACAAATATTTATACATTAACTGAAATTCAAAAAATAAAATTCAGTGTAATTTTTTTCTAAAAACAAACAAATTACCACTTCATTTGGAATTCCAATTTCTGTGTGACGCCACATAATATCACCAGCAGACTTCTCAAATATGCAGAAAGCATTAGATATCTTAATAGGAGTACCATCTGAACCAGAATAGTATGCATCTATGAACACAGCATTGGCAGGACAATCAGTGAAAGGTTGTAATGAAGACATAGACTGTCCAAAACCATATTCACCACTATCAAAGTATGATGTGTAGTACCATTCCTCCGTTGGGTCTTGGTATGGCACAAACACTTCTGATATGAATCCTTTGTATAGTACCTCGCGATATTTCTGTTTCTCAAGATCATAAATTGATGCCAGAGAAATTATTGGGCCAGCCCGAATATCGAATCCCAAATGAAACACCCAATTGGCCCAACTGATCAAAGAAAATGGTCACTGTCATTCATCAAGCAACATTATCTCTATGATTGTGTTCAAATAGTACTTGACTAGATAAGATATTTTGCTAGCGTACAAGAGAAATTGGTCCACTATAATCTTACCTGATGGAGTGACCTTGGATGGTGAAACCAGGTCCATCATGTTGGGTGACAGTTATGCCTTTAAGTTTTGGACCAAACGGTGGTTTCATCATCGAAGCTCGATACTCAGTACGTTCACCTTTTGGCACTGGAATCACATACTTATCAGAGTAACCAACAATTCTCATTTCATCTAGATCAATCACAGCTGACACACCCTCCAATGGTCTCATATAAAAATTAGCAGTACCATTCATGTAATAGCACTTAATTTTCAATGTTCTTTTGGTCTTTTCCTCTCCAAACCAACCAACTGTGAAAGTGGAGCACAGAACATTAGATACGTTAAGACCTCTTTTGTTTAGAGAATGTTTAAACGGTTCATAGGTGAGTGGTAACTGTGATGCAACTGCTTGTTCATCAAAAGTAAGCATAGGGTAACCGTGTCCTTTGTAGATTTTTGTTGAGATTATGGAACGAGATGGAAAATCTAGTGTGATTTCGAGGGACTGTTTTTGGAACCTGGCTATGACAAAAGCTTGACGAGGTGGTGGTGGAAGAGTTTTGGTTTTTGAGGATAGCCATGATTGGATAACATGTTTGTCTGGTTCGTGTAATCCTACATATTGAAAAGTGAGGTTGTTGTGTTTGATTGAGGTTTGATATGATTTGTGGATTATGGTACGGACAAGGTTGAGCTCTGAAGGGGTGAGAGGGTCAAGTGGGTGAGGATGAATGTATTCTATAGAGCTACATAAGAGCATGGGGAGAAAAAAGAGAAAGAAGAATATAAACTTCAGGTTCATCCCTCCGATTGTGGTGAGGTTTTGGGTCAACAAAGTCAGGTAGTTTATTATGATGAACCATTATGTATATATATATATATATATAGCATATTTCTACGAACATAATTCTTTTTAGGAAAAACTAAATTTGCTTGATTTGATACATTGTACTAATAAAGTCTATTGTAGTCTAAGTGGTATAACCTAGGAATGGCAAACGCTCCATTTAATTTCACACGGCAACAATTCTAAAAAAATGCGGCGGGTAATTAAAAATGAAGGCTTAAAATTTAGGTCCGCTCTACAAAAAATTAAATTTGCGGTGGAAAAAGTCTGCGGACACTGCACATTTTAAGTTTAAAAATGTAAATTTTGCGTTAATGTTTGTACCAGCACAAGCCCGCGAAGAAAATAAGATGAGACGAGCGAACACATTAGAGGGCGGGGGCTTAAATTTTTGACTCGTCCCGCACATAAGTGGGGCAAAACAGGCAAGTCCAACTGATCAGACCCGTTTTGTCACCCTTAGTATAATTTAAAGAAAATTTTAGAGAGACGCAGAAGGAAATTGATAATGTCATATTAATAAATCACTATTATAAGCAAAAGAAATGACTTTAAATTTTGATAACTATTATAAGCAAAAGTCATTAACTTTTAGACTAAATAATACTTGGATTACTCTTATACTCTTAATTTAATTAAAAAACATTTAATGTTGGTAGTTGATTAATCAAATATAACTAAAGATATTATAGTAAATTGTACTTTGATTATACGTGAAATCAAGAAAATTAATTACACTTAACTAACTTTTTAAAAATGTGTGAAACTAATTATTTTGTCTTATAATTGTGACCGAAGAGATTATATGTAATAGTGAGAAGTGTTCAGAAGTCTTTCTCGACATGTCTTTATTATTCTATAGATGTCCGTAAAACTCTTCCTATGAAAAATAAATGGGAAAATTTGTCAATGGAAGACCAATCAAACAAGAGAAATTAAACAAGCTTGAAAATTATCCTCTCAAAGAATATAAATTATTATTCTATATTTTCTTCAAATTTCTCATAAAATCACAATATAACATTCTTCTTACTGTAACAATCGTCGTCAAGAATTATGAGAAAGATTAGCATTTTTGAACAAACACAAAAAAATCTTTAGGCTTTACGAAGGAGAGAGAAGAGGGAAGAAGAAGAAGAAGAAAATCAGGATTGGTTATAATTGTTTTACTATTCGTGTTATCTATTAGAGTTCAATTATTACAAGTCAATACAACAATCAACACTCTCTCAACAACCTGAGAGAAATAGTATATTTATAGACTATTAAGCTAACTTAAGTAACAAACTAACTTAAACAATTGGGCTAACAAACTCGCCAAATCGACATGCTAACAACCTATTGTATTTCAACACTTGCATGCAAGACTTCGACATCAGCAAGTGAGCAAATTTCGACTACTTGTTTATTCTCTATTGAACTATGGAACATAACCCTTTCGATATACTAGAATTTGATCCAAATATCACAAATATCCACCTTGGAACAAACTCTAGAACATAAGGGAATCAAAATAGCTTTCATCATGCAATTTTATCAACTGGGCGCAGTAGAAAAATTTGTAACTAGGCAATGTCTCAGTGATCATATCAGCAACATTGTGATTTGTCAAAACCTTCAGCACTTAGACTTTTTCACGCTCAATTATTTCTTTGACGAAGTGAAGCTCCATATTGATGTGCCATGTCTAGTCATGATAGGTTGAATCCTTTGACATGTGTATTGCACTTTGGTTGTCACATTTAATAGTGAATACATGCCCTTGAAGTTTCATCTTCTTAGCAAAACCTTCATGCCACAATGTTTCTTTCACAACTTCTGTGATGACAATATATTCCTCTTCAGTGGTTGATAAGTGATGGGTTGATTTTTGCAAGTATACAAAGTTTATGATAGTAATATAAAGAGTGTTGAACCCAAAAAGACCAAAGGGCCAATCTATCATTTACTATTTCTACAGTGCTTATCTAAGGCGATTGAAATAAGGATTTGGACTGTGAAAACAAAATAAAATTATAAACTTGAATTAATTCAGAAATACAATGCTGGAATGCGGATCTCATCGATTAGTTGATAGTCTTATTGTTCCTAAAATTACCTATGGGACAACGTTTTCTCCTTTGAAAAGGAATTAATTAAAAAGGAATTATCGTTGTTGCATAATTAAAACTAGATTTTACTATTTAATTTATACCGTCTGCTCTCGCCTCCCCGATGCATTTTTATTTTAAAGAAGTAAACATTTTTTAGAAATTAGTTTATTTTGCTCAAAATTAAAAGTAGTTTTGATTGGAAAATTAGACTCTAAAGAGTTATCGGCTTTCGCACGAACAACCGAATCTTAAACTTATAAATGCGTTCAAAAATAGTTTAAAAATCACTTTAGGAAAATATCTAATATTCCTAATTAATTAATAAAATGCTTCGCAGTTTTTATTAATCAAAAGCTAAACAATTTAATCTTTAGTATCAGACGACTTTCGATCTTACCCTGTGTATTTACGATTCCACTTTCGTAGTAACCTCAACAAAACTTACAATGGAAAATAGAATTAAAACCAAAACATCCCCATAATTGTCTTCAAATGAACATCAATTAGAGTATCGTCAAATAGACGGTCCTAACATTCCAACACTTTAGGTTTAGCCGGATATAACTATAGTAAAAGTAAAAATGTTTGGTTGATAGGTGAAATTAAACATGATAAATGATAATTAAGAGCGTGCGATAAAATAAATGTGTAAGTAAAGTAAAGCTGACAGAATGTAAATAATGTTACCTGCTCCAAACAGAGGCTTGAATATGGTACAACATAAATAAACTTCGAAGGAATGTAAATGCGAGAAATAAACTTATGTAAATGCGGGAAATAAACTTCAGCGAAATGTAAATGCAGGAAATAAAGTGCTCCAATCCCGGTACAAATAAAGTGCAATAACCATCTGATGTGAAGAGTTAAAACTTTCGTCGGTAAATTTTATGACTTACAATGAACAAAACTTGGATAGCTGGAAAAATGATGTAAAACAAGTAGTTATAGATTTCCAAAACCCTAAAACCAACAAGGAATGCTTCTAAAATCGTGGGAGAGAATATAGGAGGGAATGAGGGGAGTGCAACACCAAGCAAGCCCACTTTTTGCAACTGTTGTGTGAAACAAAGGATGGATAATGCCATCTCCTTGATGTGAACACCACCTTCACAGAAGTGATAAGATGTGGTCTTTGACCCTCTTTGTACGTGGTCATCACCTGCCACATCATGGCTACCCCTATGGTGAACGCCATGTTGGTCGCCTTGAGGGAAAACTTCTCATTTATCTTCGTTTTCCATATGGATTTCTTTCTTTCTTCGTAAATGGTTCCCAGATGATCAAATTCCTAAAACACAGACAAAACACCAATATAATAGTATAAATAAAAATAAAACATGTGTAAATCGAGTCAAATATGTGATGTGTTTCGGTGTTATCAAACTCTCCTACACTTGAACTTTTACTTGTCCTCAAGCAAACAAACTGTGCTAATAAGAAAAACAGTGGTGCTCAAATAATTATTCTAGGCTATAGAATCTGGTTTGGACAAGCTTGCATTGATAGGTACTTCAAAAACTAAGGATATCGTAACAACAAAATCCACATTTGCGGTCATAAGTCTCTTTCCTATACAAAAAATTCGCATCATGTCATTATGTTTAGGCCAAACTTACTCATCCCAATTTTCGTCCTTTTTCATTCAGGCACAATCACATTAAACCCGTTATCCATACACACTCATAGCAATGTGACTACTTAGTGACTCTGATCCTCTTTACTTTCACGGGGTTTTGGTACTTAAAGTAGTATAACCCTCTGTTGTTGTGGGGGATTAGGCCATAATCCACCCTACCAAGTTGAGTATCAGAGACCTCTAAACTAACTAACAATGGGTTTTTAGAACAGGTTCCATAACCATCGAGTTTCATGGCTGGGTGAGGATCACTTAACTTTAAAGGTGTATTAACTTTTTATTTTATTTTAAAATTTAGATTATTCACTTATATTCATCAGCTTTCCTGTATAAAGTATGCCTAAGATGGTGTCGACTTCTAAAATAAACTACTTAAAGACTTATTTAGGTGTGATAATTCAAGGCAATGTCATAATAATTATGCAGATCGATTTCTATAGCTATGAGACTTACGATGTTAAGACGATATCGATCTTTTAGGTGTTTTCCCAAGTCAGTACAACCTATCATTAGCTTGTCAAATAGCCTAAAATCTCAAAAAACTTGCACTATTTCCTCTTTTTTTTCCTTAAAATTTTCTGGTATGTCTCAAGAAAATGGAAAAGTAAAACAAACAGCAGAAACCACGCATAAAGACTCCATAACACCTACAATGACTCAATAACAAACTAAATGACTCAATAACAAACTAAGACTAGAAAAGAAATCCTAAACAATTATACTAGAAAGCAAGAAAAAGTAAATTTCTCCTCCCACACTTAAATCAAACATTGTCCTCAATATTTTGATGAAAGGAAGAAAAAGAAAAAGAAGAACATGGTATGTCGCTAATGTGGGCCCCTAGGGGAATCACTTCCCTGTGTCGGATCCTGGTGATGACGACTCCTGCTTCGGTGTTAGGAGGACTGAGCTAAGGTCACATGTCTCACTCGTTTCGTCAATGTTGTATTTGAATCTCTCGGGTGGCGCATATTACCTGTCATACCTCAAAATTTTCCCTAATATCATTCATTTTTTATTTGGATCTTTAGCCTTGACCCATCTATATACATTTATATCAATCATTCACTTTCATTCATCAAATTACTCATCTGCATCCACATGTAGCCTTTTGTTGGTTTTTCCCCAAAGGATTCATGTCTTGTATTTATGTTGTGGCTCAATTTACAAATTTGGTTGATCTGATCAGATGATTAGGGTTTCATGTGATTAAGGTCTCTTTGCAAGAGATGGTTTTTTGGTTACTTGTATTACAAATCATGACTCTGGCTATTCATAGCAAGGATTCAAGTTTTACCTGGTGTACGTGGGAGTATTAATTTGAAAATTGAAAAGTAACTTATCATTTTGGAAAAGTTTAATGTTCGAATTCAATATTGGATACACAATAACATTTCGAGTATTTATGAGACTGAGTTTCATTGTTTCAAGAGGCATTCCAATTTGAAAAAGGATTGAAATTGAATTTAAGCTCACAATATGGTTTCATATTTGTTTTCAATATACACTAGGTTATGAAAGAGCTTTCCAACTATGTTTATGACTAAATTTCAAAATTTATCAAGAAGAGTTCAAGTTGCTCATGGTTTAAATCTCAAAGTAAAATTCGAGTTCTTAAAATTTCAAATAAAAAGATATAATATAATATTATTTTCATTATTAATGTTAATTTCAAATACAATATGAATCTTATTTATAGGACACAAATAAATAGAAAATCCATATAAAATTTTCTAATTAATAGACATCTATAATTATATCATTTATTATAACAAATTTATAGTGCACTAATTAATTAAAGTTATATAAACCTATTAATGTTTTCCTTTTTCTTTTACAAAAATCTATTTATACTTAAATATCATAAACTCTAAATAAGAAATTTCAGATAAATGTGCACAACCAACTTTATTTGAAATATATAAGAAGAATTACAAAGAAATTTCTATGAAGCACACCCAAATAAAATACATAATAACAATTTTGTTGTGAATCAGATGCTATTCTTCGATTCGATTCAATAGAGTTCGATCCAATATCTCATAAATCGAAAATCAACTTTATATAAAAGGCACAATAAACCACAACAAAGATATTGATCTTTATTTTATTTTTATATTAATCATTAGTTAATTAGACTTGGAAGTCCTAATTCTTGTAACATGGATATCGACTTCCATAATTATGGAATTGTTTTTTACATATCCATTTGCTTTTTTGTTGAGTTCACTTAGAGATATGAATTTCGTAAATCCCTGAATATTATCTGACCCAATCCAGTTGTTTAGTGTAGCTGAAAAAAAACAACTTAACATAAATTTTCAAATAAATAAAAATTATAATTAAATGGTATGTAACTAAAATCAAAGTGTAAAAAAACAAAAGTAAAAAAATATTAGTAAAAAACATTAGTATATGCTTAAATAGATTATATATTTATAGTCATACTTAAATAGATTTAAGATAAGATATTATTAGAATATAACTGTAATTAAAAACCACTTTATGTTATAGAAACTAATTTCCCATATTTAGATGTTTTTTAAATTGATCAAAATATTTTAAGAAATTCTTAATTGTTGCAAAAATGATAGAAATTATTGCTTAACTATAAAAATAAAAGTTATTAAGAATTTGTTGTTTTTGTTTATGAATTTTAAAGTAAATTTATTAAGCGTCAAATGAGCTCGGTTGTCCATAAATTAGTTAAAGCGATCAATTCTTTTTTAGGTGTAATATCTTTAATATGATAACTCTTTATATAAATACGTTAAATAAAAGTAATTTAAGTTGATTTTTGTAAAAAATAATAATAATTTCAAATAACAGAAAAGAACTTGTAAAAAACCATTACCTGAACCCCGGAGATACTGGTCGGCTGCAGCTGAAAAAAAATAAAAATACAACTCAACATAAATTATAAAGCTATATTTATATCAACATAACTTTAAGATAAATAGAATAAAATTTATATTTGAAACTTTTTTTTTGGAATCATTCATTATTTTAAGCTTTTATAATATGTTCAAATTTTTGAAAAATGTTAACAAGTGTTATTTAAGAATTAACGTTGTGGTTTTAAATATCAAAATAACAAAGAAGTGTTGATGGGAATATTTACCTGTAGCTCCATACAACATGTCTACTGCACATGGGAAAAAATATAAGTTACCATAAAATTTTAAATAATTAAATATCATTATAATCTTATATCCACAAAATTAGGGTATAAAAAGCTCTCAATATAAATAGAATTGGTAAACAACATTAAAATCTCTTAAAATGAACTTAAATACAGATTTAGATTTAATAATTTAAACTCATCTACCTTAAACTAGTTGGACTACCTCTCTACTATATAATTTATATTTGAAAATTTGTAAAGGATAATTCTTAAAATTTCTTCCATATATTTAACACATGTTAAAATTTCTGTCATATTTTAAATATATATATATATATATATATAGAAATATGTTCCTAAAACAATTTCTATTGTGAAATGTTTTAAAATATAAATTAATAAATTTTATTGAGGTCTAGTGATATTAAAAGTCACTCAGATTTAATAATTAAGTCTTATTAAAAGTCACTTAAAATTTTCTTGATTCTTGGGGGAAAAAAGACTACAAAGTGTTCTTTTAACATAAAAAGGAACGGTTAATAGAAAACCATTACCTGAGCCTTTAACCAAACCGCTTTCCACAACTGGAAAAAAATAAAATAAAACTTACATTATAATTCTTATGTCCCAAAATCAATGTCGTATTCTTACATTTCACAATCAGTTAGAAATGGAGAACACATTGCACAAGAAGGCACTAAAACAATTGCAAATAAAATCCTCTGAAGTTTAAAAACAAATTTATACTAGTTTATATGTTCTGATAGTGGTTAAAAAAATATTTTTAATGTTTGCTACACTATTGAAAAAGCTCAACAATGTTTTATTTGAACATAAAGTTTGTTTGATTAAATATCGAATTAATAAAGAAGTAGTCATAGAAATAATTACCTGAGTTTCCAAACCACTTGCTTGCTGTAGAAAAAATAGATAACTTCACATTAATTTTTAAATTAATAAAAATTTAAATAACATTTCTTATTTAAGAAAAATAATAGTAACGAAATAATATCTTCAAAATAAAAAGCTTTTATAAACAATAATAATACATGTTTAAATAAAATTATACATTTGCATTAAAATAAATTTATGATATGTTATCATTAGAATGAAATTTGTATAAGAAATTGGTTATAACATTTCTACAAAATTCAGTTTATTTTAATTTGACGTAGGAGTTAGAGTTTCAAACACTGAAAGAGGAATAAATATTCAAATTGTACCAAAACAGGGCACTATCAACAGTGAGAGACTTTGATAGGTCTCTCATGTAAGAGACAATGCTATTTCGATATTTTATTACTTTTAATTTTAAAAAAAATATGTAGCGGGAATTATTAACCTTCGAAAAATAATTTTTTTTATTAAATAATAATGAACAACACATTTTTATATGATAGTAAAACTAAATAATAGAAATTATTTCGTGGGATTTAAAATCCCCTCAAAATCTATTGAAAACCATACAAAATAGAGGTTGTCACATTAGAGACCGTATACAACACGTCTGTAACAAGTATTAAGTATTTTTAATATAAAAGTCGCTTTCAAAAGACATTTAAACAACTAAATGTAAAAGTCACTCAGATTTTAAAACTAACTTTCAATGTCTTATATGTTCTTATAATTGATCCAAATCTTTTGGTTTTTTCTCATTTCTTACAAAAAAAATACTACAAATTATTATAAATATGAAAAATTGAGTTATTAAAAAAAAAACAAAAAAAAAACAGATCATAGAAAAGTATTACCTGAGGCTTTAACCAAGTTTCTTGCAGCAGCTGGAGAAAATATATAATTTAGCATAACTTTTTAAAAAAAATCAAAAGTTGTATTATAATTCTTATAGCCCAAAAGTAGTATGTCAAAAATATATTAAAATTAAGAATCATTGATAAACAACATTAGTAGCTTCTTATGTAAATTATGAATCACATTTAAGTTTACTTAAATAAATATTAGATATTTTGGAAAGGTACAAGTATTATGCATACAAACTTAAAATCTCATTTACAATGTATTATATGTTCTAAGAATTGATCAAAATATTTTACCTTTTACTTAGTTATTGAAAGAATTCTACAAAAATTTACTAGAACATGAAATTTGTATGATTAAATATAAACATTATAAATTGTCCATAAATATGATTACCTGATACATCACTTATCTTGTTTGCTGCAGGTAAAAAAAAATTATACAACTTAGGACAAATTTTAAAGTACATAAAAAATCATATTATAATTCTTATGTCCACGTCAATGTATTAGATGATATCATAACAAATATTAAAATGTCAAAGATCTGGTCATAGTAAATCATACTAGTAGCTCCAATCATGTTCCTAGCTGTTCCTGAAAAACAAATATATAATATTAATAAATAAATAAATAAACAAATCATAATATAATTCTAATGACCTTGATATCAGGTAATAAACAAATTACCTGAGGGACGAAACCAAGCACTTCCTGCAGCATAAAAAATTATAGAACTTAGCTTAAATTTTTAAATTAAAAAATATGTCCTATATTATAATTCTTATTAAATAAACCATGGTCATCTAATAATTCTTATGTCCCTAAATTAGTAATAAAAAACCTAAACTAACAAGAATTGATAATTAAACAAAATTAGTACCTGTTTCATGATGATATCTATCATGACGTTGATCTATAACTTTTAACGTGTAAGTTGCAAACACAGATTTGTTTGCTACACTATTTTTTAGCTCCAAGTATAAAGATAGATATTCATCTCTTGTGTCATTGTCACTTCCTCTAGGATAAACCCTTAGACTCCTGCACAAGATAGTATTTTTAATTATAAAATTTAATTTTTAATTGAAACTCGATAATAGACAGTGAAATTGATATCTGAGTTTAGTGTATTTTTATACCAATCTCTCTCACCAACGGCTATGGTTCCAGAGTCGTAGCCAGAGAGGCCATTCAATGTTGAGAAATTCTCAAGAGTCCAACGGAAAGTATCTTTGGTTGGATTTTTTATCATGTAAAGGTTTTCCGATTGATTAGAATGGTTAATCACAAAAATTTCAGCTCCAAACTCACAAAAATCTTTAACAAGATATCCATTAGACGAATTTTTAAAATCCCTCAATGAAATTAATTGCTCAAACCCCCATTTTGTTTTCTTTTCACTAAATGTTCTCACAGCATCACCAGCATCTACAACAATCAATGAAGACAAAAGAAAATTTAGTGATAATTTTATATATATTTTTATGTAAATATTTATCAGTAACTAAATTTTTTCAATTGTGATTTTTCTAATACCTTGGATGGTCAAATAATTGCCATGTTTCTGATCAACCACAAACAATTTAAAATTTACATTAACCTTCCAATCATGAGGAAGTTTTTCCGTTTCTGCAATTTTTAAAAATAAAGATACGTAACCACTCTGATCGCTTCTCGAATTATCACCTGGATGGAGTACCAATTTCCTATAACATTAAACTCAAACATAAGGTTGGTAAATTAATGATTTTATACCAAATATAAAATTTATGTTATCATTTATATTACTTAGTTCTCAAAGAATTTATCAAATGACCATAAAGAAAAGAAAATGCAAAGGTATGAAAATAAAACTGACCATTTGTATCCACCAGCTTGAAAAACACCAGACTCATACTTTTTGTTCATTAGTAAGGAATAAGATTGGATTTTAAACAAGTAATCAGCTGGAGGCAGATTTCTCTTTGATCTAAAAATACCTGCATTTATATAGGTAGAAAATTTCTTCGAATTCGAGTATTAACAAAATAAAAATTATACTATATGTTAAAAGAAAATCAATTCATTTTGATTTTAAGAAAAAATCATACCGATTCCATTGTGAGAACTTGAAATTGGATTGCAGATGCAAATGGTCTCCATATCAAACAACACTATTTTTCAGTCTTATGTGTTAAAGGTGATGAGTAATTGAGATGAGTAATTGAGATGAGTATGAGATGCCAATATATAGTCATTTTGTGATGATAAACTTGAATTAAAAAGATTGACTATAGACTTTCATTAAAGAATGACCAACAAATTCAATTAAAGAAAGACCAAAACTTTTCTTTTGGAAAGTCCAAATAATTAATAAGCTAATACTTACCACGAGCTTAATACAATGGTGATCACATTATCTTGATGCATAAGAGACAATTAACAAACACCCAACACTATGGCTCTTTTTCAGTTAATTAATGTTTCTCAAACACTTGAATTAAATAATGACCGAAGACTTAAATCGGAATGGTCCATGCAAGGTTGTTTTTTCTTACTAAAGCAATCCATAGTTGTTGTTCTCTAGTGAGACCCACAAGTTAATACAAATATAAAAAGAAAAGTAGATATAAACATATAGATAAATGTATGATACTACTGTAATGTGCTTGGTCCATCTTGGCTGCCAAAGGAAATTTTAAGTAAAAATGATGTCTACTAGTGCCTCAAATGATTAATTAATGCTAGTATGTTTTTCTTAACAAAAATCTATTTCCACCCCAATTTTTTTTTTACTTAGCACTATATGTATTCACCTTATGAACATTAGAAACATTCATATGAATTTTGACTTTTCTAGATTTCTTTATCTCTTTTCAAAATAATTTTGATTAATGGTACATAAAAAGTTAGTTAATACAATTTGTTTGGTTAAATGTGTTTTGATGTTAAAAAGTAGTCTTAAGAAAATAAGGGTTAAATTGGTTAATTGAGTGGAATAAGTTGGTTAATATAGTTCCTAATTTGATTATTAAATTCATTGATATCAAAAAATAAATTTTAATATGATAAATTAATTAACTTTAGTTAATAGTATTGTTCTAGGTCGTATAATGTCCCAAAATAGGTGAGTTTTATTGTGAATCTTGTTGTGAATTACGACAAAATTTAATATCAGTTTGTATAACAAAGAATTATAACAACTAAAATAAATGATCTACAACAATAATAATTCGTACACAGATAATATAGCAGAATAAAGCGAGAAAAAGAAGAAGATTTGTTTACCCAATTCGATCAAACGATTTATTCAGAGAAAGAGAGCAGTTCTCCAATTCACTATACTCAAAAAGTTGTTACAAGAGATTACAAATGAGTTACAAGAAAATAGTTTTTGCATTCAGGTTCCCAAGAACAACCCTGAAGACCCCAAAAATTAACTCTATTTTCTACCCAGTGATTCTCATCATCTTCAACCTTCAACATATGAATAACTCAAACCCAAGGTTTAAATAAGTGTTTACCAATTTCTCTAGATAACTCCAAAGGTTTTTAAACTCTTACCTTTCTAAAGTTTTCCTTGATAATAGCCAAAATCCTATGTTATGCCTTTAAACCCCCGCTCTTCATTTTTGTTGTTAGCTCTAAGATTGTCACACTATAATAACAAAAGAGATAAATATTTATAATAGTCAAAATCCAACAAATATATACCAAATCCCAAAACATATCTCCTTAATTATTAGAATAAAAGATATTATTATAATCTTATAATATCTCTCAAATATTATAATATCTCTCAAATATTATTATAATATTTCAAACCTAATTTGTTTTGTTGTTTGTGTGTGCAAGGAGTATTAAGTTATTTTAGCCAAAATAAGTCAAAGGGAGAGATTGTTAATTTTTTTTAATTTTTGTGATTGACATTATATTTGGTAAAACTAACTTAGCAGAAATATGTTAAAATAAGATGTTCTATCAACTAGAGAAACATATTGAATAAGATGTCTTATGCATAATCATTTGAGATCATGACTGTGTACAACTGGACAATTTGATTCGTTTAGTTTGTTACAGATGCAGAATATTCTAGAAATGTTAGGCTATCATGTGTGGTGCTCAGTTTAAGGAATAAGAGATTCAAGTTGAATTCAAGGAATATTCTTAGTTTCTAATTATAGAAATAATTTAGGAAACTAATGATTGAAGTCCTATTTTTTAGAAGATAAATCTACAACTTTATTTGCTTGTCTTGTTTCGGTTTCAAGGTCTAATCTAATCCAGAAGGTTGTTTTAAATAGTAGGCTACAAATCTAATACATGTGTGGAACTTAGTGTGTGTCAATTGTGATTGTTTAGAGTTTGTGCAGTTTTGTGAATTGTGAGTCTCTCTAATATCATCTTGATATAAGAGTAGGACTGTCTCTTTGAGTTGTAATTTCTTTCTTCATTCATAAGCTTTTAAGCATTGAATGATTTTGTGTAATTAAAGACACTGTCTTATGAAACTTTCTAAGTATTAAGTGTTAGTAATCACCGTTGTGATTGAGGGGAAGTGACAAGGGTCTCATATCTAGGTGTGTCTTAGGTAGAAGTATATCACGGGTAGTGATTAAGTGATAAATTGTAAAACGAGGAGTTTAGCTTTGAATAGATACTATTTAGTGGAATTTCTTCCTGGCTTGGCAGCCCCCAAATATAGGTGACGTCACTACAACAAAATTGAGTTTAGTCAACAACGGAAAACCGTGACTAGATGTATAAAACTGTAGCCAAAACCTTTAGTCCGCGGTTATCCAGACATGAAATATGCAGCCGTTGCCTATTCCTATAAACTACGGTTTTTTTACTTTAACCCACAAGTTGTAAAACACGTTGCCTAAATATGTGAGTAGGGTGTGATTTTTCTAACTCGTTTTAGACCACGGTTTTTATTAACATATATAACCGTTGTCTAACCTTTTAAGTCACGGTTTATACTTTTTTTTTTTTTTTAGTTTAATAGTTTTTCAATGTGTAAAAAGAAAAAAAAAATCCAGTTATGACAATCAAATTTATCACAAACACTTATATTAAATAATGATTCTGAAACAATAATAATGATTCTGTATCATAACATTAATATTTTTTATCATATAAGATGATAGGCTAAATTGTCACGGCTAGTAATCCATCTCAACATATAAAAGTTTAAGTAACTAGAAAGCTATAAGACTATAATATAGCCTAAAAAAGTTCCTTGAGAGAAACTTGTGTGTCCTAAACTTCTTGATTCCGATAGAAACAGCCTTGTCCGCCATATTGTTCATAGACGACTTGTTAAACTACTTACTGTTTGTCTTCAGTAATTCCAAACCTGTTTAACCTGTAATAACAAAAACAATTATATTGAAATTGGAAACTATCAAATTTATTTCAATAAATAACACTAAATTATAAATTATTTATTGCTTCCATTTCATTCCACGAATAAATTAGTTTAGTTTTAGACTTCCTTTTATTGGATAATTAGTTATGTGTGTTGTAAAATTTGGAAATCAATAGTAAGCCCACTAGTGTTTGTATGGTATAGATGTTCAATTCACAATTGATTCAAGTGTCATATTGATCGCATAATAGAGAGAGTACTTTCTCCATGTACCACCCATATAATTCTTAAGGTTTTCAAAAGATGAAGAAGTAACACTCAATATTAACCACCATTTCTACCCAATAATAACTGACAATTGAATTTTAAAATCACAAACCTCATAACTCCAAATAATTAGCTACTCCACATAGATAGAAGCAAATCTTATAATCACATCTACAAGATTTCAATTTCTTATCTGTCAAATCCATCCCTTGTATGCATAGAAGACTAGTCCTCCATTGTCACTTGTGATTTCCCTGAAAAAAAACCGAGAATACCACAAAACACATATGTCAAAGAACATTTACACCAATTATAAACAATAAACATAGCACAAACTTAAGCATGAATGGCCTTTAAAATAGTACATAATTCCCAAAGCCAATTATTAACTCTGTAAGTTTTCAAAGTTTAAATTAGTTAACCAACACTTAATAAGTAATGTCCTAAATCCAAGCCTTTTTTCTGTCTAGGAAATAAATTTTTTTGTCTAGGAAATAAAAGAAGTACAGCTTACATGAAAATTCAAGAAACCTCGAGAGAATGCAACACAAAGCAATTACTTCATTCGCCACATTTTTCTTGGAATTTTTTATTCAAGTTGAATGACTACTTCCTCTCCGAGTTGAACAAGTTCTCACCTGACTCATAGGTGGAAGTTTAGTTATAAAAACGAAATTAAAAGATTTGTTAGGATTAGTTAAAAAGAGGAAATGAAAGGAGAATACCTTGAACAGTGGCGAATCAAGCTTGAGTGATATCAAATTTTGTTCTGGTGAAGGCGGGGAGAAGATATGCGTTTAATGTGAGGCATACATTCAATGATGGAGGCGAGAACAGGAAAGGGACGGAATCCAAAAGAAAAAAGGGACGGAGATGAGATGGTTGTCTAACACGAAAGCGGCGGAGTATATGAATGGGGTAAATAATTATGCGTTCCTTTATTTTATGTACCCTTAATTATGTTGTGTTTTATCTTGTTATTGTGTCTTAATCAGATATGAGTGTCTCGACATCTCATAGGATATCTGATATCTGCATACAATAATTTCACCAATCTTGTCTTGTATCTCTTCGACGTAACTCCTTCAATTCCTTTCTTAACTTTGAAAATTCATTTATACCTGACTAACCTTGCTCCAACAGGTTTCTTGATCAGTTCCTGTTATTGCTAAAAAAATATATTTAGGATATTAAGGGATTCAGAGGCCTAAGTGAGGTTACTTGACCTCCAAGCTATGGGTCTAGCTTATCCCTTAGTCGGGAACCCTTAGGTAAGAGGTATGGTATCACTCTTATGCGTGTAGCAGAGAGTTAGAGAGAGAGAGAGAGAGAGTTCTTGGTCCAGATCCCCTTCTCTTTGGCCATTAGGCCTCTATATATAGCGTAGCCATGTTTCATAACCATGATAGTGTAACCGTCCATTAATACTTGTAAAGTTCGTAACTGCCTCATGAATGATGTAACGTTCATAACCGCTCATAATGGTTAGTAACGTCTTTTGAGTTATGTAACCATCAGGTTTTGGCTCAACTCGTCAGGCACATCTCGCCAGATATAGCTAGACTTGGATACAACCCGACCTATACAGTTAGGTCAGGCACACCTAGGCCTGGATACAACCCGACCTATACAGCTAGGCCAGACACCTAGGCCTGATGATTTGGATCATATGCCCTTCGGGGACACCCTTGCTTTACCGGTCCAGCTGGTCGTATCTCTTTTATCTCTCCTAGTCCGGGCAGTAGATTTTATGCACAAACATAAGCTCCTCGAGCAGATGGCTTCTAGACCTTGGAGCCTTATGGTCGGTTTAATAGAAGCATGAATCTTTGCCCCGGGCTGGACTTTCAATACCGAGCAATGCCTCGATGCGAATTTCATAGCCGAGGATTTTATGGTACTCGTCTTTTTTAATGGTTCATTCGGAGATGGTGTTCAACCAGTTTAGGTTTTGATTCCGCCCCAGGCAAGTACTCAACCTTTTATTGACGAAGAGTATTTGTTTACACGGGTTGTACGCGACCGATCATGTAGTGTCGGGCATTATAAAGAGCCCTTGGTGTTTTATATGTCTGCTTTACATCATAAGCTTTTAATACTCTCCATACTTCTAAGGGGTGTTCGTATTACTTGACCCTTGTGAAGAGAGTGTTTAACTGATGCATAAGTATGCCTTTCAGTGAGTTTCATGAGAAAAACTCTGAGGTTTTAATCAATTTTAAAATTTTCATAGCTCTCCGTGCAAGGATACACTACAAAACGCTTTGAGTAATTTGCTGTGAGATATAAGAATATCTTCCAAGCTTTTTTCGTTTTTAAGGCATTAGTCTCGAGTCTCAGGCTATATAAACCGGGCATATCATTGGACACTCAGGGGTGTTAACTTTGGTTTATATATAGATTCCTTTGGGAGGCTTTTAAAATTTGAACCAAAGGACAAAGCCTTCGAGGATATCCTTAGATAGGTTCTGGCGGAATCCGATTATGGTTCTTCGCCTGGGATTTTTGAACCGAGGAGGTTTTTAAATTTCAAGTAGCCAAATAGGCTTTATGGAGGTCAACGACGATGGTGAAGAGCCCCCCGACCATTTGGTGAACCGAACACTGACAATTTCCCTCTGGGCGCTTTAAATATCATATTTTCGTTGTTTTTGTTCAATTTGCTTATTTACTTTCTGCATTATGCATTTTATATGCGCAACAAATAGATTGTGCCTGTATATCAGTCCCCCATTCGAGTGGCTATTTTAAGGCCATAATTACTTTATATGAGGGACATTAGCTCTTTGTGAGCAAAAATGCTTTAGCCTTCCTTGTTACGGTGTCTTGCAACCGAGCCACCAAGCCGGCTATAAAGTCGACTAGGTCAGGGAATTTTATAAGTGTTGCTCTAAGATGTTTGATCGGTGTTACATAAGTAACCCAAACATTAATTCAAATTGAGGCATTGAGCCAAACCGGGACTGCATAGGAGCCTGGTTGAGGCGGAACACCGAGCTATGACTGAGAGCCTTTTGTGGTGAAACGTCGAGCTTTGTCGGGTGAGAACCATCGAGACGGAACTCGGCAGGGAGCCCTAACAATTTGGCACAGAGCCCCTGGTAGGTTGAACCAAGTACGAACAAAGTCTTGGCAAGGTTGAAACCTTAAGTTGGTACAGAGCCCCTAGCAGGTTAAATCGAGTAGGAACATAGCCTTGGCGAGGTTGAAACTTTGATTTGGTACAGAGCCCCTGACAGGTTGATCCGAGTAGGAACAGAGCCTTGGCGAGGTTAAAATCTTGATTTGGTACAGAGCCCCTGGCAGGTTGAACCGAATAGGAATAGAGCCTTGGCGAGGTTGAAACCTTGATTTGGTACAGAGCCCCTAGCAGGTTGAACCGAGTAAGAACAGAGCCTTGGCGAGGTTGAAACCTTGGTAAAACACCGGGATATGCCTAAGGAGAACCATCGAGATGAAACTCGGCAGGGAACCTGAGTGGCGGAACACGGACTTTGCCGGGGGAGAACCATCGAGATGGAACTCGACATGGAGCCTTTGTTACATCCTAGTTTCTTTTACCTAGACTAAGTTTTTGTAGGATGCCTTGTTTCCCATGTAGGGGAGAAGGATGACACCTCTATTTCTAAATGTAAACGAGATTCTTTACAATTGGCAGAGACATTTAGCTCTCCAAATACAAAAGTATTTAAGTATAACTTTTGCATTCTACCTGGCCACTTTTTGTCTTATATTGTCCATAGTTGTACTGAATTTTATTGGATCGGGGCCCTATTGTAAAGATGTTCGAGCATAGCCTTTAGCGAGGGTGGCCGAGTTTATAGGCTGAGTGTTTAAGCCGGATACTTCCTATGTTTTACACATTGTTCAGATCCTTCCTAATTTCGATACTAATACAAGAAGAGTGTTCTCCACCCGCATAAGGGTTAAGAGCAACACTTAAAGTAAGTTCTAGTGATCTTTTAAAGTAATTACAAATAGCATAGTAATTTGTCTGCTTTATACAATAGTATAAACAAAAGTAGAGCACCGTATTAGCCTCTTAGTTTTCTGGCGATCCTGTTTGTCAGATCCATTTTGCTGTCCGAATTAGCTTTAAATGCAGTACAACATGCTTGATGGCCACTTCCTATCAGAATACCTGGCTTGCCATATCGGCCATTCGACTGTGTGATTTGTGGTTGATACTTTTAAACCTGGCTTCGGGATAAGTTTCTACCTTAATAATAATTGTCCCAATTACATAAGTTTCATATAGAAACAAATCATAATGCACATTTATTTTCAAGCATAGGCATATAATGTGTTAAATTATATGAATAGGGTAAACACTGAGAACATGTATACAAACTTTAACAAAGTTGTTAATAATAATTTTAAAGCTACATAGGCATATTACTCATTTCAATGAATGACGTGCTACTGAGATTCTCGAATATGATAAATGCATAAGATTCACCCATTACATTCCATAGACCAAATAAATACCGAGTACGAAACTATGATTGCGACTTCATATGTAATCCTATGGTCATAAAACCATGTCGTCAACGATATAAAGACGCCAGTATTTAGCAAAGGAAAAGTAGACAAGGTGTCGTGACATGTGATCTGACATTATAAAATAGACAAGGTAGAGTATAAAATTAACAATGTAGGTGTCATACCCCAATTTTTGGCCTAATATACCACCTTACATTTGCATCACTGCATCACTAACAATTCAGAACAGAATAGATCGGGTGTGGCTCCTAGAAGTCAGAATCAGGGTTTCTTCAAAATTTCATCTGTTCAAGATGTGATCAATTAGGGTTTGAGTTTCCACTCACTTCAATTGACCTATCTTAATCAATCATCAATAGTTGATCTTCAGATTCCCAACTTTTTCTCATGATCTATCAAGAATCGACCAATTAGGGTTTTTATCGAGGATAGGGAATCACTGACTTTTTGCTCAATGAATGACCTATTTGCTTGGAGATTGATCTTTATATCTTCAATACAACATCTTGACCTAATTTCTTGATTCAAAACATCACAGAAGTTCATATTTTTTCAGACAAATTCTGAATCGTCTGATAAAAATTCATCTGCACAGAAAAGTCAAACTTTGACTTTTGGTCAACTTTTTCAAAATCAAACTTTTTCAATCATCAAAACACTTCAAATGATCCATCATCATCATAAAAAATCAAGAAATTTGGAAAAGTCAACAAAAGTCAAAATTTCCAACACTTAGAAAATTTTCAAGTGTTAGAAAAAACTTGTTTTTTCTTACTTTCATGGCAATTTTTCACATAGTTCCATTGGGATTCAGAAAAAACTCAAAACATGAAAGTTGTAGCCCTTCTTACAAGCTTTCCAAAATGTCCAATAACTTGCAAAACCATTTTGTCTAGCTATACTTTTGATTTTGAAACATAAAACTCCAAAACCATAGAATTTCAAGTACATGCTTCAAAATTATAAGTCATTTTTTTGCAATTCTCCTTCTAGAAGCCTTGTCATCACTTAGAGACAGCTAGTAACTGATAAATATCAGTTTGAATGATTGAAAAGAGGATTGGATCAAAGAAGAAAACTTAACCATGGTTAAAGAAAGTAACTTTTGCATTAAATGCAAAAGATTCCATTATGACCTCTTAACCAAGTTGCAAGTTTCCTTCAATGATATCTTTGCCAAATCATTCAGTTTTCTTGGACTATAAATAGAGGTCTTTTCCTCAAATTCAAACCACACCAAAGCTATGCAAATCAAGCTTTCACTCTTCTTTTCTTGAATTTCAAGTTTCATAGTTCAAAAGTGAGAGTTTTGCATTTTTGCAAATCTTGTAAAAACTGTAAGAAACTTGGTGTCTAACATGTTCTAAACATCAAATGAAACTTGTTTGAAACTTAAAATCAACTCAAGAATTGCTCAAACTCAGAATCCAAGTTTAAAACCAAAAGCTTGTAAAACTTGCCTTAACTTTCAAACTGATAATCTACTCGAGCTAGTCTTGATTTTATCATTCAAACATCATCCACATACTTCATATGAATGATACAAATCATCATCCCTAACCTGTAACACTTCTAACCACGAATTCGAAGTTCACATCAAGCATATGCAGTTGGACTTGGGTAGAGAGTTCCAGGCCATTCCAGAGTGAGCATAGTGATTAAACACCTTCCATAAGGTTCAGTAGTGCTCCAGCCATCATCAAACAACAACTGGAAACACTCTAAGAAGGATTTGATTTCAGTTTGAAGAGGTAAGTCACTCATACTTCGAACTCTTTGATTTCTGAATTACAGTTCAAAAAACGCTTGGCCGTTTTGTTTCTGCACCTTCACTGATCCTTAACCCTCAATCAATTGATTAATTCCATGGCCATACACGATTTCATATTGAATTTAAGAATTAGTGTTCTTCGTGTTCTGGGAAAAATTAATCATTTAAAACTGAAAATAAATAAAATTAACCATCACCATCATGTTCCTGGTTAAATTTCGAGCAAGTTTGATGTTTATAACTTTCAATTTCATCAAGAAACAAAGAATCTGGGATTAGATGAAGATTGGTATACACCAATTCCATTGGTATCAAGAGAGGAATTATTATCGGTGAAACTTCTCTTAAAACCAATGGGCCTCCCTTACGGTGTAAGTCCCAACCCTCCTATGTACATACACATTTCCTTGTACATAAATACCCATTCGTGTACATATTCATTCCCTTGTACACATTCAAACTTGTAAATAATCAAGTTACGCTCGCTTTAAACGCACGTTTTACACACTTGTTTATATTTCCTTCATAAACTCCTGTGAATAAACATTACACACGTGTTTATATTTCCTTCATAAACTCCTGTGAATAAACTTCATACACTTGTTTATATAACTGTTTAGTTATAACATAACAACTAGTCTAACAACTAGGTCCCCTGCAGAGCTAGCCTCCTTTAGGGCTTTGTGCAAGATAACTCATTCATCTGAGTTCAACCTCCTCTTAGGCTTCATATAAGAAAACTCATTTATTGAGTTTAGCCTCCGCTTAGGCTTCATATAAGACAACACTCCCCTGCTGAGTTAGCCTCCTCTTGGGCTTCGTTCAAAAGAACTCCTCGTTGAGTTTAGCCTTCTCTTAGGCATCAAACAAGAAAGAGACCAGGAAATCTCTTAACAGTCTCCTATTGGGCTTCCAATACAAAGAATCACCCACGCTAGGATAGAACCATGAGAGTATGATTTCTCGGTGAAATCACTCTTCAATCCTAAGAGGATGGTTTCCCGGTAAAACCACTCTTAAAACCAAAGCCAGCCATACCCTATAGCTTCCTCTTGAGCTTCATACAAGGACCCTCGATGACCCTCGGAATGCCTCCTCTTGGGCTTACAATACAAGGACCCACGGGCTTCTTAAAAGCATCCCCCTAATCCAATCAATTTCTCCTTGAGATTCAGACATCTATCATCTCTATGGAAGAAGTATCTCATCTATCACATCACATACAATCAAAAACTTTTCAAACTTTTTCAAACTCTTTTCAAACAAAAAACATCTCTTAATCGTAAGTGGTAACGCTTGTACACTCAAGCAAAACACCCAATGCTTACAATTAAAAGATTTAATCATTTTTTTAAACATCTTTCTTAACTCGTAAGTGGTAACGCTTGTACACTCAAGCAAGACACCTATAACTTACAATGAAAGATTCAATCAATCAATCCTTTCAAAAATGTATGTGATGAAATAGATTAGATACATTTTTCATTAAGATGACATTTGTTTTTGTCTCTTAATAACATCCCGTTGCTTCCACTAGCATAAGTGGGAACTACGATTGCTCTGACTTTCTCAACATCCTTTTGAGAATACGTAGGCACAAGGTCTTACCCTTGGCGAGCAAATTTCTTTCTTCCTCAGACCAAACAAACCATAGCTCCCTTTAGATCCGAGCTACAAATGCTCTGATTCCCATTAAGGAATATGTATGCAGAAGATCCCAAAGATCTTTGCGAGAACAATAATAACAAAACCTAGGATCCCACATAATCTACCCTTCTTAAAATCCAAAGGAGAAACTTTCCCAATCATAGAAATAGCAATTTAAAACACACAAACATATCAAACATATTCATATATAAAGCTATAGATAACTATATATATTTAGGGTGCTCCATCTATTCCCTTTATATAACAAACCCCCTTGCTCGGAATCTCCCCAATGCGTTACGTCTAGTTCGCGCTAGTCGTAATGCATATCATATCAATTAAGGGTATTGCAGCTTTCCCCTTTTTCATAATCATTTTTCTTGTGTTGGAAATAATAAAGCTTGATGCTCGCGGCATCTTTATAAACAAATCAAAAGAGTAAATCGTTTCGAGTTAGAGAATCCGAATTCAGATTCGATTCCCTCGCGCGTCACTTTTTAACGCGAACAGTAGGAAACAAAAGAACACCAGGAATTGTTAACCCAATTCGGTTCTAACCAACCTACATTTGGGGGCATACCAAGCCAGGAATGAAGTTTATTATCAGCAGTATTAATTCGGAGTAAACCTCCATGTTTACACTCCTCACTTAATCAGACTACCCAATGACCCTTCTACCTAAGATACCACGCTTAGATATGAGAACCTCTGCTCACTTCCAATCACATCAGTGATGTCTATCAGTCACTATCACACCAGCAACTGCATCAATTGCTTGGCGCCTAACACAATCATCTTGGAGATACCTCACTCCAAATAAAACTAAAACAATTTTAAGATACCACACTTCAAACACAATACAAAACAGTCACACATGTGACACAAATCAAACTTGGAATTACTTCACAGCATCTTCCAATGACACAACTATACTCATTGCTTCACAGCTTCTGAGTGAGTAAAATAAACCTCTTGCCTACAGGCTTCGAGACACAAATCAGTGACCATCCCACAATCCAGGTGGTTCACTTACATGGCTAACCCTAAAGAGTACATCTTTCTAAAACCGGATAGCTTACTAATTCTAGGTTACAACTTCTTATTTATAACCTATTACCCAACTAGATTTGGGCCTTCGAAATAACAACATATGCTGTAACAAACTTCTGCAATAACAAACTTTTTGTAGAGATAAACAAGCAGATAACTTTTGCTATAATCAAGGTCCTTGCTGATCTTTCTCCTTAACTCTTGGACCTTCACATATGCCTTCAAAGTCACGCCTCATAAGATGCATAATATTCCTAGAATATTCTGCTCTAATTAAAACAGAATTGTAACAAACTTAACAGTTTCTGTAGCGTGATGTCCTGATGTCTGATGTCTCGACATCTCATATGACATGATGTTCCAGATGTTGAAACATTTCAACACAACATGTTTATCCATTAAATAGAACTTCAACCTGCTTTCTCCTTAGAAGTTATAAATCCTATTTAACCTATTGCTGCTAAATTAGTTTTACCAAACATAAAGCCAATCCTAAAAATAGAGAATCAACAATCTCCCCCTTTGGCTTATTTTGGCTAAAACTAACTTATATAGCCTTTGTATTACAGAAGCATAGTAAAATATACAAGGGTTTAAACAATTTAATCTATTGACAACAATTTAGAAGTCTTCAGTAGTCACTGTTTATGATATTTCAAACTTTACAAGTGACAGTCTTTAGTCTTCTTTTATGATGTTGAAACATCATACTAGGACATCTTTCTGGCATGTCCAACTCCAATGTTCTCTCTCTTTTAAGGATCCCACATATCACATAAAGTTTCTCTCCCTTAAAAGTTGCGCTTCAAAGATAGCATGACATAACCACTTTTCCCCCTTTTAGCCATAATAAGACAAAGGCTTGTTGAAGGAGAACTCACTATAGCACATGAAACATAACATCATATGCACCATCTTCACAAAGAAGAAGAAATATTGAGGCCATGATGCACATGAGGAAGAAGATACTAAATACTCCCCCTCAAACTGAGAACTATGCTACGACACAGATTGACACAACATCCTCTTTTGGAGCACAAGTGGAAACTCACTAACAGAAACAAACACTTGAGCTATCCATTTATAGACATAGAGAACCAGACCTCTATATTGGGTAACTCAGAACACAAGATACAATTTGTGTTCATAACTCAAAAACAAGACATTGTACAAAAATACTTGCAGAAAATGCAAGAATCAGCAGACTCAAAATAGGACATCTTATTCAACATCTTTGCAAAACAGCTGCAAAGATTGACCTCAGACTTAACAACGTCTGAACACTACTATTTTCCCCTATGTTTGCCACAAGTTGATAAACATAACCTTCACAGACTTTAAACTTACCCATATCCGAACAAAGGACATGAGAGTAAAATAAACGAAGACACAATAGAAAGTGAAGGAAAGAAAAAGAAACAAAAAGACACTCTATATACTTGAGCAGCCATGCTGATTAATTCCTCCTTCTGGTCATTACATTTACTAGTAATTGTTAATACTAGTAAATTCTTCAGACTAGAATAGTATTCATGTATTCCAAGAGCATACTACTTTAAACAAACTTAGAATCTTCTTATTCTAAACTAAAGATAGGACTTCCACTTCTGAATGAGGTTATATAATATCAAGATCCATAGTCCCAAGTCTCTTCCATAGACTATCATCAACAATGATGTTGCAACATCATTTAGGACACCATCAACTTTACTAGAACCTATCAGCTTTGGTTCTAAGATTATAATAAAACTGCTTCTTCAAGACTTTATGTCACTTAAACACATAGCAGTATACACTCCCCTTCACATCAGCTAATGAACAATCTCCCCCTCAATAGCAGTTTGGCATACATATTAGCTTCAGGAAGAATAGATGTCTAAACATCAGATAGGACATTCACTGATGTACACATAATTAGCAGATGCTCCCCCTTAACATCAACACTTCTCCCTATTAGCTTCCAGAATGAAGCTTACCATAAATTGTTACTCCCCCTGAGTTATAAGGACATCTTGGATGTTGGTCCTCATAATACTTGAAGTCTTATTTATTTGGAATTTTCCACGGTTTCCAAATAAGGAATCCTTAGTTGACTTGCTACACAAGATTCAGATTTCCATACTCTGTAACTTGTAATAGAAAAACCATATAGTTAACCATGCGTATAACCAATGATACATCTTTAAAAGATAAGTTTGAACCTTATTTGCCTTCTTCAATCTCTGGTGTCTTCAGCAGTTGTGATGTTACATCTTCATGTAAAACATTATCTTGTATACATCACATACTTCATCTCTTCTTAATTCAGATTTTCACACAGTTATCACACAAATATCCATCTCCCATCAATATATTTGACAATATCTGTATGAATCTCTCAAATTGAACCAGCTCTTCAAATAATCACCATACAATGTTGCCACATATCCTAAACTTGTGAAGATTACAATGAACTTTAATATTGATATTCAGTTCACAATATACGTTGAATCCTTCAGACAAATATTCAACTCCCGACAGAGCATAAGTGGTTTGGTATTTAGGTTACATACTAATAAGTACTAAGTGTCCCGTCCAAGTACCTACCAGATTAGTCAGTTAGAATTGTCTTCTCACACTAGATCATCCTGAATGATTACATCTTCATACTCACATTCTTCCTGGCAACAATATATACTTCTCATGATTAAAGACATTAAGATGATGTTTTAACATCTGATACAACATCATCCATTATGGTTCTTGGGGTAACATCCATAATATCTTTCATCTATAACACTTGGGGGGATCGTAGGAAGCACAATGAACACCAACTTTATCTTAAACAATTAACATGATTAAGGAATAATATGAGACATATCTCAATAAGCTTTTATTCCGACTTTCATTCTGATTTTTAGATGATGGATGCCATAGTTTGTACCTACAGAGGAGATTCCCTCAACTAGGTTTCTGGAACAGACTTATTTATGGCATGACACATAAATATTCAGATAGTAATCTGACTTCCTTGATTCTTCTTGACATTTGTAACACAGTGGGAGAACTGACTTGTTTATTTTGCATTTTATCACAAATGTAACTTTTCTTTTATCCAACAAAGGGAAGGTGAAAAGAACAGGAAAAGACCTTCGTTAGATTCTGAGTATGGGAGGCAATTATGAAAAGAGAATGTATTAGCATCCTTTCCATCCGTAGTTATCTACGGGCTCTTAGTTGCTTGGCTCAATTTTGAATTATTTTTTTTGTGTTTGTGTAGTTTGAAAAGGCATTTCGCTTTGACTTTGCAATGATTCTCGTTGGAATGTATACGAAGTGTTCAGAAATGTTTGTTTTGGAAGATGTTTAACTTTGTATTAAAAAGTATTTTTGATTGAGCAAGCAATTGGGAGTCTATTACCTACTCAGAATGGTCGTTTCCATGTTATTTTCCTTCTCTTTTAGAATAAGGTTATCCATACTATTAGTTGGTAGGTAACTTTATTCGTTTGGATGTGAAGGGACAATTGAAGGGTCATCGTATGGTCATAGAAGGCAACATGTAAGGATACCTTAGCAATTTCGTAGAGATGATCATCACTTATTCGTAGGCAACAACCGAGGGACGAGATGATATATTCGTAGGCAACATCGAGGGTCATCGAGGGACTATGATCTTTGTATCGAAGGGACTATGATGATGTTATTCGTAAGCGTCTTTGCTAATGGTATCCCTATGTTCGAGGGACATGACCATTGTATTCGAAAGGCAACAAGAGAGATTACCCTAAGATGCGTGCAAGTGTGAAAGAGTGTGTTTGATTCAGATATTTAGTCTTGATTTAGAGTAATCTAGGATTGCTTTCATTCGTGCCATATAAACCTATTAGCTATTAGTTAAATATGCATAGTAAAGTAAAGGTGCAGAAAGTAAAAGTGCGGAAAGTAAACTCTACAATATTACAAGGCTTTGGGGCAAATACATAATATGAGGTGCAGAAAGTAAAACCCTAATTAAGCTATTACATCCCATGAGCAGATACATAATAGTAAAAAATGCGAGGAATTTAAACCCTAACTATTACAACTTGTGAGCAATTACAATAATCGAAAAAGTATCGCGGAAAGGATTGAATTGTAAATAAGAGAAAATAATGTTAGTAGAAAATAGATTTTCATGTTAGAAAAATATTTTTAGGGTTACTAAACCTAATTATATGAAGAAAATATTTTTTGGGATTTTTTGTGAATTGATTTTAATGTAGAAAGATAATTAAGAGTTAATTAAATGGTTAATTAACAATTAATTAAAATAAAAAGCAAAAAAAATGATTTTTAAATGCCAAAAATTAAATAAATATTTTTTCTGACCTAAATGCAAAAAGAAAATATTTTTTTTGTGATTTTTGTAGTATTGTTTTAAAAAATATTTGAAGAAAATTAAACAGAAAAGAAAATAATTGAAAAATATGAAAATAAGAGAAAATTGAGTTAGTTGGAAAAGTGTTAAAAAAATATACACAGAGCTAGGAATCGAACCCAGGCTCTAGGGGTCATACGCGTGTGCCTCTTGCCAACTGAGCCAACGTGTTTTGGTGTTAGTATAATGAAACAATAACATTCTAAGTGAAAACGTTTCCTGAAAATATTTAAAACGAATAGCGCGCAGGGCTTCATCTTCCTCGTTTTAAAATTAGCCACGGCCTTACCTTCAACTTTTTTGTGGGTAAACCTATACCCTTGGACAAAGCCCTGTAGCTACATCTCTACAAATTTCCAAAATCATAATTACACAATATAAATTTCAGAGGAGGGTATCAACCGACTGTAAATTGTCTCCTGAGCACGATGATGGCCATCGTTTTGCCTAATTTTGCCTAAAACACAAAGCCCTAATTTGGAACTTCAAACCCTAGCCATGACGACTTCTTATACATGTACTGAAACTCAAATCAAACTATACAAGTAGTTTCACAACATCATCGTGAACACAAATATGCAATCAAATTATATTAAAAATGCATGGATTAATGAAATCGATTTTGAAATAAATGGTGCAAACCGTGATTCAAATTTCGTGCTTCTGGATATGTTGAGGCTTTGTAATGATCTGGAATGAATTAGAGGACTCACAGGAACACGTTACAATGCTTGGAATGACTTGAATCGATGAAAAAATAGGTCGGTCGATTGCTTGAATGTCACGGATTTTGTGAGTTTGGTTAGGGTTCTCGTGGCCAGAATTCATGTGCATGAGAGGCTGGGATCATTGTATTTATATAATAGAGTGAATTAGGTCAATAATCATTAAGAAAATATATGCCAATCAATGAGAAAATATTTGATTTGGAATGAAACAAAATATTGCCTTTTTTTATCAAATCTCATTCAATCTCTTGCCAATCTCAATGATTTTCAAAATTATCAGCTTATATGGCTTGCTTGTATCTCAAGAATGATAAAAAAAATCAATCTTGCACTTAATGATTTGATCCTTTGCATTTTATTTTAATTAAAATTGAATTAAATTGGATAAATTCAAAAATAAATAAAATAAAAGATAACATGGCATGATATTAGGATTAAGAGGTCTTTGGCAATGTTAGAAGCAAGTGCGAATCAAAGAAACTTGGGCCCATTTAGAAATTTTTTGAATTTTCTAAGTATTTCTCTTCATGCACTTCTTCAAAAATGTCAAACTTGCACAACTTGTATCTTGCTCAATTTTCAACATTTTTAAGTGTTCTTGGACTTTTTAGAAATCTCGAGATGTCATATAATCACTCCTTTTGATTTCATCTTAATTGAAGTTTTCATGTTCATGTACACTTCTTTGCAAAAAGATGACTTTTTGTTGACTTTTAGAAGGACCTATAATATCTTGATCCATAACTCTCAAATGAAGCATTTTTGGCCAAAGTTTGTGAGACATGAACATGTTGTGAGCTTTGAATTTGTAACTGTTGTAGCTATCAGAAAATTGACAAATCAAAACGGAATCTTATTCAAATTTTGGTTTTATTTTCACATAATGAGCATGTTTTTACAAACACGAGCATTCATTCTAATTAAATAAATATGATGATCCATAACGCGTTTAACATTCAATAACGATGAATCAAACAAAAATTGGGGGTAGTTACTTATCTTTCAGTGTTGACGACGTCATTATTTCAACATCAAGAAGTAATTTGCTATTGACGATGTCAACGGTTTATATCAAGCATGCATCAGCTCATAAATTGTCTCGACATTGAGATTCTCATTTCGTTCATGTGATACCTGCGAGAAATATGTCAGACTATGCATATCATCGTTTTGAACAAGTTGTGAGGACTATACACCCATATATATGCACATATTATACTCATGTCACATATAGCCAACACTACTAACATGTCAGACCAATATGAACCATTACAAACATCTCTTTTTCATAATCAATGAATTGAAATCACTTATCTATAGCTTATCGACATCAGTTTATCCAGCTTAAGCCGGCTTGAAGCTTCTGCTGTCGTTGCAGATGTCTCCAATTTTGACGATATCGGTCTCGATTGTTTCCCCAATCTTTGTGGCACATATGATTAGAAAGCTAAATTCGTCCCGTATAGGTGATCTCTAGATCTCGGCTCTAAGGGTGTGACTGTTGTCATTGAGCATGGTCTTCGTATGGTCCTACAAAATAAAACAAAACAACAACTCTAGACTCATGTACAATTCAGTAAGCTGAACGTGAACAGGACCATCAGATTCATTGCTCGATCTCAGATATTTGTTGTCCTCGATGACAAAGATTTTCAATTTGTTGACAGATCGAGCACCAACAATGCCATAGAAAGGGGACCAAAGGCGATGAACGTGTATATTGACTCTCGCATCGGTGGCATTCTTTCATAATCGCTTTTGATTCCTCCTGCTATCGATTGTATCGACTTCCATTAGTATCTGACCCCTGTAGTTGTCGACTTGGAAACTATTACGGCAACAGAGAAGATTTTGCCAGGGTCCCCCCAGAAAACTTTTATCTCAATAATATATCGGGGTTTCATATTTAAAACACCATTTACAATAACTCTTGGTTTGGATTTTAGGAGTGAGGAAATTCCTAATTTTAATTATTGAATGTGCTTTCCACCACAGGTTCTATGTATCAATTGTCTTTTGTCATGTGGATGATCTAAGACCAACTGACTTAGCGTGAGTCACCTAGAAAAAGATGACTGTTTTGGTATGATTTGTATGGCCTAGGAAAGTTTTACCGAGGCCCCACGGTGGGCGTCAAATGTTCTTGCTAAAAAACTATATTTAGGATATTAAGGGATTCAAAGGCCCAAGTGAGATTACTTGGCCTCCAAGCTATGGGTCTAGCTTACCCCTCAGTCGGGAGCCCTTATATAAGAGGTATGGTATCACTCTTATGCCTGTAGCTGAGATATAGATAGATAGATAAATAGATAGAGAGAGAGTTATTGGTCCAGATCCCCTTCTCCCTGGCCTTTAGGCCTCTATATATAGCGTAGCCATGTTTTATAACCATGATGGTGTAACTGTCCATTAATACTTGTAACGCTCGCAATTGCCTCATGAATGATGTAATGTTCATAAAGCCTCATAATGGTTTATAACGTCTGTTGAGTTATGTAACCATCCGGTCCTGGCTCAACTCGTCAGGCACATCTCGGTAGATATAGCTAGGCCTGGATACAACCCGGCTTATACAGCTAGGCCAGGCACACCTAGGCCTGGATACAACCCGACCTATACAGCTAGGCCAGACACATCTAGGCCTGGATACAACCTTTCCTATTCAGCTAAGCCAATCACACCTAGGCCTGATGATTTGGGTCATATGCCCTACGGGGACACCCTTGCTTTACCGGTCCAGTGGGTCGTATCTCTTTTATATTTCCTTGCCCGAGTGGTAGATTTTATGCACAAACAGTTCTCAAGTGTGGTTATCATGAAGATATTTCATCTTATCAACCATAGTCTTCAGTCATTCAATCTTATTTCGACTCCACATAACTTCCTCATAGTCTCTAGGTTCTTCATCTAGAACTTCACTTGCAGAGATTAAGGCATAATCTATAAGATCTGCATACCCAAGTCTCTGAGGTGGATTTGTGATTCTTCTCATCCATTCTCTTGCCAACAGGTATTCATCGACAATTTCCTCAACTTCCTTAGTATCATCAGCATCTTGTGCATCTTCTTTGACTTCATTGGACACACACAATTCAACACCGACATGATCCAACTCAACAAGATTATCTTCCTGTTCTAGCTCTTCTTCAAATATTTCTTCACTTTGACCAACATCATCAGTTTTCGTGAAATCCAACTCAACTTTATTGAAAACTACATCTCGACTAGTGATACACCTCATGTGACCTGGCTATAGGCATCATAGCCTATAAGCTTTGACTCCTTCATGGTATCACATAAACATGTATCTCAAAGCTCTAGGTTCGACATTGTATTGCCTAATGTGCGCATAGGCTATGTATCCAAATACTATAAGTTTTTCGAGATCTAGTGGATGTCCTGGCCAAACTTCTTCAAGTGTCTTCATATCTAACACATTCGAATGACATCTATTTATCAAATATATATAGCTCTCCAAACAGCCTCATCCTAAAACACCTTCTTTAACCAAGCACTACTCAACATGCATCTAACTCTTTTCAAAATGGTTCGATTAAACCTTTCAACCAAACCATTTGGCTGTTGAGTACCTACTATAATTATATGTCTTGTAATACCAGAGGCAACACAAAATTTGTCGAACGCTTCATTTCTAAATTCAAGGTCATTACCGGTTCTCTACCTTTTGACCTTTCTGCCAGTCTAATTTTTGACCAAAGTCTTCCAACTTTTGAAATTCTCAAAATTTTCATCCTTATTCTTCTAGATGAATACCCATAAATTTTTGGAATAATCATCAACTATAGACAAAAAATATCTTTCTCCTGAATGTGATAGGCACCTTGTAGACCCCCAAAGATCAACATAGATGTAATCAAGGGATTCATGTGCTCTTTGTTTTCCTTTAATGAACTTCACTCTATAATATTTTCCAAGTACACATGGTTCACAAAACTTCAGCTTTTCAACTTTTTCTCCACCAAGAAGATTTTGTTTCCCTAATTTGACAAAACCTCTTTCACTGTCATGACCCAATCTCATGTGTCAAATTTATGTCTTCGACAAATGTTTTATGGATGCAACATCTGCAGACCCACTTACAACTTTAGCCTCAAGGGTAATACAAACCTTGTTTCTTCATGTCTTTCAAGAATTCCTTCGACCCCTTCATGACTCTTAAGATACTTTTCTCTTTTTTTGAAAATATATCGTTTCTTGTCGAACTCACCAGGAAAAAAGAAATTCTCTTTGAATAAGATATATACTTGACTTCAGTCAATAACCTTATTGACTCATTGTGCAACTTGAATCTCACATATCCAACACCCGCAATCTTGCAAGCTTTGTTGTTTCTCAGCAATACAGATCCATCGTCTTGATCACAAAGTTCCTCAAACAAGTCTATATTTGGAGTCATGTGCCAAGTGCAACCTGAATCCATAATCCACTATTTTCTTTAGTCGCTACTTGAAACCACAAGAACATCATATGAGTCGAAATTATCTTGAACAATGGTTGTGTTGCCATTATCCTTACCTCCATGATCTTTCAAGTGTTCAGGGAACACTTTTCTTGTATGGACTTCCTTCTTACAGTGATAACATCAAATACTATATACATCACAACTATAAGACTTCTGCTAACTTTTATCCTTCTTTTTGTCGAACGTTCCGTCCTTTTTCAAGAATTTTCTCTTAACGGACAAACCTTCACCAACCGTCGAAGGTTTATTATCCTTTCGTTTGTTCAAGTGCTTAGAATACATGGTTGATTGAAATTCTTCAAAGGTCTGAGACTCTCTTCATACAGAGAGTTTATTTGAAATGACCATGTAATCTGAGAAAAGCACACAACAACAACAATGCTTGATCTTCATCATCGATCTTGATATCGATATTTTCAAGACCAAGAATCATCTTGTTAGGCATATCCAACTACTCAGCCAATACTTTGTCTTCAACTATCTTGAATAAATACAGGGCTTTCTTAAGGTAGGGTCGATTTACTAACGACTTAGTCATGTACAAACTTTTGAGTTTCACCCATAACCCCGACGCCATCGTCTCCTTTGGTACTTTTCGAAGAACCTTATCACCATTGCTTAATAGAATTGAGCTCTGGGTTTTCTCTATCATGACCATCTTTCTTTTTTCGTTAAAGCACCATCCATGGTTACGGCTCCCTTCAACGCTTCTAAACAATCCTAGTGAACTAGTAGGGATGCTTTCATCTTCAAGTCCCATAGACCAAAATCGTTCACTCCGATGAACTTTTTGATCTCATACTTGTTGAAGGCATCTTCTCCATGCCCACCGCATCAATTTATTTTGAAAATGATGCCAAAAAAGAGTATAAAAAGTTTCTTGATGGCCAGAAACCCACAAGATATGAATGAGGAAAACAAGAAGAACACAATGAAATTGGTTATAAACTATTATTATTTACTTTTTCTTTGATCAAGATTACAAGGGTTACAGAATAAAAAATAACATCTATCACCGTAATTAGGATTTGCATTGTGCAATGATGAGAGACTAATATACTATTTATAAGAAAACTAACATACTATACTAATGGGCTTTTACACAAAGACTCATTACAAGCTAACTTAGGGAACAAGCTAACTTAAACAATTAAGTATAACAAACTGACCCAATTCGACATGCTAACAATTCACGCATTTTGACTACTGCATGTTTGAACATATTTTGATTACAGCATTCAGGTCTTCGACCCCGACATAAGAACCAACTTCGACATCATACTTAAAACCCATCGAACCAATAAACTATCCTTCAACCATATTAGAGTTCGATCCAATATCAAACTAAAACTTTATAAATTCACATATTAGTTTCATTAGTAGACATTCTAATATTACTATTTATACTGAGATAATTTAATATTAAAGCTCATTATTTAGTGATACTAGAAAAAGCTATAGGATCTAGAGTTTGGATGGGCCATGTCCCAAACCTCTCTACTCGTTCTAATTTATATTTGTATTTCTCCTAATTTAAACTAATAACTTAATAAGAAGCATGTTGCTATTAAAAACAAACATTCCTAGTATTAACTAATCGTTTCAAGCACTAATAGACATTAATTTTACTTATAATTTTCTTTGGCAACCAAGATGGACCAAGCAAATTATAATATAATTCATTTATATCTACTAGATATATGTTTATATCTACTTTCTTTTCTTTTATATTTGTTTTAAGTCTCACTTGTGAAAGAACCCAACAACCATGCAGTGTTTTAGTAAGAAAAACAACCTTGCTCGATCATTCCGATTCAAGTCTTCGGTTATTATTTAATTTAAGTCGTTTGGAAATGTTAAATAACTAAACAAGAGCCAAAACTAGTTTTGAGTGTTTGTTAAATGACTCTTATGCACCAAGATGATGTGAACACCATTGTATTATTATTTTAGTACCAACTTTTTTTGGGTCTTTCCAAAAGAAAAAAGTTGGTCATTTTTTAATTGAATTTGTTGGTCATTCTATAATGAAAATCTCTAGTCAATCTTTTTAATTCAAGTTTATCATCACAAAATGACTATATATTGGCATCTCATACTCATCTCAATTACTCATCTCAATTAACACATAAGACTGAAAAATAGTGTTGTTTGATATGGGGACCATTTGCATCTGCAATCCAACTTCAAGTTCTCACAACGGGGATGGTATGCATTTTTCTTGAACTCAATATTAATTAATTGTATGTAAAGTTCATCTAACGGATACCTTGTTAAAGTTATTGTGAGTTTGAAGCCGAAGTTTTTTTGATTCGCCATTCTAATAAATCATAAAGTCTTTATATGATAAAAAATAATTAATTGATAAAAAAAACATAATTCACATGAATTACAAACAAAACAAAAAGGAGTATTAATAAAATAGTATTTTAGGGAAGTTGTTTGTGGTTTATGAGAGGCTAGTGAAAGCATGGAGATTAGTTAGGGTTTAGAGAGAGGGATAGGTTTGTTTGAAGAAGTGAAATGTGAGAGATGAATATTGCTGTCATTGTTGCTTAATGCACCTCCAAGTGTCGCCGTAGTGTATATATTGAAGATCATGTCTTCAATTGCAACTTATTTAACTATTTATAACGGTTCTTTATTCAAAACTATTTTATCTTAAGAAATGTTAATACACTATATTTTAATAATTGAATATAGAAAAAAATTAACATTAATTTAAGCATTACAATATTTATAGATGTAATGTCCCTGGATCCGAGCACCAAGACATAAATCATATTTTAAGAGATAAAATCATATATTAGAAGATACATTATATCTAGATCAAAGCACTAAGATACTAATTTGCCATCGAATTTTGATTTACTAGTTTATTTGAGAATTTTATTGGTCTTATCCAAATTAATATGAATGTTGAAAAATTAATCAATAGTAAATCAATAGTTCATAATAATAACGAGAAATGATCGACTAAAAAGGAATTACTACTATCATAATATAACTATGAAATTTTTACTATCATAATATAATTTTTTTTCAGAATTTATTTTAATCGTTTTTGTAAATGATCTTAAACGTTGAGTGCATGCCAATATTATTTTTCAATATTTGTATTTATTGACCAATAAAATTATCAAATAAACTAGTAAAACAAAATTCAATAACAAGCTCGTGTCTTGGTACTCCAATCTAGAGATAATGTATCTTCTAATATATAATTTTAAGCTTTAATATGAAATTTTATATCTCGGTGCTGTGACTCAGAAATAATATATCTACAAATATTTTAATGTTTAAAAATATTAATTTTTTTTCTATATTCAATTATTAAAATATATTGTAATGACATTTCTTAACATAAAATAATTTTGAGGTAAAGAACGGTTATAAATAATTAAATAAGTCGCATTTGAAGAAGACATAATCATCTATATATACACTACGTCGGCACTTGGGGGGTGCATTAAAGCAACAATGGCACCAACATTCATCTCTCGCATTTTACTTCTTCAAACAAATCCATCTCCCTCCCTCTGAACCCCAATCAATCTTCATGCTTTCAACAGCCTCTCATCATAATACACCCCAAACAACTTCCCTTCAAGTACTCTTTTATTCATACTCTTTTTTGTTTTCTTTATAATAATGAATTATGTTTTTTTATCAGTTAATTATTTTTTATGTAAAGTTTATTTTGCAGAAGTAATCGGTTTCGTCCCTCAGGTAATTGTTTATTACGTGATATCAATGTCATAAGAGTTATATTATAATTTATTTATTTAATAAATATATTATGTATTTTTGTTTTCAAGTGAAACAAGCTACACTGGTATGATTTACTATGACCACATCTTTGATATTTTCACTATTACATAAAGTATATTTAACTACAGTAGAATGAAGGATATATTATCACGGGTAGAGGGCCGTGGTAAAATAGAATACCGTAGTAAATACACTCTTTGTCGTATGAGTGAAAAAATGGATGGATTGAATGAATATGTATTGGATTGTTAATAGATGAATCAAAATAGTTTATCAATCCATTACAATTTATTAAAGCTTTCTTAAACTATCCAATCCAATCAATTTATTTTAAAATAAAATTCATCTAATCTATCTATTAACAACATCTTAATGGATGAATATCCATCCATCCAAAAAAAATATTTATTGTCTGAATTATTTTTGATTTTTAAAAAAAAAAACGTTCAGTTTTTTTTTTCAAAAGTTAAGTAAAATTTTTTTAAAAAAAGTTTAAGTTTTTTTAGAAAAAAACAAAAATTCAGTTTTTGAAAGAAAAATAAAAAAAATTAATAAATAAAAAAAAGTTTCAGTTTTTAAATATAAAAAAAAATTCATTTTTTGGATAAAAGTTTCAGTTTTTAAAAAAATACAAAAGTTCAGTTTTTTTTCCAAAAAAAATAAATTTTCCGTTTAAAAAAAATAAACTACGAAAAAAATCGGTTTTTTAAAAAAAAAATCATTTTTTTAATCAAAAAAACTAAATTCCCATTTTATTCGGAAAATAAATAAAATTTTCAGTTTTAAAAAAAAAAATAAAATTCAGTTTTTTTCAAAAAAAAAAAAAAGTCTTTTTTTTGAAAAAAGTTTCAGTTTCTTTTTAAAAAAAAATCAGTTTTTTTTTATGAAAAATAAATAAATTTTTCAGTTTTTAAAAAATATTATTTTTAAATGCTTTAATTTGAAAAGAAATTGATTTATTTGATCTAAAGAATAATTCATTGGATCATTAAAATGTGGTCGATATATATATATATATATATATATATATATATATATATATATATATATATATATATATATATATGGATGAATTAGATCAATCCATTAACTTATTTTTCATTTAATGGATGGATAAGATGAATTTTTTAATGGATGGATTGGATGAATTTTGCTTTAATGGATTTAATTGTCACCCCTAATTACAGACATGAATTTGTGATAAAATCACAGTAAAAACTACAGGTCAAAATTTGATTCCCATGATAGAATTTTGATTGTTTTCTCAACTTTTCACCACAACTGTTCTTTCTCAACTCTTCAACCAACGTTTGATTCTCTACTAGTTCATTAAACTAATAAAGAAGGAAGTTCTAATTGAAGAGATATAAAACATTAAAGCAAATTATAAGTCTCGAAGAGGGAGATAGATACGCAAAATGGAAGAAAGAAAGCTTGAAAAACCTTGATCAAAGTAAGTTATTATCTAACATAAGTTGATTTTTTATATTATAAATTTTTAATTCAATTAAAAATGTTATTTAGTTAGTGACGGGTTGGTAAAACACTCGAACCACATATGACATAATGAACTCATATAATAGAAGTGTAGGTTTAAAGCTGCAATGTACAATGTATTATTAAAAATCAACAACATACAACATATAAGTCATCACCAACAACATCAACTTTTATCAACAACAACATACAATTTTTATCAACAACATATAACCTTAACAACAACAACATATATCAACTAAAACTAAATCATCAACAACATCAAACTTTTATCAACCACGGCACGCCTTACAACTACAACATATAACAATAAAAACTAAATCAACAACAACATACAACTTTTATAAAAAACAACATACAAATTATATCAACAAAAAAATAAATCATTAATGACATACAACTCTTAAATCGTAAAAAATATACAACTCTTATCAACAACAACAAATCTTAAATAACATACAACATATAACAACAAAAGCGAATTCAATGACAAAATAAAATGTGGAAAAGTCTCACATACCTAAAATGTGAAGATGTAGGGAGTGAAATGAGTTTTGTGTAATGATGAGTGCTAAATTGTTTTGAATTTGAGTGTGAATAGTTAGCGTTCATCGGCTTAATTATTTCTTTTGATTTTCGTCAATAAACCTCAACTTTAGTGTATATTGGGTATAGTTTACGTATTACATTATCGTGTAAATATCATTGAGTTCAATTATTTTTGTCTCATTTGTGTAGGTATTTAATCATTGATATTTAGGTATTGCAAGATAGAGCATTGAATAAACTTTCCAACGCTTCCGATTGTGCGTAACTCAGAGTTACGGTTCTCAAGTTATGGCAAAAACATAATGTTGGTTTTTTTGGAATAGCACAGAGCGTGCTGAGCATCCTCTGTTTGTGCTGAGTGTGCCCATCGACTTTGAAACTCATTAAATAGATGAAAAAACATATTTTTAGTTGATGGGTTGGGTATTTTTTAGTCCTAACATCATAAACTTCATTTTTTTTTTGTAGAGAGTGGCTTAGAAACAACATTTGGAGGTTGTAATTGGATGATCCAGAGTCGAATCTCTCGTCGATTGGTGTTGACAAACCAAGAAATATTTGGTTCCTCTTCTTCTCTTCTCTTTGTGATATCGATTTGTTGGTGTTTGTATGTAACTTTACCTTAACTACATGTATATTTATTGCTCATGGTGTTGTATGAAGCTTTTGTTACAAATTGATATTGGTGATTGCTTACTTTATTTAGGTTTGGATTGTTGTAGAGATGTGATAGGAAAAAAAGCAAGTGTACTATTTTTACCGATGTAGTAATAATGGGATTTACCCCAAGTATCTATAGATATTTCCTCAATCTTACAAGTATCTTGAGCTTGGCCTGTGTGAAGAATGAGAAGAACTTCCATTGTATTTGTACGCTTCCACACATGACTAAAAATTAATTATGCATATAAGAACCTCCTTTTTCAAAATCACACATACTTTGACAACCTCTAAAATTTTAAGTAACATTTAAAGAAACATTAATCACAATAACAAAGTCTCCTAAAAATTCATATTTCTTAAAAGATCAGATTTAGATACACACAAAAATAGAAACATAACGAAGTAGATGATGGATGAATTTGGTTGCAAAACACTCAAAACAAATTCACAACTCTTTTTCAAAGTGAGAGATCAAGAGTTTTAAGAAATTTCAAATCAAAATTGGAAGTGTATAATGTCAAACATTGTGAAAGTTTTTGAGTGAAAAAGATTTTATATGTGTTGCAAATATAGCAAAAAAATGACTGAAAATGGTGTATGATTCAAGTCATAAGCAAGAAGTATGATTCGAGTCAAAATATCAAGTGATTTAAATCAAGACCCAAGAACATACGAGAATATATTTATGTGAATCGAGTCACACATTTTGTGATTTGAATCACTTGATTTGAGTCATGAGAACATGTGATTTTAATCAGAGTTGCATAAGCAAAATCATGGAAATGCAATCATGTCTGATTCGAATCAAGTTGTTCGTGATTCGAATCAAAGTTCTTTGATTCAAATCATAGACACTGTGTTACAAATCATGACAACACGAGAGCAATCCCTGGATATTTTGTAATCTTGGTTCTAGTCATGTTATAATGTGATTCTAATCACAATATCAGAATCTCTATTTTTGCAAAATGTAAAGTGTTTTTAAGATTCAAACATTGTCACGACTTGAACCATTCTCAAACATAGTTATTTATCCAAAAACTCAACAAATTGACTTAAAGTATATTGGTTAAACTATAACCAAATACTTTGATTTATATATACTTAAAAATAGATTTTAAAATCAACCCTAAGATATGCATTCAGTGAGGAGACTCAATAACAATATAAAGAAAATCATAAGATAAAACATTATCAAAATATAAACTCAAGAGACAGATACAATAAAACTTCAAAAAATTTATTCATCTACTATGTTTTGAATGGCCTAAAAGTCAATGGTCACTACTTCGCAAGATGTAAATCCTTTTGACTACCTTAACAAATATAAGAACAACATAAATATTGAGTAGTGTACAAATCACTATTTTTTGAAATTCTTTAAATATTTAAGAAGATCCAAAAAAGGAATACTTATTTTTGTTACATGTGTTAGAAGTTTTTAATTCTATTTCCAACTTTTCTATTTCAAATAAGGGTTTTTTGAAAACACATAGAAGGAAAGGGTACTTTTCACTGATTGCTTTCATGACTATAAATTTTGTGAAACTTTAAAACTTTGTCCGTTATATAACGAAAATGATTTAATCATCTTTCTTAATAGGTGAACCATAAATATGGGTGAACCATAAAACTGTATACTAATTCTAAAACTCTTTGCATATATTTATACCTATAACTATAAGTTTACTCTTATAATTGAAAAATAAAAGTATAGCACAAAACAAATCAACAGAACTCTTAATATCATTTTGTTGAAAAATAATTAAATTATCAAATTATTTTTTAAGGCAGAATATATATATTTTTTTTCAATTTAATAGACAACTGACCAAACTAATTTTAAAATACATTAATAATAACAGAAAAACAAAATAGGAAGAACACCACATTTTTAAAGTAAAAATTTCCTATTTAAATATAGGTTATAAATGAGTATAATAATTATTTTTTGAAAAATAAATAAATAGTATTTTAGAAAGAAAAAAAAACATTTATGGGTAGGGGCCAATTATGATAAGGGTAAGTGATAGTAAATCATTTGTCAGATTATTTTTAATATATTTATGTATTTTAAATAGAGAAAAAAAATATGTAAAATGACCCATAGAAAAAGGAAGAAAAGGATATATTAGATATATTGATTGCATTTTTTTTTTTAATTTAGTAAATATCAATGAATAGTTTAAAATCTAATGAAGAGGTAAAGATCAGCAATTATTTAAAGTCAAATTTTTTTAAATATAAAATTATGATGCATCTAAAATAATGAGATCAAGTAAAATAAAATAATAAATTGATATACATGCACTTACGGTTAATATAGTGGTGTTTTTTTTATTACAATATATAATGGTGTTTTGAAAATATCATAATATTTATTTGATCCTTGTGTCATTAAAGGAAGAATAACTATGATTTTCTTGTGTACTACTCTAATCATATTAACAAGTCTGTTGCAAATAGTTTGCTAAGACCTAATTGAAAATCTGAATGAAGATATAATTTTTTTTTGTTTTTTCTGAACGAAGATATAATTAATAATGAGGAAGAGAGAGAACTCACAAAACAAAAATAGTTTGCTAAGAATAACTATGATTTTCTTGTGTACTACTTTATGGCTTGTTTTGCCTTGCTCTCACTTAGCAAAACAAGAAAAAAAATAAGACATGAAAAAAGGGATAAAATGAATGAATTGAAATGAGTTGGTGACATACTATGAAAATGAGTAATTTGATATTAATGAGTTACCTGATGAGAAATGAATGACTTTTTTTTCTCCGTCCTTTTTAGCCATATTTTCAATCTCTTCTACTTCTATGAGTTGTTCCCTCATTTCTAGTTGAAAAATGGATAGCATTACGATTTGGATGGTTCACACGAGAGATAAATTATGATTAATGCAGTTTAGTAAAAAATAAAGTGACACTTTAGGTGTATGTATGACAAATAATAGGTACATTAAATTAAGAGTGTGAAAATAAATAAAAAATGAATAAAGAATATTTTGGGGCTTTGTTTTGAAAAGTTCCACATAAAATTTAATGCATATAAAAAATAAGAGATATCAAACAAATTGGTCTACATCTCAGATTTAATATATTATAAATATATTGTATTTATGATGTGACAATTAGGGGAATCACATTTCAATCACACCCCGTAAGGTGAATACCAAGTTGGATTAGATTTGTCTGAACATAATTTTTATAGAAGAGTTATTTAGCGAAAAGACACAAGACATCTCTTAGTTCATGTAAGCTTGCTATCCGTTGAAAGGACCTGGATATATGGGGTGTCATCTTCTTGGAGAATGGCTTCTTTTAATTCACACTTTCATCTATCGAAGACGTATAAAGGGTCTGTGCTTCAGAAGTGTGGAATCGTTTACTAGATTTTCTCAATTTTTTCTCATTAATAAGGGACTTCACTCCTAGCATAGAGTAGAACAATATTGTTTAGGTATGAGTTCGCTTTTATGGGATAGATATGGATGTAATGCACTAGTACGAAAATACCTTTTTAGCAGATCTTGTTAAGTCAGTTCTCCCATCAATTGACTTAAGAAGTGATGCGGTGACAATTTCGTAAATATTTGCAACTTATTTAGGTCAGGTGCATTTAAAATCGACTTAGAAAATATTAAATAAAAAATATATATAATTCACATTAATTTTCTTAAGTCACCTATATTGACTAACTGACTTAAGAAGTTTATTTATTAAGTCAGGTGTTGTCTACCTGACGTAAGAAGTTTGATTTACTTCTAACATGATGCGGGTTCGATTCCAATTTAGAACGTTTTAGTTAAGTTTAATAAAACAATAATAATAAGTTTATATAAGGATTCGAACCGAAAATCTCGTACTCCCAAAAATCAAAGCCTGCCACTAGGCTAGTAAACAAATTTATAAGTGTAATGAATATTATATATAATTATATAAGTTTATATTTTGTATTTATATTGTTAAGTTGTTATTTGTACATATCAAAATCTTCTCTTCCTGTATGTTCTCATATTTAGGTTTCGCGTTTCGTCAACATCGTCTCCATCTCTCTTTCTCTCACTGCAAATTTTCGTCACTTTCGTGGTCAGCCTTCGCTCTCCGTCAACAACGTCTCATTTTCATCTTTGATGTTATCACTGTCACCATACTCACTGTTTTCTCTCTAGGTTCTCTCTCTCTCTCTCTCTCTCTCTTCTCTCCGTGTTTTGAAATGTTAGGTTTTGACCTTGTGTTACTGATGAAATTAAGGACCTTTGGTTTATGATATGAGATTTGAACTGTATATCATACAATTTAGAGGGAAAAATAAATCCTAGTTAAATGGATTGGGAAGTAATGCAATTCTAAGTTAGTTAATTGAAAATCGTGAATGCATTGTAGTTAATTGGTACCATAATGGTTTTTTGTTTGTGGCATCAACAACTTCCTATTGAATAAACAAAATTTAAAGTTTAAATATTAAAGTGAGAGTTTAGTTGAAGTTATCATTGAATATTAGTTTTACACTAACATGTAATGATAAACTACTATTTTTATGCAATAATAATATATTTTGTTAGATGTAAAATGTGTAAACCAGTTTCACTGACTCTACTCTAAACAAATGGTACATAACATTAAAATGGTTATTGCTACACCACTAGAAGATTACCTTCATGCCTCCTCCTCTTTCTTGAGATACTTAAGTGCTTCATGGCATATAGTGAATGTGCCAACAAAATCAATATCTAAACTACAAACATTAATTAAAATTGATCACCAACTTTATTCTCTTATTCAGTTTTACAATAAAAAATTGATCACCAACTTTATTCTCTTATTCAATTTTACAATAAGGTGCTTTCCTATACACAAAAATTGACTAATTTGTCATGAGAAATATAGTAAAATAGTAAATTATGATAGCCACGTTATAGAAGGATGGCAATTTCTTTTGAGCAAAATGAAATATATTTTCATCTCATGTTTACATAAAATATAAATTAATTATTTTTCTCAAATTTAATATTACTCAAGATCCTTCACAAACAAAAGTGTTGGTTCTATTGATTGACATCAATTTTGCTAAAACATTCTGCTCATAAATACCTTGAAGTTTACTGAAGTTGCAGATGTCACAGCAAATGTCCTGACATGTGAAACTGATAGAAGTGCAGAATTTTTAGGAAGTCAGTTTGTTTGTTATTTGTATGCTTTGACTAAGGAAACTTGAGAAACGCCTTCAGCAATATACTTGGATATTTAATGTCCTGCTTTCATGGAGAAAAGACAGGAGGCGCTGAAGACTTGTGAGTAAAGCAACCCTAGTTGTTGTTACTCTATTTAAAGGTTGCAAACCTTATTTTGAAGTTTGGTCGTTCCAGTTTTAGAGAGTGTAATTTTTAATTATTGGTTGTTCATTGTGTTGGTTGTTAATTGTTTATTGTGAGCCTCTCGAGTATTTCTACTTGAGAAGGACGAATTTTGAGTTGTAAGTTTTCAATCACCATAAGCTTTGAAGCAAGTGTGATTGTGTGTCTTTGAAGAGTGTCTTCAGTTTTAGTTGTTTTTAGTGTCACGAGTTGTGATACTGAGGGAGTAAGTGGAGGCTCTCATATCTAAGTGTGGTATCTTAGGTAGAAGGGTCATTGGGTTGTTTGATTAAGTGAGGAGGTGTAAACAGGAAAGGTTTAGCTCCGAATTTATACTGCTAATAGTGAACTTCATCCCTGGCTTGGAAGCCCCTGGATGTCGGTTGGTTAGAACCAAACTGGTTTAACAACTCTCTGTATTTTTATTGATTTTTGCATTATTTTTTATCATACACAAAATCCTCAGCCGAGATGGCTGCCTGGATGGAAGGATCCGGGATAGGTCTCGACCGTCAAGGAGGAGATCTATGCCCGACTTGGATCTCGGGAGAGGACACGAGGACGGCTTAAGCCCGAGATATAGCTCGGCAAGTACTCCAGTAAGAACGGTTGAATAAACGTTATGAAGATAAAGAGTTCCTAGAGCCTTTATGAGGCGTTTCTAGTGAATGATTACAAGCTGTAACAGCTAACTCCTTGCCTTCAAAGCCATAGTTAATGAGCTGAGACAGTTACGGAAGGAAGGATATAGCTTCAAGGAAGGAATGATATAAATAGGGCTCCCGCCAGCGGGATAAGCAAGACAATCACAAGCTTGGAACTTAAGTTACGACACTTGAGCTTCCAAATCCCTAAAATCATTTTAATAAGGTTTTTCCTGAAAGAACATTTGGCGCCCACCGTGGGGCCTCGGTGAAATCATTCCCAGGCCGCACAAGTAAAAACATATATACAGACGACAATGTCTCAAGCATCACCAACAGATCCACCGGATCTCACTCAGCTGCTGGCAATGATCGACGACCTACGTCAGCATAACGAAACACTTCAGGATAATGTTCAAGTCCTTCAACTGAAGAGCTTGGACGAAGCAGAGGATCAAGAAGTAGAACCTCTGGAGCCACAACCTTTGTCTCAGGCAATCTGGGAGGATGCTGTTCCAGATAATTTCAAACCCCTGTCTCGGCATCATACGATGGCAAGACGGACCCCCAGGAGCACATCATTGCTGTTAACAACACGATGGCACTTATTGGAGCCACCGACTCCCTCAAGTGCAAACTGATGGCCGGTACCTTCAGAGAGTCGGCCTTGCGCTGGTATATGGGGCTGCCGGTTTGTCGTAAGCTATCAAGATTTCAACCGAAAATCATTCAGCCTCGCTAATCGTCATCGCAAGGTAGCCAATACCTCCCTCTTCAATGTGAAACAACGCCCTTCCGAGTCTCTCAGGGACTTCATGGCTAGATTCAACGAGGAGACTATCAAGGTCTCACATCCTAATCAGGAGATATTTGTGGCTGCGTTCCAGCATGGCCTTAAGGCCGGACAGTTCAATGAATCCTTAGCCCAAAAACCCGCCAAAAGCATGGACGAGATCATTACTCGGGCCGAGTGCTACGTGAAGGAGAAAAGTAACATGGAAAAGCGAGCTCGAGATTCCAAAGACAGGGGGACGGGACGTGACGAACGAGTCCGGTCACGGGATAATGCCACCACCCGTGAACGAGCTCGAGACAAACGACCTTCGCGTCCGCGATTGGCTTTCGGTTCCAGGGAGACGTTTACGCCCCTCAATACCAGAAGGGAAGATATCCTCCGGGACGTCATTTAAAGCTGCTCACTCCACCTTACAGCAGTAAGTGGACTGTTAACACGGTTCTAGGGAGTGACCCAGGAGCCTGGTGTGAATTTCATCGCCTGAAGGGGCACACCACGGAGTCCTGCGTACAATTGCGAAGGGAGATCGAAAAATTAATTCAAAGAGGAAAGCTATCAACATATGTGAAAGAAGATCCTGGGCGGACCAGCAAACGGGATTCGTCCCCGCGACGAGAACCAGTTTCTGACTCCCGGTCCAAGAAAAAGGGCAAGGCTGTGGAGGAGGTGAAGGAAGCAAGGTCGACCCGACATACTCTGAACACCATCTCTGGGGGATTTGCAGGAGGTGGCTCCACTAGTTCAGCCAGAAAAAGATATGCTGGGGCTCGGGCGGTGCCGATTGGAACTTCGAGGTTTGATCCCGGGGTGGTAACCTTCTCGGGGGAAGATGCCAAAGAAGTTCTTCCACACGAGAACGACCCAATGGTGATTGAGGTGCAGATCCGGGATTGGGGCGTTAAGCGTGTGTTAATCGACCGGAAGCTCGGACGCCCTCCGGGAAGCCTTCAAAGGTATGGGTTTCGAGCCAAATGAGTTGTTACCTTTGGAACTCTTGTAGGGTTCTCCGGAGGTGCAGGTTCGGGTATCTCCCATATCAACTACTTTTGGAAGGAGAAATGCCAAGGCCGTGCAGGTTAGGTATTTGGTGGTTAACGCGTCATCACCCTACAACATTATCGTCGGGCGACCTTCATTTAATGCACTTGAAGCGGTATTATCAACACTGTTCTTGACTATGAAGTATCCTCTCGACAACGGGCGTGTCGGGGTTATCCGTGGAGACCAAGGTTTGGCCCGGAAGTGCTATAAGGACAGTCTGAAAGCTAAGAAAAGGTCGGGTCCATCAGAAGCCTCTCCGAAACATGAAGTCGGCATGGTCGACATTGATCCAAGAGAAAGGACGGGGGAGGATGGACTTACTCCTCAGGAGGAGGTCAAAGATGTTCAGATCAGCCCATTGCCCTCGCAAATTACCCACCTCAGAACGCAGTTGACAAGGGAGGAGGAGACCGAGATAGTCCAGGTATTAAGGCAAAATCTAGACCTTTTTGCCTGGAAGCCGTCAGATATGCCGGGCATAGATCCCGAAATCATGTGTCATCATTTGTCAATTGATCCCGGAGTCCGGCCGGTGTCACAAAGGAAGCGGAAGATGGGGGAAGAAAGGGGACAGGCTGTTTCGGAGGAGGTAGGAAAGTTGTTGAAAGCCGGTTTTGTGAAAGAGGTACTATACCCAACTTGGCTTTCAAACGTCGTTATGGTGAAGAAGAAAAATGGCAAGTGGAGGATGTGTGTAGACTTCACCGACCTGAACAAGGCATGTCCGAAGGATCCATATCCATTACCTCACATTGACCGTCTGATCGACAGCTCCTCTGGTTTTCGCCTCCTAAGTTTTTTGGATGCGTACTCAGGGTACAATCAAATTCGCATGAACCCGGCTGATGCGTCCAAAACAGCCTTCATGACGGAGCGAAAGAATTTCTATTACAGAGTTATGCCGTTTGGTTTGAAGAACGCCGGCGCGACCTACCAGAGACTGATGGATATGGTGTTTGCCCCTCAGATTGGACGCAATATTGAAGTGTATGTAGACGACATGGTGATAAAAACCACGTCGGATGAAGACCATGTGATAGACATTAGGGAGACTTTCGCGGCGGTTCGGAAATTCAATATGCGCTTGAACCCAGACAAGTGTACATTTGGAGTTCAGGCCGGCAAGTTCCTGGGTTTCATGCTCACAAGTCGGGGTATCGAGGCCAATCCAGACAAGTGCCAGGCGATCATTGACATGCGAAGTCCGACCTCGATACGAGAAGTACAGCAGCTAACTGGCCGTTTGGCCGCGTTGTCTCGCTTTTTGTCTTGTGCAGGTGACAAATCCATTCATTTCTTCTCTGCAATCAAGAAGAGAGCTCAGTTTGAATGGACGGAAGCATGTGAAGAAGCATTCAGTGGTGTAAAGCAGTTGCTGTCGGCACCTCCGGTACTAGTCAGACCCAAAGAAGGTTCTCAATTGACACTTTACCTGGCAGTAACTGATGGAGCAATCAGCTCCGTGTTGGTACAGGACACGGATGAAGGAGAACGTCCGGTGTATTTTGTGAGTAAGGTATTAAAAGGGGCAGAGACCAGGTACCAGAAGATAGAGAAGTTGGCCTTGGCGCTTGTGACCACGACACGAAAACTCAGACATTACTTCCTTGGACACCCCGTCCAGGTGAAGACTAACTTTCCTTTGAAGCAGGTGTTTAAGAAGCCGGACCTGGCCGGAAGGATGGTGTCCTGGGCCGTAGAACTATCGGAGTATGAGATCAGTTTCAGTCCTCGTACCAGTATCAAATCCCAGTCTCTAGCTGATTTCATGGTGGAACTTGTCTATTCGCCAGGAGAGGATGTTACTCAGAAGTGGATCCTGTCTGTCGATGGCTCCTCTAATCTCAAAGGTAGTGGCGCAGGGGTAGTTCTGGAGGGTCCAGGAGAGATGGTGCTTGAATATTCTTTGCGTTTCGGATTTTCTACGAGCAACAACCAGGCAGAATATGAAGCTTTGCTGGCCGGTCTGAGGTTAGCCTTGGAAGTAGGGGTGACACACTTGCTGGTCCGTACAGATTCACAATTGGTGGCTGGACAAGTGGACGGGTCATTTCAGGTAAAGGATCCCATTTTGGAGAAATATTTGCAACAAGCCGTTTCATTGAGTCGGCAGTTTAAGGTTTTTGAAATATGTCATGTGGCCCGGGAAGAAAATACTCGAGCCGATGTACTATCGCGGTTGGCTAGTTCTAAAGATTCCGGGATGAACAAATCGGTCATCCGTGAGGTACTTCCAGTGCCCAGTGTGGAAAAAGGAGAATCCCTGGCAATACGTGAGGTAGATGGCGGGTGGATGAGCCCGATCGTTCGTTATTTACAACAAGAGAGGTTACCTGAAGACAGAGAGAAGGCCAAACGAATCAAGAAGATTTCATCTCGGTTTGTAATGGAGTCCGGAAAGCTATACCGTTTGGGTCGTGCAGCTCCCATGTTACGCTGTGTATCAGAAGAAGATATGTCAATAGTGATGAAAGAAGTTCATGAGGGGACTTGTGGAAATCATGGGGGAGGAAGGGCTTTGGCTGGTCGGATCTTAAGGGCCGGGTACTACTGGCCTACGTTAACAAAAGATTGTCGTGAATATGTGGCACAATGCACAAAATGTCAGATGTTTGCTCCAGCCATTCACACACCATCCGAGTTCTTACATACCGTTCTGGTGCCGTGGCCTTTTTATCAGTGGGGGGCTGACATCCTGGGCCCATTCTCGGTGGCTCCGGGACAGTTGAAGTTCCTGATTGTAGCGGTGGATTATTTTACTAAGTGGGTGGAGGCAGAAGCCGTGTCCCGGATCTCGGCGGACCGGGTTCGGCGTTTTTTATTGGAGAAGCATCATTTGCCGATTTGGATTACCTCGGGTCATTGTCTCGGACAACGGGACATAGTTCGCAAGTACTTCGGTAGTAGGGTTCTGCAAGGAGCTCGGAATCCAAAACAAGTTTATATCCGTAGAACATCCACAAGCAAATGGGCAGGCTGAGTCGGCCAACAAGGTCATACTTAATGCAATAAAAAAGAAGCTGGATTCGGCCAAAGGGTTGTGGGCACAATGCCTACATGAAGTCCTGTGGGCATACCATACCACCATCCATTCCACAACGCAAGAGACTCCTTTTCGGATGGTTTTTGGAGCTGATGCCATGATTCCGATAGAAGTGGTTTTACCCTCTTGGCGTCGAGAAAATTTTGAAGAAGAAGCCAATAATCAAGCTTTGAAAGAAGAGGCAGATTTCCTGGACGAGATAAGGGACACGGCCCATGTTAGGGAAGTAGCAGCCAAGCAGAGAATGACCAGACGTTTCAATTTGCAAGTGAAGCAGTGAGGGTTCAAGGTGGGAGATTTGGTACTTAAGAAGATAACCGATCCTACTAAGAAGGGTAAGCTAGATCCCAACTGGGAGGGACCATTCAGGGTCTCGGAAGAATTGCAAAATGGAGCCTACAAATTGGAGACGTTGGACGGATCAGGGCTACCAAGGACTTGGAATGTTGCAAGTCTTAAGTTTTATTTTAGTTAAACATCTTTATGTAAAAATAATTGGTGTACTCTTTTCCCTAGGCAAGGGCCAGGGTTTTTAATGAGGCATCTATCTAATAAATTCTATTGCAGCATCTGATTGGTAGCAGCTATGGCGACGTGCTGCTAAGCTCGGTCTATGATCGTCTTTCAGTCACGGAAAGGCTCTGTTCCTACGAGGAATACTCCTTGGTCAACCTCGGTTGGGCTCTGAAAATCCGTCTCGGATCATCCCTATAGAGGCTCTGAACCCTCTGGTCAACCTCGCTTGAGGCTCTGAACCCTATGGCGACGTACTGCTAAGCTCGGTCTATGATCGCCTTCACCACGGAAAGGCTCGCTCCTCGAGGAATACCTTGGTCAACCTCGCTGAGGCTCAAACCTATGGCGACGTCTCGCTAAGCTCGGTCTATGATCGTCTTTCAGCCACGGAAAGGCTCTGTTCCTACGAGGAATACTCCTTGGTGAACCTCGGTTGGGCTTTGAAAATCCGTCTCGGATCATCCCTATAGAGGCTCAACCCTCCGTCAACCTCGGTTGGGCTCAAAATCCGTCCCGGATCATCCCTATAGAGGCTCAAACCTCAAAGGTTCTTCCTACTCGGACAACCTTCAAAGGCTCAACCTCGAATAAGACTCGAACCGTTGAGAGCAATCTTCAAACGAATAGAACAAAACATTGTAATCAAGTCGCATCTAAACGTTCCTTAACACTTTCTTCGGTCCGGCAAGGCGGGATTGACAAGAGATGCGTGTGGGGTTACGAACAAATGTTATGTGTTCTTTTCTCAAAAACCACTAGGATTGCTTGTTACATCCTGTGGCTTCGGGGGCCTGTAAATATCACATAAAAGTTCGCAACTAGACTCGGAAGATTGGTAACAAAAACTCAGAAAGCAAAAGCAATTAAAATAGCCTAGTAGGGCGAATATTCGAAGTACAAATTGCATAAAGCCCGGCAGGGCGAATATTCAAAATACAAAACGCATCCGCTACAAGGGATGACTAACTAGGAAGACAAAAGAAGAAGTCAAGGATTGAGGTCGGCAGGATCGGCATCCATCTTAGCGTTTTCTTCGCTAATAGTGGTCTCGCTGTCATCTTCGTCAACCTCCACCAGCTTCCCATCCACAATGGTCTTGAAGTAATCAACCTCCGAGATGTCTAGGTCGGGGTATAAGCAGATGACTTGAGCTTTGGCACGATCAAAAGCCAAGTCCCCGGCATCTAGCATACCCATCTGGGATTTCTTCAGTGCTTCCTTTAGCTCGGAGCATGATTTTTCAGAATCCTGGAACTTCTTAGACATTTGGGAAAGCTCATCTTCCAAGGCCTTTATCCGTTTACTGGCTTCTGAATTCTTCTCTTCAAGGCTGGAAATGTCATCGGCAGCTTCCGAGAGTTTGTTCTTGAATGCATTGTTGGCATTGAGAAGGAACTGCTCGTTGTCGGCTAACCTTTTGACTTCTAACTCTAGATCGGTCTTTTTCTTCTCCACGCGATCACCAGACTCGAACAAGCTTCGGGTGAGTACAGCACACCTCATCAGGTATGAGCTCAGCTGTTTAGTGATCTGCTGCGAGCCTAGACTGGTCAGTTTGTTCACATCAGTTGTGGCATTTAGATGATCGTACAGAAACTTGAGGCCGTCAAAGTCAGTAGACCAAAAACGATTTTCTGAAGAGGCATGATCATGGCTACCTCCGTATCCTTTAGCAAATTGAGATGGCCCATCGCCGAGTTAGTCTCATTCCCCATAACGGTCTTCACTTTTTGGGATAGGCTCGGGGCTGTCTCGGTTCTCGCGCTTTAGTGGGAAGCGAGAGAATAATTGTTTCGAGCAGGTCACGGGTCGTGACGTTTTCTTTTCTTCGATTACGAACTTCCATCCGCCAATTGATTTGGACTCGAAGGTCCGCCAGATCCATCCGAGCGGCGAGCCGCGCCATCGCCTTCTTCTTTCTTTCATTGACATATCACCATTTTGTCTGCAGGAAACGGAACAAGGAGTAAGCATACAAATAAATAAAATGGAATAAAGCTAAATGAGAAAGCTTACCTAGGAAGTCGAGAACTTCCTCGGAGATAGGGCAAGTAGATCCTTGATCGGATCGGTCTGAAGGAGTCCGAATTTCTAGGAAATGATCTCGAATCACTCGACTATCATAGTCAAAACCGTAAATAGGAAGCGGATCACAAGTCCAATAAAGGGGAACTTATGATGCCCATCCGCGCCATAAATAACATAAGGGCATCGGGACCCACATCTAACTCGGAGGAAACGTTCTTTGTAGCCTTTGAAATTGGAGGTGTAGGCTTGAGGAAACTTTTGGGATGCACTGATTGCCCGCCCGGCTCCGTGCTCTTTATTTCAAAGAAGGAAAAGAACAGACCAACTGGGGGTTATAGATAGGGCTCGCATATTATTTCAAATGCGGGATGAAGCCCCAATTAGGACGGAGCCGGAGGAGCAAGGTTGATGGTACGAAGGATATCGGTCTCAAGTCGGAGAAGGGAATTGAATGTCAAATTCTTCGATCACCCCAGATAAAAGTAAAACCACTGGTTTGACTTCACGAGGACGGATCATGCGACACTTTCCCGACTCACAAGACTCCGAATCACGTCATCTTCGTCTCCTGTAGACGAGACACTTCTTAAAGAACGTAGGGCAGCAATTTCTTCATCTTGTATTAGGCTCCGTTTAAAGCCTACAGCTTCTCCTTTGATCAGACGGTTGGTTTCCATTATTAGCTCCACCGAACCTGAAGAGTCGTGGTCGAATCACTCAAGTAAAACTTGGTAAACCCTATTTGTGACTCTCTTTAGGTCGTTATTCTTGAGCATTGCTCATCTCACGCATGCATTCCTCAAACAGGTTTTTCGCCTCGTTTAAGTGGATTTTGCGACCAAAATCATCGCATTCCCTAATGATGACCATGTTTAGAATGAAACAAAAAAGCAATGTAGAGAAAAGAGGATACCTGAATTTGATGATCGATCGACTGAAAGGATGTGTTTTGAAGTAACTAACGGCAAGAGAGTGCAGAAGGATTTGGTGATTTGTAGAAAAGATTTCCTGGAGGGCAATTAAGTGAAATATAATGAGTAGGAGGAAAGGGAGGCGTGAAATCAGGTTTTCCCTATTATAGGGCAATCACGCAAAAATTTGCAAATGACCGTTGAACTGGTGTCACGTGAGTCACGTGTCACACTTTTGTAAAGTTTGAAAATGTAACACATCTCGCTAAGGGATTAGGGGCTCAAACTGGTTGGTCGACACGGATTCAAGAAGCTTAAAACCGAGCGACCAAGGGGGCTTATGATTATACACAAAATCCTCAGCCGAGATGGCTGCCTGGATGGCAGGATCCGGGATAGGTCTCGACCGTCAAGGAGGAGATCTATGCCCGACTTGGATCTCGGGAGAGGACACGAGGACGGCTTAAGCCCGAGATATAGCTCGGCAAGTACTCCAGTAAGAACGGTTGAATAAACGTTATGAAGATAAAGAGTTCCTAGAGCCTTTATGAGGCGTTTCTAGTGAATGATTACAAGCTGTAACAGCTAACTCCTTGCCTTCAAAGCCATAGTTAATGAGCTGAGACAGTTACGGAAGGAAGGATATAGCTTCAAGGAAGGAATGATATAAATAGGGCTCCCGCCAGCGGGATAAGCAAGACAATCACAAGCTTGGAACTTAAGTTACGACACTTGAGCTTCCAAATCCCTAAAATCATTTTAATAAGGTTTTTCCTGCAAGAACAATTTTACTCTGTTCTATTTAGCTGTGTTCAAAGCAAATATAAGTGTCGTGACATTACCTTTGACATCTCATATCTGATATCAGAATATCAATTGGTATTAGAGCAGGCATCATGCTCTGTCTCTGGGTGAGATCTAGGGAAGATACTTTCTAGTAATATGGACAAAGAGACAATATATTTGAATAGACCACCCATCCTGGATGGCTCTAACTATGATCTGTGGAAGCCTTGTATGGCAGTATATATAAAGTCCTTGGACATCAGGGCTTGGAAGGCTATTCTGAAGGGATGGACACATCCTGTGATTATTGGAGCTGATAATAAACCTACTGGTGAGATGAAACCTGAAGAAAATTGGTCAAAGGAAGATGATGAACTAGCTCTTGCAAATTCAAAGGCATTGAATTTTATATTCGGTGGAGTTCACAGAAATATCTTCAGATTAATCAATACATGTGAAGTGGCCAAGACTGCTTGGGAAATACTCAAGACTACTCATGAAGGGACCTCCAAGGTTAAAATGTCAAAACTACAGCTGCTCACAACTAAATTTGAGACCCTGAGAATGAAGGAAGAGGAAAGCATTCAGGAATTTCATATGAATGTTCTTGAAATTGCTGGTGCTTGCAGTACCTTGGCTAGTGCCTGCAGTACCTTAGGTGAGAAGATTCCAGAAGAGAAGCTGGTAAGGAAGATGCTCAGATCTCTAAAGAGATTTGATATGAAGGTAACAACTATTGAAGTAGCTCAGGATATCAACAACATGAAAGTGGATGAACTTGTGGGTTCACTCCAAACATTTGAGTTGAGTATTAAAGAGAGGTCTAAGAAGAAGCCCAAAAGCATAGAATTCAAGACCAACACCGAAGAGAAGAGTGAGGAATATGATCTGGACACTGAGGAAGGTCTGTCAAACACCATAGTTCTCCTTGGAAGAAAATTCAACAAAGTACTGAAAAGGATGGAAGGAAGCTCAATACCTAATGTCAAGAACATCCCATACGACATCAGGAAAACAGACAACTCTGGGAAGAAAGCAGAAACTGAGGAAAGATCTACTCAAGGAAAAGAACTAAGATGCTATGAATGTGAAGGCTTTAGTCACATCAAATGGGATTGTCCAACCTATCTCAAAATATAAGACAAAGGGTTGAATGTACTGTGGTTAGATGAACACTCTGAAGAGGAGATACAAGAGGAATCAACCAAACATGTAACAGCCCTGACTGGTACATATATTTCTGATGGAGATTCTAGTGATGAATAACTAACTTTTGAGGAACTGGCTTCTACATACAAATAACTATGCATAAAAAATGTTGAAGTTTTCCAGGAGAATGAGAAGCAAAAGAAGCTCATACTTCAACGGTAAGACATAAAGAATGAGCATTTGGAGATGATTAAAAAGCTTGAAGGTGAAGTAACTGTGCTAAAAAGTGACCTTGATTAGATGACCAAATCTGTCAAGATGCTAAATAGTGGATCTGAGACATTGGATAAGATACTTCAAGCTGGAAGAGTTGCAGGAGACATGACTGGACTAGGGTACAATGGTACAAGGGAGTATTCTACAGAATCTACTCAAAATTAGGTTGAACCTAAGATGTCGAATCATATGTTTCAACATCACAAAAGGAATAATTACAGACAACATAACATAAGACACCAACACTAGAGATGTCATTACTGTGGAAGATATGGTCACATAAAACCATTTTGTTTCAAGTTGTATGGTTACCCCAACTCTACACATCAATCAAATGTGACTCAAGCTGACCCAAAGAAACAGTGGATTCCTAAAACAAATGTCTCATGTTTCTTATCTCACACGTCACCTACAGTAAAGACCACAAGAGACTGGTATTTTGACAGTGGATGCTCAAAGCATATCATAGGAAACCAAAACCTATTGGTTAACTTTCAAGATCACCCAACTAGTTATGTCAATTTTGGAGATGGAATGAAGGGTGAAATCAAAGGAACATGAAAGATACACACTGCTAAGTTTCCTAACACTGGAGGTGTATTACTTGTCAAAGGGCTAACTTCGAACCTGATCAGTATAAGTCAACTATGTGATCAAGGACTTAATGTGAACTTCACAAGAACTTAATGTATCATTACAAACAATAATGGTGAAGTCACTATGAAGGGTAGAAGAAACAAAGACAACTGCTATTTATGGGTCTGTCTAGAGACAAATATGAAAGATAAACAATCTGTAGATAAGAAATTCTTGAAGGACAACGCAAGTTTGAAGTCAACTGATCATAATGTCCCAATGAATGTCTTGACACCAGTAAAATCTACCAGTTAATGATCAGTCTACAGAGAAAAGAACCATGAATCTAGTTCAAAAATTCTCTGAACTAAAGCTAGTCAATGGTTATTCAAGAGGATGAAATGTATATGAATGCTCAAGAAGAGAGCAAGGGGTCTGTTTGCTAAAGAAATTATAGCAATTAAAAGCGTGTGGGAACGTCATAAAGTGGCCTAATTTTTCAAAATATCACTCAACGATATTACAACATAAGGCGCAACATAAAAAAAAGGCCAACCTAAGTTCAAATATCTAACAGTTTCACCACACGCTATACTACTCATGCATACTCCAAAATCTCCACCTCCAATCCTCAAAAAATCAATCCTTCACACTTGATGATCAATATGTCTCAATACATTGCACTAGGATCAAGCAACAAAGGAGAAAGCGTTCCCACTGAAGAAGCCCTAAACATTGTTCCACTTTCCATGATTCCTTGTTCAGATGCAAGACCTACAAAGCTTTGCACCCGTCATGCAAGACAACCAAGGAAAACTCTTATATCAGTTGGAGGTAATGTATCTGAACCCTTTGATGATGATATTCAAAATGTTGCTGATGTAGACAGGGGAATAAGAAGGTTAGTTGCTGATACCCTAAGTTTGGGTCTACCTGTTGAAGGGATCACAATGCGTCTTGCCCAAGTTCCTAGTGAAGATGCTCCAAAAGAGCACACTGAATCATCAATGAGGAAAGAAGAGACTCCTCAAGAGAATCTTGAAAAAGAAACATTTCTTGATGAAGTCAAGACTAATGTTGGAACATCATCCCTAAAGAAAAATCCTCAAGAAAAGCAGGTTGATTCAACTGATAAAAGGACTAAGAAAGATGTAATTGATGCTTTTATAGATGTCGACACCTTATCTAACTATGAGCTGATTATTAATGTTAACCCTGGAGTAGCAAAAGACTGAAAAAAGGAAAAGGCAAAGCTGGTTCTTCCAGCACCCCATCCAAACCTGTCAAGAAGAAGGTTATGTATGATCCTCCAAAAGGCTGGAGCAAAGCTACTCCATTAGCCAAGCAAGAGGAAGATAAGATCAAAATTTGAATCTGATTATGATGTCGAGACAGATGTCCCAGACATCTCACCAATGAAGAAGTCAATAGTTCAGAGAACCAATGATAATGTCCCTGATGCTCCTACTAACAACATCTCATTCCATTCCATCAAGTTTGCTGCAAGATGGAAATACATATATCAGAGGAGACTGACCTTAGAAAGAGAGTTAGGAAAGGATGCCTTGGCTTACAGGGAAGTTCTGAAATTGGTCTCTGAAGTAGGGTTGATGAAGACAGTGACCAAGTTGTCAAAGTGCTATGAAACCCTAGTCAAGGAATTCATAGTTAACATTCCTGAAGACTGTGATGACAAGAAAAACCAAGAATTTCAGAAAGTGTTTGTTAGAGGAAAACGTGTAAAATTTCTCACTGACCATCATCAAACAATGTCTAGGGAGGAGTGTGAAGCAACTCGATTTTCAAAAATCTTTTCATTCTCGAAAATAGTGAAATCGCCACCTAATTTTATTTGTTCTGAAAAGAACGGGGAAATATAGATAAAACCTCAAACAAGCGGATAAGACGGTCTACGACCAAAAATTGGAATCGGGAGTCGGTTATGTAAGGGGAAGGTGTTAGCACCCCTTACATCCATCGTACTCGATGAGACCCATTTAATTCTACACGTTTGTGTGTGTGTTTATTGCTAAATTATGAATACCCAAAGAAAAAGAATTTGTTTATTATGTTTTTTTGAGTTTGGCACGGTTTCAGAACCGCGTGCCTACATATTCCCTTGTGCAATGGGAAAGTCAAAACTCTGTAGTTCCTCTTGAAAAGGTTTTAAGTTGGTTGTATTGATTTTATAAGAAAAATCGTGCATTAAATATTTCAAATGCTTGAACTTGGACTTGTTTTGTTTGTTTGAAAAGCTTAAGTCTTTGTTCGTGTTTGAAATGGCTATTGCACACTCTTTGTAAGAAAAGAGTTTGATGATCGCATATGAGCGATAAAAGAGTTTGAGTGAGTTGAGTTATTTTATGGGAGACGAGTATTGACCATAAGCGCTCAACGGCTAATGCCCCAAATACTCGGATGAGTGGACGAAACATCCTAATCATCTTTTCTATCCAAAAGTTTGTTGAGAAAAGGTGAGGTGAAACAAGGTTCACGTTATTTAGATTCATTTAAGAAGAAACCAAACATACAATGAGGGTCGATATGTATGACTACCATATGTTTGGGAGGAGAGAAAAGTAGAATATTTATTTATGAAAATGTTTTGAAAAGAAACTCGACGTTGGATCGAGGTTTAGAAATTTAATTATGAAAGTGTTTGTTAGGAGGTTTTGAAAATGTTTTTAAAAGTGAAGGATATTCACAAGAAGTTTTGAAAAAAAGATTTAAGTTTGAAAATTGGAAAGAAAACATCTTTTGAAAAGTATTAAGAATACTTAAAATGTCTCATTTTTTACTTAATAAAAATATAATCAAAAAGAAAATATTTTTTTGGATTTTTTTGACATAATCATAAAATAGGTATTAGTATGCTTACCTTGGTTTGAAATGGTCTGGATTATTCTGACCAAGTCCAATTTCAGTTACTTGAAGTGAGAATCGATTTTCATGATTCTATGTTTACAGTGATGGAATGATGATTTGGATTACTTCTATATGATGTATAGAAGGTGTTTGAAGTGAAAAATCATAACAAGCACAAGTGAATTAAGAGTTTGGAAGTTATGGCTCAAATTTGCATTTTATGAGTTTTGGAAATGATTTATGGAGCAAACTGATTTTGGCTTGTCTTTTGAGGGTTTGAAGTTCCAAAAAAATTCTAAATGATATTTAGAACATGTTAGAATGACACCATTGGTTGGAACTTGCAAGAATTGCAATTTGGGATTCTAACCTCTTTGAAAAAACTTAGAAAACTTGCAAAATAAGAAAGAAATGAGAAAACAAGTTTGGAATTGTTTTGGTGTGTTTTTGAGTGAAGTAGGAACCTCTATTTATAGGCAAAGGATTCTTGAAATGGCAAGGCAAGATAAACTTTAGAGCTTGCAACTTGGAAACTTAAGGCTTAAGAAAGGAATATTCCTTCATTAAATGCAAATGGAATCTTTTTAATCATTACTAAAAAAACTCAAGTGTTTTTATTCTTTCCTAGAAATTTCCATCATATTTTTTCCTCTAAAATCCTATCTTGTTTAGTGACAAGGCTTCTAGAAGGGAGAAAGTTACAAAATAACTTGTAACTTTGATGCATGATTTTGGAAATCCATGGTTTTGGAGCTCTATGTTTCAAAATCAAAACCCTAGCTAGACAAAGTATTTTTGCAAGTTATTGGACTTTTTAGAAAGCTTGTAACAAGACCTACAACTTTCATGTTTTGAGTTTTTCTTGAATCAAAATGGATCTAGGTGAAAAATGGTCATGAAAGTGAGGAAAAACCATGTTTTTTTAACACTTGAAAAAATTTCTAAGTGTTAGAAAAAATTCAAATCTTGACTTTTTGTTGACTTTTTCATATTTCTTGATTTTTTATGATCATGATGGATTATTTTAAATGTTTTTATGATTGAAAAAATTTGGTTTTGAAAAAGTTGACCAAAAGTCAAAGTTTGACTTTTTTGAGCAGATGAATTTTCATCAGATGGTTCAGAATTTGTCTGATGAAGAAACATGGATTTTGCAATGTTTTGAATCAAGAAATTAGGTCAAGATGTTGCATTGAATATGTTAAGACCGATCTTCAAGCAAATAGGTCATCCATTGAGCAGAAAGTCAATGATTCACTATCTTCGATCAAAACCCTAATTGGTCGATTCAAGGTAGATCATGAGAAAAAGTTGGGAATTTTGAAGATCAAATGTCGATGATTGATTAAGATAGATCATTTTAGGTAAGTGGAGACTCAAACCCTAATTGATTATTTCTTGAACAAATGATTTCTTTTCAATAAAATCCCAATTTTGACTTTAGGAGTACACGCACGATCTGTCCTGTTTTGAAATTGTTAGTGATGCAATGATCTTATGAGAAATACAAGGGAATAAAGTATTGATCTTGTGCACTTTCAAAAGAGTGTATTACTTGAAGAAGGAATGTCTCATGATCACTCCTTATAAACACAAACTCACAAGTTGTTTCCGGAAGTTAAAACCCTGAGCTTAGGAGGGTAAATTTTGGGGTGCGACAGAGTGATAAGGAAGAAAGTGAGATTGAAGCCACTGATGACCATATATGCAGAACCATAACTGCAAATCAAGTCAAGTCTTGGCCTATGAAGGAGAATCTATCTGCTGGAAAATTGAGTTCGAAATATGCAATTCTGCATAGAATAGGTGCAGCAAACTGGGTGCCAACAAACCACACATCAACTATCTCAGTGGGACTGGGAAAATTCATCTATGCAGTTGGCATGAAGATACCATTCGACTATGGTACTTATATTTATGATCAGACCCTTAAGCATGCTGGCACTTGGGCCACAAAGCTTCTTATAGATTTCAACACTCTCATAAGTGGAATTATTCTTCATCAACATCCTGGAATTCTGTCTACAACTTTGGATGTTGAATGTAAAAGAGCTACCCCCTGTCCCTACATCAGAAGCTGCTTGTTGGAGCACATTTCCCAGACATTGTCTCAACATCTGTTGGTGCTGAATTGAAAATAGAAAATAAAAGGGATGTGATTGCTGAACTTACTGCAACTTGCCGAGAAATGGATGAGGTCATACGCATTAGCACAACAAGGAAGTTGAAACTTGAAGTGACCATCCTAACTTTGAAGAGGAATGATGCTGCAAGTGTTGCTGAAGAAGCACCAGAAGAAGAAGCAAGCAGCTCAACAACTCAAAGCTCTTCTAAAGCTGGCACAAGAGAAGAAGGAAGTGATGAAAATGGAGAGTTTGCAAGTTCTGCAGAACACTGATTAGGCTGAAGATGTTGACTGTGTTTCCATATGTTTTTTGTCTATCCCTCTTTTATGTAATTTTGGCAATTAAGTGCATAACACATGTTTTATTTTGGGTTATACTCAACATTAGATATTAAGTAACTTAGTTGAACCTAGAATTTATTTCTGTTATCCTCCATGAATTCCTTTTTGGTTTGGCCAAATTATGGCTAAAAAGGGGGAGAGTATGAGTGATTAGACATTAAGTTGAGGGGGAGGAGCTGCGAATTGTTGCAGCTGTGAGCGTTTATGAGTGTCTATAAGTGTATTGTGTTTGTTCTTTGTGTGATTCCACTTGTGAGCAGCTGATGTGATAACTATGTTAAGGAGAAGTTGTTGTCGTGTTCATTGTTCTTTGTGTGCTTCTTATGATGGGAAGAAGCTGATGTGGTATGTGTGCTTCTTGTTCTAAAAGGAGACGATGAAGTGTTAATTGTGCTTTGTGCTCTCAGAATTGTTAATTGTTGATTGTGTATCTATGAAGATACTATGTGTTTTCACAAGAAGAGAAACTATTGTGTAGGGGAGCAAAGTCTTTATTTGTCAATTGTGCATCTGTGTGTGCTGTATTCAGGGGGAGTAAAATGTTGCATCTTTGAATGTTCTAACTGATGTTTGAACATCTGTGTTAATTGTCCGCTGCTATCTCTGTTTTGATTGTGATGCTTTTTTTACTGTGTTTCTCTACTGTATGTGCTTGAATGCCTATATTTATTATGGTGATGTTAATTGTATGGCCTGGACCCCAAATAATGTTTTAGCCAAAATTTTCCAAAGAGGGAATTTGTTGGTTCTATTGATTGGCATAAATTTTGGTAAAATATTCTACTCAAAAATACATTAAAGTTTACTGAAGTTGCAGATGTCACATCAGATGTCCTAACATGTGAAACTGACAGAAGTGTAGAATTTATAGGAAGTCAGTTTGTTTGTTATTTGTATGCTTCGACTAAGGAAGCTTGAGAAACGCCTTCAAAAATATACTTGGAGATTTAATGTCCTACTTTCATGGAGAAAAGAAAGAAGGTGCTGAAGACTTGTGAGTAAAGCAACCCTAGTTGTTGTTACTCTATTTAAAGGTTACAAACCCTATTTTGCAGTTTGGTCGTTCCAGTTATAGAGAGTTTAATTTTTAATTATTGGTTGTTCATTGTGTTGGTTGTTAATTGTTTATTGTGATCCTCTCGAGTATTTCTACTTGAGAAGGACGACTTTTGAGTTGTAAGTTTTGAATCACCATAAGCTTTGAAGCAAGTGTTGTTGTATGTCTTTGAAGAGTGTCTTCAGTTTTTGTTGTTTTTAGTGTCACAGGTTTTGATACTGAGGAAGTGAGTGGAGGTTCTCATATCTAAGTGTGGTATCTTAGGTAGAATTTTATGTATAAAGAAAAATTTATATATTTATAAATAAAAAACAGAATTTTATGTATAGAAAAAATAAATTTTTTATGTTCATATTAAAAAGAGAATATTTTTATGTATAGAATCTACTTTTATTAAAAACAAAATATTTTTATGTACATAAAATAAATTTTTTATGTTTGTATAAATTTTTTTAAAAAAAAACATAATATTTTTATGTATTGAAAATAGATTTTTTATGTTTTAAAACAAAATATAAATGATATTAAAAATAATTAAAAACGAAAATTTATATATTTATAAATAAAAAACAAAATTTTGTGTATAGAAAAAAAATAATTTTTTTATGTTTATATTAAAACGATAATATTTTTATGTATAGAATCTACTTTTATATTATGAAAATAGATTATTAAAAAGAGAATATTTTTATATATATATATATAATAAATTTTTTATGTTTGTATTAAAAAAATTTAAATAACAGAATATTTTTATGTGTCGAAAATTTATGTTTATATTAAGTTTTTTTAAAAACAGAATTGTATTATGTAAATAGTAAAAAATAATTATTTTTTTGAAAAATAGAAATATAAACAAACTATAATTAAAAGACATCATTTTTTAATATATTTTATAAAATAGTTTTATTTAAAAATTATAATATAATATATTTTAATATGTAGTGTATATATATATATATATATATATATATATATATATATATATATATATATATATATATATATATATATATATATATATATATATATATATATATATATATATATATAATATATTTATATGGTACATGTTTAATAGTTAAAACAAAAATAATATTTTTAAGAATAGTAAATATTAAATAGTATAAGTTTAAAAATATTATTAAGTTGATTAATATTTCTAATGAAAAAGACAATGATTGTATAAATGTGTAGTATGAAATAGTATCGGTATTATCGTAGTTGGATGTATGATAGAACATATCCAGGAAGAAGTGGACTTAAACCCAATTTTATAGTAGGAGTTGATTGGTTTATCAAGTGGGTGTTTGCTCAGGAATGTTGCCGAAGCGAAGGATGGGTTAGGTGTCCCTGTCTTAAATGTGAATGTAGACCAATAATTAGTGATCCAGAGAAAGTAACACGTAATTTTTATAGAAGGAATTTCATTGAAAATTATTGGGTTTGGACGTATAATGGTGAAGAACTGCCGAGTAACGTACCAGAGACTAGCAACACGCATGCTTCAAGTAGTCGACCGCTTATGGAGTATGAGGAGAACTTTAATCTGATCCGTGAGATGGTTGAGGATGCTTTTGGTGTGAACGTGACATATGATGAACCTGGAGATTTTGACGGGGAAGAGTTGTCGAATGAGGAAGCGCAAGGATTTTATCAATTGTTGAATGAGATGAATACATCGTTGTTTGAGGGGTCGTCATACTCAAAGCTATCAATGTGTGTGAGATTATTGGCCGCCAAGTCAAATTGTAATATTTCTGATCACTGTCTGGAACATTTCGCAAAAATGATCTTGGACTCCACCGCAACGAAAGACAACTTGCCTACAAGTTATTATGATGCAAAGACGTGGGTGTCGAAGTTGGGTTTAAAAGTAAGAAAGATTGACTGTTGCATTAACGGTTACATGTTGTTGTATGACAATGAGTTTGGTACTCAATATGGATCGTTAGAGGAGTGTAAGTTTTGTAATAGTCCAAGATATCAAGTTCGCAGTAGAGCCGTTAACAGCAAGCAAAAGCGTGTAGCAGTAAAATCCATGTTTTATCTTCCGATAATACCAAGGTTAAAAAGAATGTTTGCTTCAATGCACAGTGCAAGTCAAATGACATGGATCATACAAACCAAATAAGTTCAGGCACTATGAGACATCCATCTGATGGTGAGCCATGGAAGCACTTTGATCTGACACATCCAGCTTTTGCTGCAGAACCTAGAAATGCCAGACTTGGATTATGCTCTGATGGTTTTGCCCCATACGTGCAAGCGTCGGGAAATGCGTATTCTTGTTGGCCAGTTATTGTAACCCCTTACAACCTCCCTTCTAAGATGTGCATGACAAAACCATACATGTTTTGGATGTGCGTTATACCAGGCCCTCACAGTCCAAAAGCCGAAATTGATGTGTACTTACAACCTTTAATTGATGATTTGAAGAGGCTGAGGATTGGAAAATAGACTTATGATATATCCCGTAAACAGAACTTTACATTGCGAGTTGCCTTGATGTGGACCATTAACGACTTTCCAGCATATGGCATGTTGTCCGGTTGAGGTACGCATGGAAAAATGGGTTGTCCGCATTGCATGGGATACACCAAAGCGTTTACGTTGGATAAAGGTGGGAAAAGCTCGTGGTTTGACTGTCACCGCAAATTCCTACTAGCAAATCATCCCTATAGAAGAAACAAGACAAATTTTAAAAAAGATGTACGAGAGAAAGATTTGCCTCTGCCTCGATTGCCACCAGGGGTTATATGGAACCAAGTTTGTGAACTACCGAAATTTACAGATACTGGCAAAGCATGCCGAATTGAAGGATACAACGTCACCCACAATTGGACAAAAAGAAGTATATTTTGGGACCTCTCGTATTGGAAAGATAATTTGTTGCACCATAATCTTGATGTTATGCATATTGAGAAAAAAAATTTTATAATATATTTAACACAATGATGGATGTGATAGGAAAAACAAAAGATAATGAGAAGGTCAGACAAGACATGGAAATTTGGTGTAACCGAAGAGAGTTGGAGTTGAAGCCTCAACCGAATGGAAAGTTATTAAAATCCAAGGCTTGTTTCAGTCTGACTTCCCAAGAAGCTAAAGAGGTTTGTCGATGGTTAAAAGATTTGAGAATGCCCAATGGGTATTCATCGAATTTAGCAAGGTGTGCTGACCCTAACACTAGAAAGTTGCATGGTATGAAAAGTCATGATTCTCACATTTTTATAGAACAATTGCTACCAATTGCATTTGGATCTCTACCCAAAAATGTTCTTGATCCACTAACTGAAATTAGTCAAATGTTTAGAGATATTTGTGCGTCAGCTTTAAGAGTGGAAGACATCATTAAGTTGGACCAAAACATTGCACTCATTCTTTGTAAGTTGGAACAAGTATTTCCGTCTGGTTTCTTTGACTCCATGGAATATTTACCTGTGCATCTTGCATATGAAGCTTATCTTGGTGGACCTGTTCAATATAGGTGGATGTATCCGTTTGAAAGGTTCATGGATAATTAAAAGCGATCAGTGAAAAATAAAGTTAGAGTAGAAGGATCTATATGTGCACATTACTTGCATCGGGAAACATCACATTTTTGCAGTCACTATTTCAATCACTTGATGTTAACTCCTAGAATCATACGGAATCCTGTAAATGTCAATTAGAGGAGTCAATTCACCTTATCAGTCTTCGAGCTTCTAGGTCGACCTTCTGGAAAGAAGGGTGTGCATTGGTTAACCCAAAAAGAAATACAATCTGCACATGTTCATGTCTTGATCAACTGCAATGAGGTTAAACCATATCTTGAGTAAGTTTACCCAAACTTTTTTAACTCTGTTGACAATGTGTGTATACCAAACTTATTAAACTTATGGTGTGTGTTTTTTAGGGAATTTAACAATGCCTATTTTCATAGTACCGGTGTACAGTCAACATCCGGTGTCATTCATGCTCAATTTCCCTCATGGTTCAAGCAAAGATTGTCTAGCGTTCTTGCACCAACTCCAAAAATACTCCATTTGAGAAACTTGGAAGAAGGCCCTATCCAAAGTGCAAATGATTGGCACACATACTTCGTGAACAGATATAAATTTCACACTGAGGCGTGGAACGAAGGGAGAAAAACCATAAACAGTGGTGTATTTGTAAAAGGAGTTATAGATGGCGGTGACGACGACTTCTACGGATTTGTTAAACATATCTACGAGTTGGTATACAATTACTTGGACTCGTAAAATAAAGTTGACTTGTTTTATTGTGAATGGTATGGCCCAACTAGAGGGACAAAAATAGACAAGTCATATGTTGAGATTCAAACGAACCGGAGATACAAAGAGTATGACCCTTTCATAATGTCACATATTGTTAGGCAAGTTTATTATGTTCCTTATCCTTCATTTGTAATACGTAAAAGAGGATGATGTGTTGTAATAAAAATAAAACCGCTAGGTCATATTGAAATTAGCGATCTAGTGGAAGATGCTTCCTACCAAGTTGATGATGTTGAACAAATTAATGATGTGGTTACAGTTGAAGACATTACAAGTTTGTCTGATAAAACTGTTGAGGGACATCAAGTTGATGCGTCTATATTGTTGGTTGATAATAATGTGGATGAAGAGAATGATGAAGAGTTTGAATTCGAGGACAATATTACTTCAGATGATGAAAATGATATGGATAACGAGCATAAAGATTTAGAATAACTAAACCACTTATTGAATGTATTATTAATGAAATGTATTGAATGTGTTAATGAATATCTATTGATGTTAATGAATTTATTATCTTTGTTGATGAATATAATATATATATATATATATATATATATATATATATATATATATATATATATATAGGTAAAATGCCACTTAAGAGTAAGGATAATGGTAAGAAGTCTCAACGTCCGAGGGTAGTAACATATGAGGCACCTCACTCGGCCATGTGTCCCTCCCTCAGAGTCAGGTTGATCATATGTCCATGGCCAGTACTCAGGGTTTTATCCCATTACTCTCCTCCTATACATTCCTGTCTAGGGTACCTGCATCTTTTGTGCCACCTAGAGGCCCCGGTTTTCCTTTCCCACCGACTCAGATGCCCTCATCCTTTCAGCATACGGGAGGATCCAATTTTCCTTTCCCACCGACTCAGATGTCTTCATCCTTCCAGCAGATGGGAGGATCCAGTTTTCCATTCGTACAGACTGGTGTGCCCTCGTCCTTCTAGCAGGCGGAAGGACCCAGTTTTCCACTCCTACAGACTGGCGTGCCTTCATCCTTCCATCAGGCGGGAGGTCCCGGTTTTTCGTATCTCACACATATGCCTTCATCCTTCCAGCAGGCGGTAGGATCCAGCAGCCCACATTCCAAACATATTGGAGGATCCAGCAGTCCACGTCCCACACAGGCTGGACGATCCCCCAGTCCACGTCCCCCACAGACTGGAGGATTCCGTACCCCACGTCCTAGACAGACCGGAGGATCACGCATCTCACATCCCAGACAGACTGGAGGATCCAGAACCCCACGTCCCACACATGTACATGCACGTGAGGTTGACGGTGATGTAGATGTGGTAGCTAATGAGATAATTGAAGCTGATCTTCGTGGGAGAGATGATCCGAGTGAGATTCATGTCATTGATGGGAGATTTTAGATTTGACCCGAAGGAAGCAAGTAAGTTTCTTATTTATAAACTTTTACTTAAGTACGTATTCATTTTCATTTTTTGTATAAATTTATAATTAATATTGTTAATTCAAAATCTTCTTGTTTAGTTTCGCGTCGAGTTGGACTGCTGCCAAGGTTGTAAATTATATAATTCAGCAGATATATAAATTATTTTGGAGGAACTTTGGCGAGGTTACAAATAAAGAAGAATAGTTTAAAAAATTTAAGGTATTGTTATTTATTTAAGTGGTAAATTTAATTTATTTTTTTTAGTTATTGTTATTTAAATGACATTTTCATTATAATTACTTAACTTTTTATTTTAATGTCATACAACATTGTAGGAAAAATGTGTGTGGGATCCGTTGAATGAGAAAATAATTGAAAAAAACTATTATAGCAGAACCTCTAGAAGATTTTTTGATATAATGTGGCGGGGTAGGGCGAATTATAAGCTCCGTGGTATCCTTCCTAACTAGATAGGCGTAGAGGTTTTCGGTGAACTTCTTACATATTGGGGTTCGCCGGAATTCAAGGCTAAATTAGAAACTTTTAAGAAGATGAGGGCATCCGAAAAGGGGGGTGTGTCAATACTGTTGGAAGTATTCGTACTGCGGAGCATGTCCGACGAATGATAAAAATTACTAATTTTTTAAGTTATATTTTTATTCATAATATATTTTACTAATTAATTTTAATCTTATTATTTAGACTAAGGAGTTGGGGAGACCACCATTGATCATTGAGTTGATTATGAGGACTCAGACAAAGAGATCGGGAGGTTTTGTCGACGAGCGCACGCAGAGAGCTTTTGTAAGTAATTTAATTTATGTTTTTTTTAAATTTAATTACAAATTTGTGACGTTATTTTCACGTGGAAACCTATAAATTGTGGCCTGAATATCTTGTGACAAATGATAAATTGCCACGTGAAAATCACGTGGCAATTCATTAGTTGTGGCGTGAAAATCACGTGGCAACTTTTTAATATATTTTAATTTAGTATAATTTAATATATATATATATATATATATATATATATATATATATATATATATAAATATTTAATTTAATTTTTTTATTGAATGTATGTGTAGGATGATTATTAGACATTGCTTGCAATTTTTCTGGAAAACAATCCTCAATATAGGCCAGTAGAGGGGGAGCCGCTTAATGGTGATGTTGATTTATATATTTGGAATGAAGTAGTTAATGGAAAAGGGCCTAATGGTTGCTTTTTTGCGGGTGAAAATTTGGCGGCCGACTTGAGAATTGGTGATCGGAATCTGTTTCAACGACTTAGAGATGGAGAGGGAAGGTCGCGTCAACCAAATCTGACACGGGATCAACTTGAAACAGTAAGGAAATTGGCGGCAAATGATGTGAGACACGAAATGGAGGCCCAAATGGCGACAATGAGGCAAGAGTAAGAGCAGCAGTTGGAGATGATGCGAAAAAGGCAATCTGATATGGAGGAGAAGATGAGACGATTTATGCAAGGTGGTGGAAATCAAAATGTTCCTGATCAAGAGCCGAATAATGACGGAATTGATGATTTTGATCTTGATAATTATCTGGGTGAAGATTCCCCGTGAAAATATTCTATTTATTTTATTTTTAAATTTGCACTTATGTAAGCTATTTATGTATATCATTTTAAATTATCATTTTAAATTATCAATTTAATTATATACAATTTTATTATATGAATTTATTTTATAAAATTTTATTATATGAATATATGATTATATAATTTTATTATATAAATTTTATTATATAAATTAATTAATATAAAAAATTATTAGTAATTAATTTAAAAAAAAAACGTAAAAGGTAGCGACGTGGGTTACATGTTACAAAGTTGTGACATGTTTCTCACGTCGCTACTAAAGCTGCTGTAACGCCCCTGACAACCTTAAAGATCATCGACTGACCCCCACAAACCAACACAAGTCTTCTCTGCATGCTTTGGCCTCACTCACACGCTTTTCGGAAAACTTCTCAGGAGGTCACCCATCCCAATACTACTCCAAGCCAAGCACGCTTAGCTGTGGAGTTCTTATGAATGGGCTACCAAAAAGAAGATGCATCTTGTTAGTATAGGTAGTACCAATTAATCCTTATAAGTCTCCTTCAACCATGCAGTCTTACACCTGCATAGTCTTAGGATCTTTCCGGGAAACTTTCCAGAAGGTCACCCATCCCAATACTACTCCAACCCAAGCACGCTTAACTGTGGAGTTCTTATGAATGAGCTACCGAAAAGAAGATGCATCTTGTTAGTATAGGTAGTACCAATTAATCCTTATAAGTCTCCTTCAACCATGCAGTCTCACACTTGCATAGTCTTAGGATCCCTCTCATTCTGATGTGGCGACCATCCTTGCCTCCTTTGGCCTTAGGTGTTCTATGCGGTGTAACCACCCCCAACTTTCTTTTGGACTTGGGTGTTACAAGTACCACGTCACAACTTTGTGACACGGAAAACACGTCGCAACTAGTTTGCCACTTGTTCCCAGCGACATAAATACTTATGTCGCTGCTTTTTGTTTGTGACGTGACTTTCAATGTTGTCACGTTACTTTTACGTCGCTAATGACCATTTTTTTGTAGTGTTAATGGGCGTGCAATTGGCGAGGGGCATCCCCTTGGAAAAAAACGGGAATATTTAGCGAGGGTACCCTAATTATTGCGCCTGCACACTAGGTGATTAGACATAAAGTTGTCTAGGTGGCGTGGGGTATCTCCTCGTAATTTACACACTACACTTTTCTAGGGGCAGCCCTCGCTAAATACCTTAACTTTTGGCACTATTATTTTCCCAATGGGTAGCCCCTCGCAATTTAACATTTCAAAATTCAAAATTTTCATCTTCCCTATTTGCGAGGGGATACCCCACGTAATTGATTTTTTTTAAAGAACTTTCACTTAGCGAGGAAATTTACCCCTAGCAACGTTGTTTTTTTTTGTTTGGAGTTTAGCCCCTGGCTAATTCACCGAGGAGAAGGGCTAGTTAACATGTCCAGATTAGATTGTAAGATAAATTATTTGATTGTGCAATTAATTTGTATAGACAAATTATTTGATTGTTAAATTGTTTTGTTAATTATCTTACAATCTATTAGATTGTAAGAGGTACTCCTTCCGTTTCAAAATGATTGTCGTTTTAACAAACAAATTTTATTTCAAAATGATTGTCATTTTTACTTTTCAATATAGTAATAATTACTATTTTCTAATCGTGTCTTTTACTTTTTACTCTCTACACTATTTGCAATACATTAATAGGGTTAATTTTGTAAAAGTGTAATGTGTTATGACAACATCATTTCATTCCTTAATTTGTGTGCAAAAATCTTAAGCGACAGTCATTTTGTAACTGAGATTGACAAAAGTTCAAAGGAAAATTTGAAAAATTAAGTGCACACTAAGTGTTCGATAAATTGTTTCACTTTGTTTTATTGGATATTGGTTCACCTTATAATTGTAAAACAATCACTTCGGACTTTATTGTATTAATATCTTATTATCGTCGTTCAATTGAGTATTGATTGTACGAATATCTGAACCTCCAATAACAAGTTCGGTTTGAACGACTTGTGATCTAGGATATGACTTCCGCTTGTCATAGTGTTTGCTTATATTTTTAAACAAATTTTTAAGTAAAAAAATTCTTTGAGAACTATTCACCCTTCTAAATAAGTTGTCGCTGTCTAACACTAGATGACTCACACTTGAAAGTGATATTGTTGGAATTTAAATAATCTTAAAATAGTTAATAATTACACATAATTTTCTGGTTTATAATTTTTTCATAACATTTCTATAACCATAACACGCAAGAGTTTTAAATTCTTATGATCTTTTTGATATATGGCATGTTTGATAACATGTATCTACCATATATGAATATCATTTTTTTAACTTTATAACAAATATTTATTTATCATATAAATTATGGAGTTGTTCCTTACGCTCTCAACTTTTCATAGAATTTGCAAAATGGAAATATTATTTGATCATATATGCAACAGAATATCTGCATTCTAGCTGAACAAACTTGCATGCATTAGGCTGTACATTTTTTTGACTCAAATCAATGGATTACTTTCGAAAAAGTTAGCTGGTTTGAGTTCAAAACCACCATGAACACTTGGCATTACTGGAAAATCTTCTTGATAAGGAACGTGATGTATCCCTATTGTATACCACACCACTATATCTCTATTCTCAATCTCTCTATTCTTTCGGCTCCAAACGGCTAACCCATCATCTCCCCGGCTCCTATCAGCATAAAACCCTCCAGCCCATCTTTCTGACCTATTATAAGCCGTAACCCACACTTGATACTTTGTATAAGAAGCTCTTCTTTCTGGATAATCATCATCACTTAACAAAGAACTAACCGGCTGCCCACAGATCAGCCGGTAACCCACTTCATTTCCCAGCTTTGTCATTTTATTAGGGTTGATTATTAACAGCTCAGCTGGCTCGGAGTCGAGGCGAATTCTAGCCTCAACTTCTCTTTTAGCTGGTTCTTTAATTACTGTCCAATAACTCCTCCTTGGTGTTTCAAACCCATTTGCTTTGACTTTTTGAAGCTTTGCATTGATGAAAGAGTTTGCATTGTCATCAATGTCAAGGTCAAGATAATATGTTATGAGATGATCATGATAATTGGCTATGGTGTTTTCTGCCACTAGGGTTCCAAAGACTCTTTCTTTTATTTCACTTTTGTGTGTATATGATACTGCTTTCATCTCTAATACACCTGTTAGAGCCACCTATGCATAACACAATAAACTATTTAGGATTGGTGCTTTTTTTATTTGACCAAAAACTAAAGTATGTAACTTAAATTTATCATTTTAGTATAAGTAGGAATTACTCCCTCCGTCCCAATATAACTCTCATATTTGACACTTTCACACAAATTAAAAAAATTGTATTAAATGAAAGAAAGAGAATAATAACTCTATTAAATAATTCTTATCAATTATTGATGTATTCAAATTAGCATATTGACTTAAGTGACAAAATAATAAAATAAGAGTATGGTACAATAGGAATATTAAAAATAAAATTATATTAGTAATATAAAGTGATAAGTATTTTGAGATAAATAATATTAGTAAATGTGACAATTATTTTGGAACGGAGGGAATAATAATTTTTTGTGGTACAATAATAGATGGCAAAATGGATCAGATCTCTAAGACATGTCTATTTTGTCAATACTATTATACAAATACAAAGTGGATTAACATTAATAAGAATTTTTCAACTTTTAATGTTTAGAAGTGTAAACCTCACATGCCACTCATTTTTTGTAAGGTGGGGCAGTCTCCGCCCTCAATTATGTCTACGTCATTCTGTTTTTTTTTCCAGAATTTTGTAGGACAAGTTTATTCATTCTCTTTGATCTATCAAACATGTTCAATGCATTATTTTGTGGGGTGAATTAAAGTTTTAGACTCACACCCTCTAATATATTTGTCTTGCTGTCTTTTTTTTCCAACGGTTGACATTAATATATTTTTTGAAATTTTTAACCCTCTATAGAGGTGCAATGCCCGCCCAACCCTCGTATTTTTGCCGAAAAGAAAATAATTGTAAGCTTACATTCTCAACTATGTATATTCCATTCAATTTTTTGTAATAAAAATCTAAACGGCTCCCCCACTATTAAACAACATACTAGTCAACCAAATTAATATAAATTCCAAGGTAAAAACTAGTAGTGTGGTACAAAAATCTTACCCCAACTTTTATGCCGCCACTTTTATGGAATTCCCAATCAAGAACATAATCATAGTTACCAACAGTAGCAATCATTCTCACCACCAAACTTATATCAACCTCTCCATCTCTTATCTACGTACACACACAAAAAAAAAACAAATGTGTTCAAACTTATAAAGAAAAAAACAGTTATTGTTTGAATAGGTCATCATCTTTCCACAGTTCCGGACATTAGTTTTTCAAACAGCCTTACCAATTTTGTTGGGTTATTGATTTCCATGTGTCTCCAAGCAACATTACCAGAATATCTTTCAAAAATGCATATTGCCCTTGGTACCTGTTGCACTTCTCCATTGGGTCCAGCCATAAAGCCATCCATAAACACTGCATTTCCAGGACAATCAACCTTGGGCTGCAAGCTATCAGCTGCCCGACCAAACCCAAATTCACCAACATCCATAAAAGTCCTAAAATACCATTCCAATGTAGGATCCATATAAGGAACAAATGTCTCAGAAACATGTCCTCTATACATCACTCTCCTAAACTTTTGTTTTTTATCATCAAATATAGAAGCAGTTGATATAATCATTCCAGCTCTAGCATTAAACCCAACATGAAATTCCCAATTACCCCATTTCACTTCATGGTCTTTTATAGTAAATCCAACATTTGATGATACGTTACATGTAGCAAATATATTAGCCTTATTGTTACTTGAAGATTGAAAATTTGTACCTTCAGCTTTAGGCATAGGGACCCTATACCGATCATTATACAAAACAATCTTCATTGAATCAACATCAACTAGCAAAATGATTCCTTCAATAGGCCTAGCCCAAATATTAACTGATTCACTTCTATAAAAGCATGAAACTTTAAGGGCTCTCCTTGTGATTTCTTCACCATACCAACCAATTGTGAATGGTACACATGAAACTTCAGACAAATTCAAGCCTCTTTTGGCAATTGACTCTTTGAATTTTGAATATTTAAGAGGTAACTTACTAGCTTTGAAAAGTTCACTGAATGTAAAAGGAGGGTATCCATGACCTTTGAAGATTTCATCTGAGACAATTGAGCCTTTTGTTAAGTCAACCACAAGCTCATGAGTTTCACCTTTGGCTCTAACAACTACCTTAGCTTGTCTAGGAATAGAAGGTTTTTGTTTTGTTGTGGAAGATAACCACTTTAGGACATTGTTTTTGTTTGGTTCTTCAACATCAACAAAATGAAAGGTGATATTAGGAATATCACCGAGGTATGATTGTTGAATTATGTGTCTTGTTTTGTTGATTTCATTTGGAGAGAGAGGGTCTAAAGGGTGAGACAAACTATTGATGAAGTTGAATATAAGAAAAAATGCTAGAAGTTGACATTGTGGAATCATGGGCGTTGCTTTCTCAAACCTTGACGATTTGATCATTTTCTTTTCTATGACATTGATGAGAGATATGTGTTATGCTCTCCATGTTCTATTTATATAGTACCAAATTTAGAGTTATATGAAACTTAAGCTAAACTTTGATACGTTTGCTATTTATTTATTCATGGTGGGTTCCACAACAATAATGACCAAGTTTAATGATTTTGTAAAATTCCTTGAAGAGCACATAGAATTTGAGATAGAACATTTTCAGAATTTAAAATTATATAGTATAAATGAAAAGTTCTATTTCATTTATATTTTAATATAAAAGGTCATAATATTTTTCTTTTGGATTCCATAATCGTATTTTTTTCCTTCTAAATATGGTTATGTAATGTGACAAATGTTGAGGCTTTGTAGTCAAAGGATCAATTTGGATAAATTGTGATGAGATGCTGAAATACTTGCTGATTAAAAGTCTTAGTAAAAGTAAAAAAAAATACTCGTTCTCCATTTTAAGAGATTGTTGCATAAATATTCTTTCGCCTCGAATACAGGAGTTCAAGATTATGTCAGTATTGCTGTCAGTGTTGGATAGCTTTAAGTCTATTTGAAAAGTCTTATCTTAGTCATCTCTAAACAAAGAGTCGAAAATCAGAATTTCGTCATAGAAGAAACTTGAGAGAGAAGAACAAAGCTTGTTGATAAATTCGACAAGACCTGAGAAAAAAAGATACCAAATTGTGCCACTATCGCCGGACAAATTATTGAAAAAATTGAACATCTCCCTCTCCACAAACTTCCAATCCCCTTATCTTGTCTATGTTTCGAATCTTTTAATCATCGACTCCCCAACTCAACTTTCTCCAAAGCAGTTTGGGGTTCTATATCCCCCTCGAATATGTCACTCTCCCGAATCAAAATCATAACTACGAAAAGAATTAAAAAAAGAGCAAACGAGTCGAGATATTACTGTGTGCTAGCAAATTGAGAATGAGAAAGAGAATTGAGAAGAGAATGCATGCAAATTATATGTAGGAGTAATGATTGAAACTGGTTTAAAATAGGAAAGGGTTTTGCCGATTTAAAGACACAATTTGTAGACAATAAAGTAGTCACATTTAATGTTAACAACCTAAGACTTGTTAGGCACTTAACAATATTTAGGATTAGCCAAAACTAAAACCTAGTGAAAGTGGGGAGGTTTCAAAACCTCAAACAAATTGGTCATGACTTCACCTCGCCCTTCTAAAATAATGGCCATTTAGCCATTATAAAAGAGTGAGTGTCTCGCCCTTAGAGAAGAGTGGGCACCCCACCCTTAATGAAAAATGAACATCTCGCCCTATCATATGGAAAACATTAGTATAATATGGTATTTTCTTGTGAAGCATCTCACCCTTAGAGGTCTCATGCTTAGGAGATTATGCATAATTTGTTCTTTTTTCCATAAAGCATCTCACCCTTACTAGCCTCGTGTTTGAGAGACTGTGTACAATCCACCCTTTTTTTCGTAAAGCACCACTTCCTTAGAGACCTCGTTCTAAGAACTACATATAATCCAGTCTTTTTCCACAAAGCATTTCACCCTTACAAGTCTCATGTTTGAGGGACTGTGTACAATCTGATAGTTTAAATCGGGTCTAAACTCGAACTCAAAAGAACCCACCATAATTTCTAACTTGTCCAACAATGCATGGCCGAACTAAGCCAACTAATAGGCCAAATCTATCAGATCGATCCATAACCAACATGGAAGGTATTCAAATTAGGGAACGAGGGACAATGTGTTTATGAGCGAATTAGAGACATCGAGCTTAGAATCGGGCAATTAAGACACCATTAAGACTCATAAAAAGTGACAATCTTCTTAAATGATCTTTGCGAATCTAAAATATAAAGCACACCAAAACCATTATAAAAAAATGCAATGATAGAAGAAAAGAGAGACATTTTTTATACAATTCAAACTCATACATGCGACTCTTACTAACTCTAAATATTTTTTTGTTGAGGGGCACCAAGTGTGTCTCATCTACTCTTTGTTGAAGACTGATTTTTGTTTTGTAGGGAAAACCTTAATGAAGTTCGAGCTCTTATGAAGGTGATTAAATCATATGCTGAAACATCAGGTCAGGAGATCAACTTATCGAAGTCGGAGGTGTACTTTAGTCGTAATCTGTCTAATCCAGCTCAGGAGGATCTATTGAGTATTATGGGAGTTCATCATGTCTTGGAAACTAGGAAGTATCTTGGATTACCATCTATGATAGGTAGGAGTAAGAAGACGAAGATCTCTTATATTAAGGACCGAATATAGTCGATGATTAAATCTTGTAAAAGTATATCTCTCTCAAAAGTGGGAAAGGAAGTTATGATCAAATTAGTCTTGCAATCTTTTATATCCTATATAATGAGAATCTTTATTCTTCCTGACTCGATTATTAATGATATAGAGAATGTTAAATGCCTTTGGTAGGGAGGTGGAAATAATAACGGTGGAATTAGGTGGATAACGTGGAAGAGATTAGCTTGTACCAAGAAGGAATGAGGGCTGGGTTTTTGGGACTTTAAGGTTTTTAACATGGCTGTGGTGGCTAAACAAGGGTGGAAATTACTTACAAAACCTACTACCCTTGCCGCCAAAATTTTCAAAGCAAGGTATTATCCAAATAATTCTTTTCTTGAATCTTCTCTTGGTTACAACCCAAGTTTTGTTTGGAGGAGTATTTGGACATCTTAAGAGGTTCTTACTTTAGGTTGCAGGTGAAGTACTGGTGATGTTAGCCAAATCAAGGTGATGTAGGAACCTTGGCTCTATGGGGATAGTGAAGTTATCTTGGGAGGACCTCAGCAACAAGGTGTGTATGATATTACCGTCAAAATATTTATGTTGCCTAACTCAAAACAATGGAATATAGATGTTATTAAGAACCTTTTTATGGTATAGATTCGGGGGAAATTTTACATATCCCTTTGATGGAGGAGGTTAAAAATGATTGACTGATTTGAAAGGAGAAGCAGGATGGTTGTTCTAGTGTGCGGTCTGGCTATAGAACTTGGCATAATATGTATAGAAGACATGACAGTGGCATAGTGGATGAGGATTGGTGTAGTTTGTTGAATATAAAAAGCGCCGTCTATAGCTAAGCATCTGTTATAGAGAATTTGGAGGGGTTGTCTTCCAACTCATGCGAGACTCCGACAATATTTTATTACGTGTCTTTTAGCTTGTCAGTTGTGTGAAGATAGTATCGGGAATGAATGACACTTGTTTTTGGGTTGTAATGCAACGATCCAATTTTGAAGGACAACAGGTTTGTCCAATATTATTGATTCTCGTATTCACTCGTTTTAGGATATTAAGTCCCTTATTTTGGATATTTGTTAGAAAGAGGATAAAAGAGTAACAGGTAGATTTGTTGTTATGTTAGATGTTATGTGGAAGAATAGGGATGATTTAATCTGGTATAACGAGAAAAAAGATGCGTCCATATTTGGCTTATGTGTGTTCCATAGGTGGAACGATTGGTTACAAGCGCAAGAAGTTACGGATACCAGGGTACAAAATCACCATCTATTGGAATGGATTCCACCACCCGTGGGCCAGCTGAAATGTAATGTGGACGCAACTCTTAATAATAATAATGGTACTACTAATAGAAGATAGTGTCACGGGGATCATCTTGGGAATTTTGTTAACGCGTGTGTTGCTTGGGATCCAAGGATTCTTTTCGTCGTTGAAGCTGAAGTCTTAGCTCTTAAAAAGGTAATTCTTAGAGCTATTTCTATGTTGTTGGATGATGCTGCGTTTGAGAGTGATTCTCAAAGAGTGACACAAGCAATAAATTTTAATTATCAGGGTGTTTCTGAATTTTGCCTTATCGTTAAGTCTATTTCTAGTTTATTGCATAATTTCTCAAACTTTAAGGTAAAATTTGTAAAATATCTAGCGAAAATGATTGTTCATTCTCTTACGAGAGCGGCCAATTTTTGAACTATACGTAGTCTATTAAATTTGATTCTTCGTTGTATTGAACTTCATCTAATTAGTAAAATGCATTGATTTTGTTGTGATAAAAAAAAAACTCTAAATATATTTTAAATTAAAAAATTTCATAACCTTTATTAATCTTTGACTTAATCAACACAGTTTACAAGTAAAGTACTATCTTCTTTGCATAATAGTGGCCGCCTCAGCCAGGCTATAGGTTGTCAAATAAATTAACTACATCACCACATACATTTAATGAATTTTATTTTTTTATTAAATAATTTAAAGATAAAAGTGTCTAAACTTAACTAAATTTATTTTTGTCCAAACCTTAAAGAGAAAATATTAGAAACGGAAGGAGTAACTAAAAGCTGAGATCAATGACTTAATATTTATTGTTATGTAAAATTAAAGAAAGGAATAGTACAATCTGTATATGCTTATTTTCCTTACGTTCACAACAAGAAGAAATGATTAATTTGATTGCTTAACTTGTACAGTGAAACAATGTGATCATTAGCGTGATAATCTTCTAATTATCTTTGACGACACATTGTTATTCTTCATTAGCCAGCCAACCACGTGATATTTGCGTTTTTTATTTTTATAAGAATATGAGTAAAATAATATAACTTTTCAGAATGTTAAATAGCTCCTCTAGATTTCAATTTCAAGTTTTGTTCCTGATACAAATATTTTATGCACCACTAATAAAGTTACTATTGGTTTTGTTTTACTCCCTTCATACTGTTACGAGTACAATAATTAAGAAGTTTTTAATCATAAATAGTAGTAAGAGAGTAGAGTGATTAGAGTTTTAAACTATATTATTAGGCCCGTGTTTCTGGGCTTCTTCAAAGCCCAAGATTTAAATAAGTACTGGAAATATTTTTTCACCTATAGTTTTCTCATAACAAATTTCAATTACGTTTTAAAATTGGTATATATATATATATATATATATATATATATATATATATATATATATATATATATATATATATATATATATATATATATATATATATATATATATATATATATATGTATGTATCTTGTCAAACATGAATTGTTTAAATAAATTGGGTGCAAATTAATATTAAATTTCTAATTGCAACCGGACGTATATTATTAGTTTGGATTGAGACATAAAGGTGCACTGTCATTTTCCCTCCCTTTACAGAAATTTATTTTAAAAACCAAAAACAAAACACACACAAAATCTCATTTCTCTCAAACCTCATTGTTACAAAATCAAACTACTTCGCAAAAAGCTCGTCAGAAATTGTTGAGCATAAACATCGGTTAAATCAAGTGTTCAACAACATTCATTCAAGAAAATTAATCAATTGTAAGTTATTTTTGACTTTTTTAGAGTTAATGTAATTTCTACTCAAATTAATTATTTATGTTAGAAATTTCGATTTTGTTTTGTGTTTTCAATATTAGGAATCATTATAAATGTGTTGGAAGTCTCATTTTTATGATCAATGACATTTTGTTTGGTGTCATTTGGGGCTCTGCTTCGCCAATGACGAAGCTTTGAATTTGTAGGTCATGCCGGAAATGTATTTTCGGTTTTCATTTTAACGTTGAAGAAAATCGGGAATGCATTTCCATTTTTAATTTATTTCTATTTTCCCCTTAATTTTGAACATCAGTCCTTATGTTAACGTTTGTTTTGTACTTCTACATGAGTAATGGCTGACAGACCATTTAGGTTGAGACACAACAGGCTTGCATAGCATGCTTATGGGCGGAGGGAAAGGAGTCGGCATCACATGCTCTTTCTACATCTGAACAGGCTGTGTCGGATGCACGTACTACAACCCCTGCCTCCAGTGTTCATGTTTCTACTCCGACTGCATCATCCTCCCACGGCAAACAAGATTCTCCAGTTCATCCATCTCTGCCATCGTCCTCCGATAGACGTACGACCCGCTCCGAGTGAACCAAGTGAAACAGTAGTTCCAGGTGTATATTTTGACTGACTGATGTTTGACGACATACACTTCCATTCATACCACGACCATTGTCACATGATATCATTTGATGATGTTGCGTTGTTTACGCAATGGTTGGCTTGCAGATCATGCAAGACCGTTGCTTATATGCCTGAGTGTGTCATGCGTCATTTCGGGTACACCCAGTATATTCCCTGGATCATGCTATATCTACTCTTCCCTTGGAGAAACGCAGAGATATGGATGCCTTGTTTGATGATTATGAGAATCATCTTGTTCCATATGAGGCCTGGACTACCATTGCTTCAAACTACTAGAGCTACGTGGACGATTGTATCATATAGTTCTTCAGGGTGTCCCATCCATACCTGGTACAATATTCTCCTAGAAAGCCATTGAGGCTAACTCATCAGGAGATTCTAGAGGAAGATCAGGCACGGGCCGATCATGCCACTAATGTGTTGCCTATGTGTCGTCGTATCATGGAGTTCACGAAAGCAAGTACTGATGGAGATTTATTTCTTGAGGGATCCGATGTTAGAGGAGTTCTGGATGCCATCATGACAGAGGCTCATAGGATTCTACTTTACAGGAGGAATATCGGGAGGGTGATAGGCCGACTCAGAGTCTGCCATACTCAGTAGTCTTTGATGTTGTATAAGTATTTTGGTTATTATTTTTTATTGTATTTGGATTATATTTTAGGTTACCCCCTATATTGACTACGGGCACCTTTTGTACTGTTTACTGATATCTATCTTTATATGTCTTTGTTTTATATGTCTTTGTAGTATGTTTTGTAGTATGCATCTTTGTATTCAATATGAAACAATGCGCAAAAAGAACAATTACCAGCATAAGTGTTTATGTACTGTCTATACATAAACTAGAAATATATTTCAAGTTCACCTTGCAAATGTATTTTCGATTTCTAGACAAAGTTTAACAGAAAAAGGTACACATCAAAAATATATTTCCGATTTCTAGAAGCATATTAGAAAATTCGTAGGATTTTTTTTCACCATAGAGTGGAAAAAATTCCATAAGTATTTTAACACGTTAAAGAAATATATATTGATTTTCATTTTTTTTGCTAATTTAATTTGGCCAATTTTATAGGAAACAAATCAAGTCCAAAAGAATGCACTTAAGAAAAACTAGGAAATTTCTTCACCCACCTAGTGGGTTTCTCCAACACCCCTGAAAACTAAAAAAATGTCCTTCGTAAGTTAACTTACGAATTCACCTTATTTTTGTACGTTTCATTATTTTAAACATGGTTTTACACATTCAGGAAATGTTTCGTAAGTGAACTTATGAATTCACCTTATTTGGAGAATTCGTAAGTTAACTTACGAAACCTTTCTGAATGTGTAAAACCATGTTTGAAACTACTATGTTTTTTCACAATAACTCGGATTATGTTTTCGTTTTCAGAAATTCAATTAAAGAGAAAAATTGTCAGAAAATATTAGTATACGCAATATCTATATACGCAAAATATGTAAATATTAATATATTATAAATATTAAAGAGAAAAATTATCAAAAATATCAAATTACATAAATTGTTCCAAAAAAAATGTGATCAAACAAAATCAACTAAAAAAACATAAAGGCTATTGGGTATGCCTAATCCTGACCTCCGCGTCTCCTCTGCCTGTGGTAACGCGCTGCACGCTCTGCCTCAGCGACCATCTTCTCCACCACGACAACTGCATCGAATCCACCCCATTGACAATCTCGTCATTCAACACCTCATGTCTAATCTGGCAGATACTATGACAGATGGGCAGTAGATCAATGACATGATCATCCTCGCCCTGCTCATTTTCCAAGAGCTCCTCATGTGCTAGCCTCGGCGGATGTCCTTTAGCCTCCGTGTCATGTAAGGGTGTGACACTGTAAAGAACCATGTAGCGTACCCCTCCACAGAGTGCCACATACGGGATACCCCCAACAATCGATACTTATCTGGCTCGACATGATTCTCCCAATACTGGAAGATATCATCTAGAGCCCTCCGTGTCATGGTGTTGGGAGAAGCATGGAAAGGAGATCAGGGTATGATCTGCACATAGCCAAACTGACACATACACCACTCTGGAAGATATCAGACCATCATGTTAGCCCCACAGGCTAGCCACCCAGAATATAACAAAATGGTATCGAAGGGGACACCCTCCTTGTAGTCCTCAAACGGGGTCCAGTTGATGTTGTCATGGTTGTTGCGATCAAGGAACACCCGGTAAGGAACCACATTATGGTTTCCCCTATTGAGAATAAACCTGGAAGCCCTGAGCATGAAGTCCTCATAGTCAGGATCCACGAAGTAACCATGGATGCGGTGAAAGTACGATATAATCCAGCTCTGCATTAACAAAAATATAATGTGTAAGTACAAATAAATTAAAACTATCGTTAAAATAAAAATGTACCGTGAGGAGTGTGCACGAACCGGTAAGCGCCCTAGCCCTCCACGTGGAAGCTTCATTCAGTTTTTAGTATAGGTAGGTAAGAATAGTGGAACCCCAGTTCCAATCCTGAACTGTAGAAAGATTCGTAAAATATCTCAGGTAGGCCACGTCGGTGTAGTGGCCACTCGTGTCCACAAAGACAGACGTGCCTACCAAGTACATCAGAAAACACTAGATGGCACAGCCACGGTGAAACTGAACAAAAATATTCGCCTCCACAGACTCCCCAATTTTCTGTGCAGTTCTTTTTGCAAGAGCTTCTTGACGAAGGTGCTCCTGATATAACTCCTTTAGGTAAGAGAATTTCATGTGCGCCCTGTTTGTGGAGTCGTAGTCCTCAGCAGCTCTGTATGGATCATCTCCCAGATACTCAACCATCAACTCAACCGCCTAAGCTCTGGTTATCTTGGAATGGTTGAGTAACCTACCTCTGATAGGTAGTCGGAGCAAGCAAGCAACATTGTCGAGGGTGATCGTCAACTCCCCAACTGGAAAATGGAAATATGACGTTTCCTTATGCCATCTCTCAACAAAAGTAACATGTATGTCGGTGCTAATGGTTTCGTAACCAGTACTGTTTAATCCAGCGAGAACGGATGCGATAATAGCACTGTGGAATCACTGAGTCTTTTGAGCATATAGTTCAAAGATTTTACGGGAGTGGTTCACATGTTTCAAGGGCTTCCTTTCCTAAAACATAAAATCAAACGAAAATAAATAAATAATACGAATGGGCAGTATATGAAAATAAATAAAAAAGAACGGACAGTAAATGAAAATAAATAATACGAAATGTAACGATAAAAACTATAATACCTCTCCACTCCATACATAACGGGAAATATGGTCCCCATAATAAATCAGGAGGAATCTTTCATATGGCCTCTGCAGATTCCTCAACATCGTCGTTGGGGACCTCAGAATTTTCAACGTCCTGGGCATCATGGGCTTCCTCTGCCGGCACCTCTACCTCTGATACCTCTATCTCCGGTACCTCCTCCTCATGTGCACGAGAGGAAGACACCTCATGGAGACGGCTCCTCCGTCGTGGCGAGGAAGGTGATGTTATACCTAGTTATGCCTTTTGTTCCCTTTGTTCCCTTGTCACTAGCTCTCGCTCTCGACAAGCCGACGCTATCTGGCTTTGCCTTCCATGTCTCAAACGTGTCATATGGTTGTCATTCTCGACCATTTTTTTGAAATAAACCATTACATTGTTAGCATACTAGTTTAAAAACAAATCAGACAAAAATTCGCAAGTTAACTTGCGAAGTCTCTTATGGTACACTTCGCAAGTTAACTTGCGAAGTCTCTTATGGTACACTTCGCAAGTTAACTTGCGAAACCCCCTTCGTCCAGAAATTCAGTTCCAAAACTACCAAAATCCAATTTTTCCTACTACAATTACCTACTACTACTTCATATACTACTAAATTTCTACAACCTAACCTAATAATATAATAAAAACTCAAAAATTTGAATAGGAAAAGGTGGAGAAAACTTACACAAATTTGTTGATTTTGGAGGAGTTGAAATGTGTTGGTAGAATGACTTGGAGTGAGTTTGCAGAAGTTAGGGTTTGGAGTAGAGAGAGAAATTTGAGTATATATTGAAATGAATGAGTATTGGGGAAAATTCTATGTTTTCTAAAACAATACGCAGACTTTGTAAGTTAACTTCCGAATTTTCCAAATAAGATCAATTTGTAAGTTAACTTGCGAATTCACCTTATTTTTAAAAATATAACGTGAATTCGTAAGCTAACTTGCGAATTCACCTTATTTTTTTAAAATTGTAGATTATTTTGTAAGTGAACTTACGAATTCATCTTGTTTAGAAAATTCGTAAGTTAACTTCGAAATTGAAAAGTATTTTTGGTTTTTCACCAGAGATGGGGAAAAACCCACTAGAGGGTGAAGAAATTTCTAAAAACTAACAGTCATGTGTAACTAAGCTAGATTCTAGTTAAGTTTGAATGATTTCTTTACCATCTTAATATTTGAATATTTATAAAAAAAAAAACATGTTTAGATGAAAGACTAGGTCCCAAAATAATTATTAGCTTTTTTTTGTTATTTATAATTTTCTTTGATTTCTCCAAATGGATCCGACCCACTAATTGCTATAGATTCATTAGAAATGTTTTGCTATTTAAAAGTGTATTGTCATTCATTAATGATATGATTATTAAAATTGTCAATTTATTACTTTTATTTTTTGTTTTTTTCTAGACTAATGGTTGGCCATAGATACTGATAGTTGTATTGAATTCTTTATCATTAGCGTTTTCATGTTTATTCTCAATCTATTATCTATCTATTATATCTATTATATATCTATAAAAATTAAAGTATCTGGAAAAATCAAGATTAACCCTTCTAATTCATGTTTAAAATTAACCTAATCCAAAGACATCTAAGTCTTTTTGTATCACTTCTATCATCATATTCATTTAACATTTATGACAGCTGAGGTGTCACTCCATTATTTTTTGTTGCCATTATTTTATTTTTTAATTCACACAATAAACATAATACAACAACCTAATTAATACTACAAATTTTAAAATTAGTGGGCACTAAACAGACCGTACGACTAAACATTGGGAAGAAAAACTTTTGTCGTGCTCTGATAACTCAACCGTCATCACTATTCCATCTTCCCATAAACCCTTTGGTTATTCCATTTTCAACCTTGAAGCTATTACATATACAGATGGATTTTATTATCATTTCCATCAATTGTTTCATTATTTTGACGGTTGGAAGTAAAAAGGTTATGCATTTGAAACCTTAAATTTGTTATAATCCATTCTGACTTCATCTTCTCTCTATCGATTTTCTTACTTTTTGTTCATTTTGTTCGTAGATTCAAGAAATCCATCCATGGCTCGCCGTATTTAATCTGTCAAAGACATCAACATTTGAAAGATTTGTGGAAGATCGTTGTTATGCCTTTGATACTTTGTTTTTGTTTCTTCCCACTTCGATTTTTAATGTTGGAACGAAAAAGGTTATGCCTTTGATACATTGTTTTTATTTCTTCCCACTCTGATTTCGTCTTCTCTCTTCCGTAGTCCAGTAATCTTAATTATGTTTGCTTACCTTTTATTTCTTTTGCTTTTAGATTCAATAAATCCATCCATCGGATATTCCAGTTTGTAGATCTGGAGATCGTAAAAGCTGCTCCACCGTGTGTCGTTGGTTTATGGTAAAGGTTATGGTTGTTCTATTTGTCTATATAATCTACTTTTCCTTTCTCCATAATTGTTCTGATGCATAATTTGTTATGAGTCCCTTTTTTGTTTTTGCATCTTTGATAATAGATTTAAAGGAAAGATGTAAGAGAGCTTATATACAAAGAAATATTGGAGTACCATCTGAAGATGTTAAAGGAATTTTTAGAGGATCAGAGCCGAATGGTTTCATGTATCCAAGGTTTTCCAAATTCAGATCTATGCCTTTTTCATTTTTTATATACTTTGTGGTTTCAAATTTGGTTTTTAGGGTTAGGTTATAATTGAATTGAAGTTTTTGTTTGATAGGAATTGAAGAAGAGTAAGTGGTGTTTGGAGTTCCATAGATCCCTAATTGGCTTCTCTTTTGTTTAAAGCCTATATAGAATTGGGATCTGAAATGTTCCTGTAAATAGCAACCTTATACGAAAAGGATCAACTTTTCTTAGGTTGTAAACTAATATAATATCAACTTTTGAAAGGGATCTAATATAATATATGTAATGTAATGTAACATGATGTTGAAGTACTGACTAGATAAAATGTGGCTAGCCATATGTCGGTAGCCATATGTCCGTATTCATTCTTGCTTTTCTGGCCACCATATTTGTTTTAATGATCAAGGTTTTAAGAGAGGTACATCAATTAAGATGATTTAAGATTTTATGATTCAGTAAAGACAATAAAGTATATATATATATATATATATATATATATATATATATATATATATATATCCAATGGTTGGGTCTGAATTTCTTCTGCAAAACATTTGTTGCTGCTGCATTATTGATATTTGCTGCAGTTCATTATTGATATTTGCTGCATTTCAGTATTGATATTGCTTCTTCTTCTTTTTAGTTGAAGTATAGTAACATTGTAAATGAACAGGAATGCAGCCAAGATGTTGGAACTCAAAAGTCTCAAAAGTTTGATTCAGAAAATTTGGACATTGTTATGTAATAATTTAAAAATTATATTTAGAGATATTTAAGACAAACAAAGTTATTTTGTTATGCTATTATTTTATGAAAATTTGTTGAAAAGATTTGAAAGGATGGTATATATAAAGATTGTATTTTAATTGTGTGTATTTTTCAAAAATATTTGATTGTATTTTATATTTTATATCTTATGTGTATTAAGTTAAAATGTGTACGTTTATTTGTATAAAAAAATATTGTATTAATTTATTATATAATTTATTATATAATTTATTATTGTAGATGCAATGATATATAAAATAAATTCATATAATATAATAAATTTACAAATAAGTTAAAAAAATATTTTATTATTATTTTATGAAGATTTGTTGAAAATATTTAAAAGAATACATATTTATTTTATTTCAAATGTACGTAGTATTATGAACATTTGCTGTTTCATAAAAAAATAAAAAGTAATAACAATTTTAATTATAATTAATTATAATAAATATATTATTAATATATTTTATTTTTCATTGTAAGTGTTTTTATGTTGGCTTTAATTTTTGGTAAAACTAGTTTATGTCAATGTCTTGACTGATGTCATGACATTCAGAGTTGAAGATAAATTCTGCAGAAGAAGGATAATACAGTACAGCTCAGACTGAGAGTTAACTGTTATGCTGGAAATCTGCAAGAAGAATGACTGATGTCATGACCAATGTTATGACATTCTATGCAACATCTGTTGTTCTGCAGATTTACTTTTCCTGAGACTTTTCAGGATTTCTGTTGAGCTGTTTTTTATTATGAATTATGTTATTGGATCACATGCTCACGTGGCTATGTGGTTAATCTTATTTAACCCTAAATTGGTTTGTTAAAAAGACCAAGTCTTTAGGTTAAATTAAGTGAACCCTAGCTATTATTATGGAAGCCCAAAACTGAAGTCTTGTTACTGCTTCTATAATAGGAAAAGAACCCTTATTCTGCTACAGCGTTTTTTGGACTGTATTGAAGATTTAGCAGACTGTTAGTTTGTGTATTCTAGTTACTCTTGTGAGCCAAGCAATTATCATTTGATAAGTGCCTTGGACTAGGATTTGTTTGTAAGAGTTGTTTATCACTCAAAGCTTTGAAGCACGAGTGTTGTGTCTCTTGATTAAAGCTTTGAAGCAAAATCAAGTATGTTTATTGAAGAGTGTCTTCACAATTCAATTAATCAATAGGTTGATATCACTGCTGTGATTGAGGGGGAGTGAGTAGGAACTCAGGTCTAAGTAGGACTTAGATTGAAGTTGCATTGGTAGGTCTTAAGTGAAGGAGATAAACCGTTGGTTTATTCCGAATTAATCTGCTTATAGTGGATTTCCTCCGGCTTGGTAGCCCCAGATGTAGGTGTAGTTACACCGAATTGGGTAAACAATTGTTTGTGTTCTTTATCGTTTTACATTATGTGAATTGTTAAACAGTGTCGACATCGTGTCATAACATTCTCTATGACATCATATATCTGCTGCCAGGAATTTCAATTGGTATCAGAGCAGGCACCCTGCCTGTTATTTCTGGGTGAGATCTAGGGATAATAGTTTATGGCGTTATGGACAAGGAAGGAGGATTTGGAAGTAGACCACCCATACTGGATGGATCTAACTATGATTACTAGAAACCTCGTATGGTTTCCTTTTTGAAGTCACAGGACAATAAAGCTTGGAGAGCTGCTGACAGAGGATGGAAACATCCTACCAAGCTTAAGAAATATGGGACTACTAGTCTGAAACTTGAGGAAGAATGAAGCAAAGAAGAAGAAGAGCTAGCACTGGGAAATTCTAAAGCATTGAATGCCTTATTCAATGGAATTGACATAAATATTTTCAGACTAGTACATCAGTGTGAACTGGCCAAGGATGTTTGGGACACTCTCAAAACCACTCGTGAGGGTACATCCAAGGTGAAAATGTCAAGACTTCAGATGCTCACTACCAAATTTGAGAATCTGAAGATGAAGGAAGATGAGACAATTCATGAGTTTCACATGAACATCTTGGAGATTGCCAACACCTCAGGAGCATTGGGAGAAAAGATGTTAGAAGAAAAGCTGGGGAGAAAGATTCTCAGATCCTTGCCTAAAAGGTTTGCAATGAAAGTGACTGCTATAGAGGAAGCTCAGGATATCTTCACCTTGAAGGTTGATGAACTTATTGGGTCACTTCAGACATTTGAGATGGGGATTAGTGACAATGTTGACAAGAAAAACAAGGGCATAGACCTTGTATCCAATACTGAAGAGGAATGCAAGGAATGTGATGAAGAGAAGATATTTGAAGCAATAGCTATGCTTGGAAGACAGTTCAACAAACTCATCAAGAGAATTGATCCAAAGTCAAGGTCAAATGTCAAGAACATCTCCTCTGACATTAGCAGATCTTATGCCTCCAGCAGAAGAGCAAAACCTGAATAAAAGGGCAATCAAAGCAGAGGGATTCAATGTCATGGATGTGAAGGATATGGACACATTAGAGCTGAATGCCCTACCTTTCTAAAGAAACAAAAGAAAGGAATGTTTGTTACTTGGTCTGATGGTGACTCAGAAAGTGACTCTGAAGAAGAATCTGCCAAACTTGTTACTGCACTATCTGGTGTTTGTAACTCTGATAATAATTTTAGTGATGAGGAGGTGACATTTGAAGAACTTGCTGACACTTACAAGAAGTTGTGTATCAGAAGCGCTAAAGTCTGCCAGCAAAATGAGAAACAGAAAAAGCTCATTATGAAGTTGGAGGCTGAGAAGAAGAAAGACACTGCTACTATAAGTCATCTCAATGGTGAAGTTCTAGTGTTGAATTCCAAACTTGATCAAATGACTAAGTCTGTCAAGATGTTAACAACTGGAACTGACAAGTTGGAAGAAATCCTGCAGATTGGACAAAATGCAGGAAATATGTCTGGGCTAGGATATGTGGCTGCAAAGAAACCTGTTGGTAACAAGAAGAAGAACAGTCCTGTTAAACCAAGGTCAAGGCAGATGTCAGGTGACAAGAAGAAGAACAGTCCTGATAAACCAAGGTCAAGGCAGATGTCAGGTGACAAGAAGAAGAACATGCCTGATAAACCAATGTCAAGGCAGATGTCACAACATAGAGCTCAACATCAAGATCAGAGAAACATGAAGAAGAAGTTTCAAAGATGGAGTTGTCATTACTGTGGAAGGTTTGGGCACATAAAGCCTTATTGCTTCAGACTATATGGATATCCAAATCAAATCCCATATGTCCAGCCTGAGATCAACAAGGCACCTTATGTTCAACAGTGGAAGAGGAAGACTGCAACCTTGATAGCTCACACCTCCATTAGAGTTTCTGCCAAGGAGGACTGGTACTTTGACAGTGGATGTTCTAAACACATGACTGGAATTAAGAATCTGCTAAATGATGTCAAACCATACATTACTAGCTATGTCACTTTTGGAGATGTTGCTAGAGGAGAAATCAAAGGAGTTGGAAACCTGGACTTCCCTGGAGTTCCAAATCTAAATGAAGTATTGCTGGTAAATGGTTTGACTGTCAATCTCATAAGTATCAGTCAACTGTGTGACATGGGATTCAAGGTCAACTTCACCAAGTCTGAATGTCTTGTAACAAATGACAAACAAGAAATTGTTATGAGAGGAGTCAGATCAAAGGACAACTGTTACCTATGGGAGTCTGAGGACACTAACTACTCTTCTGTGTGCTCTACACCCAAAGAAGAAAAGTAAGTGAAACTGTGGCACCAGAAGCTTGGTCATTTACACCTTAGAGGGATGAAGAAGATCATATCCATGGAGACTGTCAGAGGAATTCCAAGGCTTCATATTGATGAAGGGAGAGTTTGTGGTGAATGTCAGGTTGGAAAGCAAACCAGAATGTCACATCCAAAGTCAAGACATCTGACCACCTCTAAGGTGCTAGAGCTTTTGCACATGGATCTGATGGGTCCTATGCAGGTTGAAAGCCTTGGTGGAAAAAAATATGCTTATGTTGTTGTGGATGATTTTTCCAGATTTACCTGGATAAACTTCATCAGGGAAAAATCTAATGTTTTTGATGTCTTTAAAGAATTATGCAAGAGACTTCAAAGAGAAAAATAAGGATGCATTGTCAGAATTAGAAGTGATCATGGAAAGGAATTTGAGAATAACAAGTTTGATGAGTTATATTCCTCAGAAGGAATAAATCATGAGTTCTCCTCACCTATAACTCCCCAACAAAATGGAGTTGTGGAAAGGAAAAACAGAACTATATAGGAATCTGCCAGAGCAATGATACATGCCAAGAAGCTTCCTATTCATTTTTGGGCTGAAGCTATGAATACAACATGTTATGTTCACAATAGGGTCACCTTGAGAAAGGGAACATCATCCACTCTGTATGAAATATGGAAAGGTAGAAAGCCTATTGTGAAGTATTTCCATGTATTTGGGAGCAAATGCTATATTCTGACAGATCGTGAACAAAGGAGAAAGATGGACTCTAAACGTGATGAAGGAATTTTTCTGGGATACTCTACAAATAGCAGAGCATATAGGGTATTCAACTCCAGGACCAAAGTTATGATGGAGTCTATAAATGTCATAGTTGATGATCACCATGAGGAAAACAATATCCCATATGCTGTTGAGACATTGTTTGAGACATCACCACAATTGTCTGACAAGGATGATGTGTCTATCCCTACTCCACCAAAGTCTGAATCAGAGGTAGCTAACAAAGATCCCTCCATCAGAATTCAGAAATATCATCCAAAGGAACTCATTATTGGAGATCCTAACAGTGGAGTCATTACAAGATCTAGAGAAATTATCTCAAACTCTTGTTTTGTGTCTAAGATTGAGCCAAAGAATGTTAAAGAGGCTTTGACTGATGAATACTGGATTGGAGCAATGCAAGATGAATTGAGCCAGTTCAAACAACATGAAGTGTGGGAGTTAGTTCCTAGACCAGAAGGAACAAACATCATTAGCACAAAGTGGATCTACAAGAACAAGTCAGATGTAGAAGGGGTTGTCACCAGAAATAAGGCAAGACTTGTTGCTCAAGGATACACTCAAGTTGAAGGGATTGATTTTGATGAGACTTTTGCCCCTGTGGCTAGGCTGGAATCAATCAGATTACTACTAGGAGTTGCTTGCATTCTGAAATTCAAGCTGTTTCAGATGGATGTGAAAAGTACCTTCCTAAATGGGTACTTAAATGAGGAAGTATATGTAGAACAGCCTAAAGGATTTGTGGATCCTAACCTTCCTGATCATGTTTACAAATTGAAGCAAGCTCTATATGGTCTGAAACAAGCTCCTAGAGCTTGGTATGAAAGGTTGACAAAGTTCCTCACTGACAAGGGTTACAGGAAAGGAGGTTTGGATAAAACTCTCTTTGTCAAGGATGAAGGAGGAAAGATAATGGTAGCTCAAATCTATGTTGATGACATAGTGTTTGGAGAAATGTCAGATAAAATGGTGAGACATTTTGCCAGCCAAATGCAAGCTGAATTTGAAATGAGCCTCATGGGAGAATTGACCTACTTTCTTGGACTACAAGTCACACAAATGGAAGACTCAACTTTCCTTTCTCAAAGCAAGTATGCAAAGAATATTTTCAAGAAGTTTGGGATGGAGAATGCCAGTCATAAAAGGACTCCTGCACCTACTCATCTAAAGTTGTCCAAAGACACAAGTGGGACAAATGTTGATCAAAGCTTGTACATAAGCATGATAGGAAGTCTGTTGTAGTTAACAGCCAGCAGACCTGACATTGCCTTTGCTGTTGGAGTATGTGCAAGATACCAGGCTGAACCTAAAGTAAGTCACATCAACCAGGTGAAAAGAATTCTGAAGTATGTGAGTGGAACTTACAATTATGGTATGTTGTATTCTCATGGATGTGAACCAATTCTATCTGGTTATTGTGATGTTGATTGGGCTGGTAGTGCTGATGATAAAAAAAGCACTTCTGGAGGATGCTTCTTTTTGGGAAACAATCTTGTTTCTTGGTTCAGCAAGAAGCAAAATTGTGTGTCTTTATCTACTGCTGAAGCTGAATACATAGCAGCTGGTTGTTGCTGCGGTAGAGCGGCAAGCAAAGAGTTGGTATTATTTTTACCGGGTGATATATACCGGTTAGGTTATATCGTATCGTGTCCACAAAGATTGGTTATTGATTCGTCGTTTGACAATTCTACCGTTAATGAGTTTGGGATTAAAAGAAATGAAAATAAAAGACAAAAAGTAAATGAACTAAAAAGTATAAAGGATAGACAGCTTGCCCGGAACGAATGTAAACTACCCGTCACAGACTTAAGCCTACCACCCATATCATACTCGACCTATGTTACTCGTCTGTGTCATCACGTACCTCTCACAACCTTGGTTATTTCTAACACAAATTGAGTATCCTCCCAAATCATCTCAATAGTCATTTTTGGCCTATCTCAACAACACGGAAATCAACTGCGTCACCTCCATATCCATTTCTAGCTTACTTCACCAACGCAGAGGCATTAAGATCAGATACTCTATAGTGAATGTTAGATCTAAACCCATTTCTAGTATTCAGAAACTAACTGATGATTATCCTAGGTAAGAATCTAAGCGATCTATCTCTAGTAAAGCTCAAATCCCTAACATAAAGTAAAAACCCAAGACAATACCCAACACAGATTAGTAAAACAACCTTTATACAACGCCGAGGGCGATAAATATACATGAGTTATGAGTAGAAATACATACAAACCCAACAAAAGAGAAATACACAAAGAGGAGAAGAGATAAACCACAGATCTACACTGGTTGTCAAAGCCAATCGAAGAGCAATCCACCTCCAATCATCCATGAGCAAGCCCTAATGTTGTTTTCTAAGGTAATCTATCAAAAATGAAGGTTGATGGAAATGGGGATCAAAAACCATCCCAAAACCATAACCTAGAAATCTGTTTTGAAAAGTATTTATAAACAAAATCCCGCAGACCGCGCTAAGCGCGTTAGCCGCACTAAGCGCGACTTACTTTATTACTTAAAACCACTTTACAGCGCTAAGCACGCTCAAAACCGCGCTAAGCGCGAAACTTGCTGTTTGTCTTCCCAAAAATGCGTCTTCGGAGCCGTGTCTTCGACACTTTATTCCTCCATGCTCCAAATATGCAACAAATACCTACAAAAATAGATACAAAATTATCAAACGGTACATTATGTACGCAAAACAAAATAAAACGTATTTACAACAAAAATTGGGGTTATTCAAAGATTATTAACAAACAAGAATAGATAAGTGCCACAAAACATATATACAAAATAACTACATTTTGGCACTTATCAACTCTCCCCAACTTGTCACATTGTTTGTCCTCAAACAAAGTCAAGTAAACCTAAAGAAACAAAAGATGATAATCAAAGAATCACGAATCAACAAGTTTTTAAAACGGAAAATAAATGTATGGTTCAAACTAAAACCTACACGATGAATACAAACTTACCACTATACTACAACAATAACATATAAACGAAATAAATCCTGCGTACAAAAATCATGCAAAACATTCTAAAACAAAACAAGCTCAATCATGAATCACACCTAGCAAGAATTCATCGGTAGATGAAGAACACACAAAGGTGGAGGATAAAAAACACTCCTCCACAATCTTGCAAACAATAGACTAAATTATGCATTCATCCAAAAACGTATTGAAAATACAAATGCAAGAATCACAAGGGCTTTTCAAGTTTGTAATGTGGCTTGGTTAACAAACAAGTGATAAGTCCTAAAGTTAATCGAAACAAAAACTTGCCTAAACCTAAGGGAGTGATCAACTCACAAAGTTCCAAACAATATAATTTCAATCAAACTTATTCTTCATCACAAATTTCACTCCAAACACACCTCACTTATTAACATAACATTATTCCTACTCTTTTTGTTTTTCTTTTTCAAAGCTTTTCTCTTTTTTTTTTCCTTTTCTAATCTTTCTTTTTCACTTTTTCTTTTCTTTTTCTCTTAACCTCATACCAACCACAATATAAGTATATAAACATTCCTCTCCCCAACTTGAATTCAACCAACATTAATGTGTGAATACTCCCTACTTTCTAAGGCAAGGTAAAAATCCATACAACAACATGTAGTTGAGGGTTCAAGAAACAAAGAAATCAACATCCATAGAAAAAAGGTGAATTGACACTCATAGACAAGCATCAAATTCAAATAAAAATGGATGTTGATAAAAGTTCAAAGGGGCTAACAAAGGATCACACACTCACAAGGTGAATTGAATATTTGGCCAAGGTAGTTATGCTCAAAATCAACAAAATACCTTGATCATTTTCTTGCAATCATACAATCAACACAAAATAAAAGATTAAGCATAATAAAATCCAGTTAAAACAAGAATGTGACCTTCAATATGTAAGCAATGGAAAGCTTCCTCACATTTATGGGTAAAAAGGGAACTAAAGTGATTCAATTCATGAGCAAGTAATGCAAAAAGAATGAATAGCATGGTAATCATACAAATGATAAATTTCCTAAACATGTTATGCTATAGAAAGCGATAAACGATTACCCGACGTGTACCAACTTTGAAACTATCATTACCATACATCCGCGAGTTGAAACGGTCAAACTCAGAAAATCACCTCAAAAGTCTTCAAGTTACCGAACTAAAATTTGAGTCCAAACAACAACAAAAGAATTAGGAAAACAATACTAATTTTATTCAATACAAAAAGCCTTGGTGAAAGTGGGAAAAAGGAAAACCAAGTGAAATTTTAAAAGAATTCACTGGCCCTGCATAGCAGAGCGCGCTAAGCGCCAGCAGAGCGCACTAAGCCACAGCAGAGCGCGCTAAGCGCGCTACACCAGTTGCAGAAAAATGACAGCAACAGGTGCGACTACTATGCAAGCTCCACTTACACACCTATACAATCTCATTTACACATCTAAACAATATTTACAATACATACACACTTCCACAAGCTAAAACACTACAAACTTGTGGAAAATAACAAATTGACATAACAAAACAAAAGCAAATAACAATACACACAATTGGTGAAAAGGAATTAACAAGTTGAAAAGTGAAAATTTGAAATTAAGAGCAAGTCCTATTTCAACTTGTCAAAACACAAGTCACCACACACATAAACAACATAAACAAACATGCTTGTTTTACGTCGTAAGCTCGACGCCTTTATTGTGCGAGCACTAGTAACCTCCTCTCGTCATGTCATGGTATTGCCACACTGCGCAAACCTAAAGAAAGTGTCCTAACAACCACACAACAAACGTTACGAATACGAGACAATTCACAACATCACATGAAAACTAAGAAAATCACAAATATGTACAAGTATGGAAAATAAACACATAACATGTATAAGTAACAATATACAAGTTCATATACAAAGTCTATACAACATATACAATAATTACAAAACTCAAAAACAACGGAATCGCAATACAGAAACAATAAAATCAATCCCGGACAACGGCGCCATTTTGTTGCTGCGGTATAGCGGCAAGCAAAGAGTTGGTATTATTTTTACCGGGTGATATATACCGGTTAGGTTATATCGTATCGTGTCCACAAAGATTGGTTATTGATTCGTCGTTTGACAATTCTACCGTTAATGAGTTTGGGATTAAAAGAAATGAAAATAAAAGACAAAAAGTAAATGAACTAAAAAGTATAAAGGATAGACAGCTTGCCCGGAACGAATGTAAACTACCCGTCACAGACTTAAGCCTACCACCCATATCATACTCGACCTATGTTACTCGTCTGTGTCATCACGTACCTCTCACAACCTTGGTTATTTCTAACACAAATTGAGTATCCTCCCAAATCATCTCAATAGTCATTTTTGGCCTATCTCAACAACACGGAAATCAACTGCGTCACCTCCATATCCATTTCTAGCTTACTTCACCAACGCAGAGGCATTAAGATCAGATACTCTATAGTGAATGTTAGATCTAAACCCATTTCTAGTATTCAGAAACTAACAGATGATTATCCTAGGTAAGAATCTAAGCGATCTATCTCTAGTAAAGCTCAAATCCCTAACATAAAGTAAAAACCCAAGACAATACCCAACACAGATTAGTAAAACAACCTTTATACAACGCCGAGGGCGATAAATATACATGAGTTATGAGTAGAAATACATACAAACCCAACAAAAGAGAAATACACAAAGAGGAGAAGAGATAAACCACAGATCTACACTGGTTGTCAAAGCCAATCGAAGAGCAATCCACCTCCAATCATCCATGAGCAAGCCCTAATGTTGTTTTCTAAGCTAATCTACCAAAAATGAAGGTTGATGGAAATGGGGATCAAAAACCACCCCAAAACCATAACCTAGAAATTTGTTTTGAAAAGTATTTATAAACAAAATCCCACATACCGCGCTAAGCGCGCTAGCCGCACTAAGCGCGACTTACTTTATTACTTAAAACCACTTTACAGCGCTAAGCACGCTCAAAACCGCGCTAAGCGCGAAACTTGCTGTTTGTCTTCCCAAAAATGCGTCTTCGGAGCCGTGTCTTCGACACTTTATTCCTCCATGCTCCAAATATGCAACAAATACCTACAAAAATAGATACAAAATTATCAAACGGTACATTATGTACGCAAAACAAAATAAAACGTATTTACAACAAAAATTGGGGTTATTCAACGATTATTAACAAACAAGAATAGATAAGTGCCACAAAACATATATACAAAATAACTACATTTTGGCACTTATCAACTCTCCCCAACTTGTCACATTGTTTGTCCTCAAACAAAGTCAAGTAAACCTAAAGAAACAAAAGATGATAATCAAAGAATCACGAATCAACAAGTTTTTAAAACGGAAAATAAATGTATGGTTCAAACTAAAACCTACACGATGAATACAAACTTACCACTATACTACAACAATAACATATAAACGAAATAAATCCTGCGTACAAAAATCATGCAAAACATTCTAAAACAAAACAAGCTCAATCATGAATCACACCTAGCAAGAATTCATCGGTAGATGAAGAACACACAAAGGTGGAGGATAAAAAACACTCCTCCACAATCTTGCAAACAATAGACTAAATTATGCATTCATCCAAAAACGTATTGAAAATACAAATGCAAGAATCACAAGGGCTTTTCAAGTTTGTAATGTGGCTTGGTTAACAAACAAGTGATAAGTCCTAAAGTTAATCGAAACAAAAACTTGCCTAAACCTAAGGGAGTGATCAACTCACAAAGTTCCAAACAATATAATTTCAATCAAACTTATTCTTCATCACAAATTTCACTCCAAACACACCTCACTTATTAACATAACATTATTCCTACTCTTTTTGTTTTTCTTTTTCAAAGCTTTTCTCTTTTTTTTTTCTTTTTCTAATCTTTCTTTTTCACTTTTTCTTTTCTTTTTCTCTTAACCTCATACCAACCACAATATAAGTATATAAACATTCCTCTCCCCAACTTGAATTCAACCAACATTAATGTGTGAATACTCCCTACTTTCTAAGGCAAGGTAAAAATCCATACAACAACATGTAGTTGAGGGTTCAAGAAACAAAGAAATCAACATCCATAGAAAAAAGGTGAATTGACACTCATAGACAAGCATCAAATTCAAATAAAAATGGATGTTGATAAAAGTTCAAAGGGGCTAACAAAGGATCACACACTCACAAGGTGAATTGAATATTTGGCCAAGGTAGTTATGCTCAAAATCAACAAAATACCTTGATCATTTTCTTGCAATCATACAATCAACACAAAATAAAAGATTAAGCATAATAAAATCCAGTTAAAACAAGAATGTGACCTTCAATATGTAAGCAATGGAAAGCTTCCTCACATTTATGGGTAAAAAGGGAACTAAAGTGATTCAATTCATGAGCAAGTAATGCAAAAAGAATGAATAGCATGGTAATCATACAAATGATAAATTTCCTAAACATGTTATGCTATAGAAAGCGATAAACGATTACCCGACGTGTACCAACTTTGAAACTATCATTACCATACATCCGCGAGTTGAAACGGTCAAACTCAGAAAATCACCTCAAAAGTCTTCAAGTTACCGAACTAAAATTTGAGTCCAAACAACAACAAAAGAATTAGGAAAACAATACTAATTTTATTCAATACAAAAAGCCTTGGTGAAAGTGGGAAAAAGGAAAACCAAGTGAAATTTTAAAAGAATTCACTGGCCCTGCATAGCAGAGCGCGCTAAGCGCCAGCAGAGCGCACTAAGCCACAGCAGAGCGCGCTAAGCGCGCTACACCAGTTGCAGAAAAATGACAGCAACAGGTGCGACTACTATGCAAGCTCCACTTACACACCTATACAATCTCATTTACACATCTAAACAATATTTACAATACATACACACTTCCACAAGCTAAAACACTACAAACTTGTGGAAAATAACAAATTGACATAACAAAACAAAAGCAAATAACAATACACACAATTGGTGAAAAGGAATTAACAAGTTGAAAAGTGAAAATTTGAAATTAAGAGCAAGTCCTATTTCAACTTGTCAAAACACAAGTCACCACACACATAAACAACATAAACAAACATGCTTGTTTTACGTCGTAAGCTCGACGCCTTTATTGTGCGAGCACTAGTAACCTCCTCTCGTCATGTCATGGTATTGCCACACTGCGCAAACCTAAAGAAAGTGTCCTAACAACCACACAACAAACGTTACGAATACGAGACAATTCACAACATCACATGAAAACTAAGAAAATCACAAATATGTACAAGTATGGAAAATAAACACATAACATGTATAAGTAACAATATACAAGTTCATATACAAAGTCTATACAACATATACAATAATTACAAAACTCAAAAACAACGGAATCGCAATACAGAAACAATAAAATCAATCCCGGACAACGGCGCCATTTTGTTGCTGCGGTATAGCGGCAAGCAAAGAGTTGGTATTATTTTTACCGGGTGATATATACCGGTTAGGTTATATCGTATCGTGTCCACAAAGATTGGTTATTGATTCGTCGTTTGACAATTCTACCGTTAATGAGTTTGGGATTAAAAGAAATGAAAATAAAATACAAAAAGTAAATGAACTAAAATGTATAAAGGATAGACAGCTTTTCTGGAACGAATGTAAACTACCCGTCACAAACTTAAGTCTACCACTCATGTCATACTCGACCTATGTTACTCGTCTGTGTCATCACGTACCTCTCACAACCTTGGTTATTTCTAACCCAAATTGAGAATCCTCCCGAATCATCTCAATAGTCATTTCTGGCCTATCTCAACAACACGGAAATCAACTACGTCACCTCCATACCCATTTCTAGCTTACTTCACCAACGTAGAGGCATTAAGATCAGATACTCTATAGTGAATGTTAGATCTAAACTCATTTCTAGTATTCAGAAACTAACAGATAATTATCCTAGGTAAGAATCTAAGCGATCTATCTCTAGTAAAGCTCAAATCCCTAACATAAAGTAAAAACCCAAGACAATACCCAACACAGATTAGTAAAACAACCTTTATACAACGCCGAGGGCGATAAATATACATGAGTTATGAGTAGAAATACATACAAACCCAACAAAAGAGAAATACACAAAGAGGAGAAGAGATAAACCACAGATCTACACTGGTTGTCAAAGCCAATCGAAGAGCAATCCACCTCCAATCATCCATGAGCAAGCCCTAATGTTGTTTTCTAAGCTAATCTACCAAAAATGAAGGTTGATGGAAATGGGGATCAAAAACCACCCCAAAACCATAACCTAGAAATTTGTTTTGAAAAGTATTTATAAACAAAATCCCACATACCGCGCTAAGCGCGCTAGCCGCACTAAGCGCGACTTACTTTATTACTTAAAACCACTTTACAGCGCTAAGCGCGCTCAAAACCGCGCTAAGCGCGAAAGTTGCTGTTTGTCTTCCCAAAAATGCGTCTTCGGAGCCGTGTCTTCGACACTTTATTCCTCCATGCTCCAAATATGCAACAAATACCTACAAAAATAGATACAAAATTATCAAACGGTACATTATGTACGCAAAACAAAATAAAACGTATTTACAACAAAAATTGGGGTTATTCAAAGATTATTAACAAACAAGAATAGATAAGTGCCACAAAACATATATACAAAATAACTACATTTTGGCACTTATCAACTCTCCCCAACTTGTCACATTGTTTGTCCTCAAACAAAGTCAAGTAAACCTAAAGAAACAAAAGATGATAATCAAAGAATCACGAATCAACAAGTTTTTAAAACGGAAAATAAATGTATGGTTCAAACTAAAACCTACACGATGAATACAAACTTACCACTATACTACAACAATAACATATAAACGAAATAAATCCTGCGTACAAAAATCATGCAAAACATTCTAAAACAAAACAAGCTCAATCATGAATCACACCTAGCAAGAATTCATCGGTAGATGAAGAACACACAAAGGTGGAGGATAAAAAACACTCCTCCACAATCTTGCAAACAATAGACTAAATTATGCATTCATCCAAAAACGTATTGAAAATACAAATGCAAGAATCACAAGGGCTTTTCAAGTTTGTAATGTGGCTTGGTTAACAAACAAGTGATAAGTCCTAAAGTTAATCGAAACAAAAACTTGCCTAAACCTAAGGGAGTGATCAACTCACAAAGTTCCAAACAATATAATTTCAATCAAACTTATTCTTCATCACAAATTTCACTCCAAACACACCTCACTTATTAACATAACATTATTCCTACTCTTTTTGTTTTTCTTTTTCAAAGCTTTTCTCTTTTTTTTTTCTTTTTCTAATCTTTCTTTTTCACTTTTTCTTTTCTTTTTCTCTTAACCTCATACCAACCACAATATAAGTATATAAACATTCCTCTCCCCAACTTGAATTCAACCAACATTAATGTGTGAATACTCCCTACTTTCTAAGGCAAGGTAAAAATCCATACAACAACATGTAGTTGAGGGTTCAAGAAACAAAGAAATCAACATCCATAGAAAAAAGGTGAATTGACACTCATAGACAAGCATCAAATTCAAATAAAAATGGATGTTGATAAAAGTTCAAAGGGGCTAACAAAGGATCACACACTCACAAGGTGAATTGAATATTTGGCCAAGGTAGTTATGCTCAAAATCAACAAAATACCTTGATCATTTTCTTGCAATCATACAATCAACACAAAATAAAAGATTAAGCATAATAAAATCCAGTTAAAACAAGAATGTGACCTTCAATATGTAAGCAATGGAAAGCTTCCTCACATTTATGGGTAAAAAGGGAACTAAAGTGATTCAATTCATGAGCAAGTAATGCAAAAAGAATGAATAGCATGGTAATCATACAAATGATAAATTTCCTAAACATGTTATGCTATAGAAAGCGATAAACGATTACCCGACGTGTACCAACTTTGAAACTATCATTACCATACATCCGCGAGTTGAAACGGTCAAACTCAGAAAATCACCTCAAAAGTCTTCAAGTTACCGAACTAAAATTTGAGTCCAAACAACAACAAAAGAATTAGGAAAACAATACTAATTTTATTCAATACAAAAAGCCTTGGTGAAAGTGGGAAAAAGGAAAACCAAGTGAAATTTTAAAAGAATTCACTGGCCCTGCATAGCAGAGCGCGCTAAGCGCCAGCAGAGCGCACTAAGCCACAGCAGAGCGCGCTAAGCGCGCTACACCAGTTGCAGAAAAATGACAGCAACAGGTGCGACTACTATGCAAGCTCCACTTACACACCTATACAATCTCATTTACACATCTAAACAATATTTACAATACATACACACTTCCACAAGCTAAAACACTACAAACTTGTGGAAAATAACAAATTGACATAACAAAACAAAAGCAAATAACAATACACACAATTGGTGAAAAGGAATTAACAAGTTGAAAAGTGAAAATTTGAAATTAAGAGCAAGTCCTATTTCAACTTGTCAAAACACAAGTCACCACACACATAAACAACATAAACAAACATGCTTGTTTTACGTCGAAAGCTCGACGCCTTTATTGTGCGAGCACTAGTAACCTCCTCTCGTCATGTCATGGTATTGCCACACTGTGCAAACCTAAAGAAAGTGTCCTAACAACCACACAACAAACGTTACGAATACGAGACAATTCACAACATCACATGAAAACTAAGAAAATCACAAATATGTACAAGTATGGAAAATAAACACATAACATGTATAAGTAACAATATACAAGTTCATATACAAAGTCTATACAACATATACAATAATTACAAAACTCAAAAACAACGGAATCGCAATACAGAAACAATAAAATCAATCCCGGACAACGGCGCCATTTTGTTGCTGCGGTATAGCGGCAAGCAAAGAGTTGGTATTATTTTTACCGGGTGATATATACCGGTTAGGTTATATCGTATCGTGTCCACATAGATTGGTTATTGATTCGTCGTTCGACAATTCTACCGTTAATGAGTTTGGGATTAAAAGAAATGAAAATAAAATACAAAAAGTAAATGAACTAAAATGTATAAAGGATAGACAGCTTTTCTGGAACGAATGTAAACTACCCGTCACAAACTTAAGTCTACCACTCATGTCATACTCGACCTATGTTACTCGTCTGTGTCATCACGTACCTCTCACAACCTTGGTTATTTCTAACCCAAATTGAGAATCCTCCCGAATCATCTCAATAGTCATTTCTGGCCTATCTCAACAACACGGAAATCAACTACGTCACCTCCATACCCATTTCTAGCTTACTTCACCAACGTAGAGGCATTAAGATCAGATACTCTATAGTGAATGTTAGATCTAAACTCATTTCTAGTATTCAGAAACTAACAGATAATTATCCTAGGTAAGAATCTAAGCGATCTATCTCTAGTAAAGCTCAAATCCCTAACATAAAGTAAAAACCCAAGACAATACCCAACACAGATTAGTAAAACAACCTTTATACAACGCCGAGGGCGATAAATATACATGAGTTATGAGTAGAAATACATACAAACCCAACAAAAGAGAAATACACAAAGAGGAGAAGAGATAAACCACAGATCTACACTGGTTGTCAAAGCCAATCGAAGAGCAATCCACCTCCAATCATCCATGAGCAAGCCCTAATGTTGTTTTCTAAGCTAATCTACCAAAAATGAAGGTTGATGGAAATGGGGATCAAAAACCACCCCAAAACCATAACCTAGAAATCTGTTTTGAAAAGTATTTATAAACAAAATCCCGCAGACCGCGCTAAGCGCGCTAGCCGCACTAAGCGCGACTTACTTTATTACTTAAAACCACTTTACAGCGCTAAGCGCGCTCAAAACCGCGCTAAGCGCGAAAGTTGCTGTTTGTCTTCCCAAAAATGCGTCTTCGGAGCCGTGTCTTCGACACTTTATTCCTCCATGCTCCAAATATGCAACAAATACCTACAAAAATAGATACAAAACTATCAAACGGTACATTATGTACGCAAAACAAAATAAAACGTATTTACAACAAAAATTGGGGTTATTCAACGATTATTAACAAACAAGAATAGATAAGTGCCACAAAACATATATACAAAATAACTACATTTTGGCACTTATCACTGGTAGCAGTTGTTCTCAAATGATCTGGATGAAGCAGATGCTGACTGAGTACAATGTCATACAGGATGTCATGACATTGTACTATGAAAATCTGAGCGCTATTAATATTTCCAAGAATCCTAGACAGCACAGCAGGACTAAGCATATTGACATTAGACATCACTTCATCAGAGATCTTGTAGAAGAGAAGGTGATTAAGTTGGAGCATGTAGCCACTGAACTTCAACTGGCTGACATTTTTACTAAAGATCTTGATGATAGTCAGTTTGAGAATTTAAGGAGCAAGTTGGGTATTTGCCAATGTGAAGAGTTGTAGCAATTAATATTGCTTACAACAAGGGAAGGAAGAGTCATTTTATTTTATTTAATTGTGATTGGGCTAATTAATTATTTCCCTCTCTCTTTTCAAAAGTTTAAGAAGAGGAATAGTCATATTTGTATTTCATTCTTCTCATTTGGTTGTACCACTCTCCATTCCCTCAAAAGAAAATCTCAAACTTATTGTCTCCTGCATTCTCAATCTCTCAAGATGTCTCAACAAAGTCTGTCATCATCATCTTCATCAAAGGGAACTGGTTCTCCCTCTCCCACTAATTCTGGACCTAGGGCAAACGCAATGGAGACTGAGGTTCTGGAAGTTACTCCACTTCGTGCCATGGCCACGATCCTGGAGGGTAAAGCTTCGTACTGCATACATGCAAGATCACAGCCTCCATCCGTAAGAATGTTGAACCATATTCCTCTGTTCCTCCTGAGATAGACAATAGGGAGGGTTCTCGTTATGTTCATCAAGCCATAACTAGAATAGTTACTAGGATTCTGAATGAGAATCATTTTGTACCTGGGGTATCTGTTCCTTTGAATCAAGAATCTGCTAGCCTTAATTTAGCAACTGATCCAGATGTCACACAGAATATCAAGACATCTGATGACAATGTTAGGAGATCCCCTGAGAATCCTGTTAATGACCCTTCTGATAAATCCCCTGAGAAATCTGTTGATGACACCACTGATAAGTCTCCTGTAAAACCTGTTGATGAAAACATGGAGAAGTCTCCAGAGAAATCTTTTGATGAAAATCTTGAAGAATCTCCTGAGAAACCTGCTGCTGACAACCTGGAAAAATCTCCAGAGAAAACCTTTGATCAAGTTGTTGAACCCCCTGTTATTGATCTTGATGAAGAATTCTCTGACAATGACCTTATTTCTAGTGTTAACCCTGGCATAGCTAAGAGGATGATGAGTAGAAAAGAAAAGCAGAATGCTACTCAAAGTCCCTCCAAGGAGAAGGTTACTAAAGCTGTTCATGAGTCTCCTAGGCCTGAGAACAAGGCTAGAGAAGAAGCTGGGAAGGATCAGAAAGCTGGACCCTCCAAAGGAAAGGGTAGGATGAAGTCTGGTGGAAGTATCTCAAGACCCAAGAGAACCCCAATCATCAAGAAAAGAAAGGTCCCTGAACCCTCAGAATCTGATGAGGACTCAGATTTTGATGTTGAAGAGAATGTCTTAAACATTCCACTCAGGAAGAAACCCTCTCTTGGCAAACTGCCTAAGGTTCCTGAGGTTGCTATTGATAACATCTCCTTTCACCATCCAGAGAATGCTAGCAGGTGGAAGTATGTTTTCCTGAAAAGGATTGCCTTAGAAAGAGAATTGAACAAGAGTGCCCTTGAATGCAAGGATGTTATGGACCTGATCAAGGCAACTGGCCTGATGAAAAATATGGTTAAGTTTACAAACTGTTATGATATTTTGGTGAAGGAGTTTATTGTGAATCTGACTAGTGGATGTGCTGATGGAAGGTCAGCTGATTTTAAAAGTGTGTTTGTAAGAGGAAGAAAAGTGAAGTTCTCTCCAACTGTAATCAATAAATTTCTGGGGAGATTTGATGATGCTCAGCCTGAGCTTCAAGTCACAGACAACCAGGTGTGCCAAACAATCATTGTCAAGCAAGTGAAACACTGGCCTTTAAAAGGAAAGCCGACTGCTAGCAAACTGAGTGTCAAGTTTGCTATTCTGCATAAGATTGGTGCAGCCAACTGGGTTCCCACAAACCACAAGTCCACCATCTCCATTGGTCTGGACAGATTTATCTATGTTGTTGGCACCAAGACAAATTTTGATTATGGCACTTACATATTTGAGCAGACTTTAAAACATGCAGACAACTATGCAATCAAAGGTCCCATAGCCTTTCCCTCCCTTCTGTGTGGTATCATCACTAACCAATATCCTGATATCCTGGTAGACAAGGATTCTGTGTGCAAAAGAGCTCCTGCTCTTGGCTTTAATCAAACATGCGTTAGACTCCCTTCATTCCTCATTTCTAACAAACTCTCTCAAACTCTCTTAAGCCACTTCCAAGTCTCTACTCTCAACATCCAATTAATTGAAGTGTCCAACACCATCTACACATTTGGAAAAATTTTGAATCCAACTTTTTTACATTTGATATTCTATATATGCATTGAGAAATAGGAACATTAGGTTATGTAATATACATCAATATATAGGTATTATAAATGAGCAATATTTTTGTTAGGTAGTATAATTGAGCAATATGTTTTCATCATTGTTGGTTTTTCAACATTTATTCCATTTGCGTTTTTTTAGTTGCTGGAAAATACGAAAATACACTTCCATATTTGTTGAAATTTTCATTTTCAAAGAATACAAAAGTGTATTTTGTATGTTTTTTGTCCGCATTTGTTGGATTTAATTTTCAATGTCACTCATTTGGATTTGATTTTCTTCTTCTTTGTGTTGCTTGTCTGATTTACTTATAGGTAACATGGTTGATAACCAAGATTGAATGAGGATCAAAAGAATTTCATAGCATGCATATGTTTGTGGGGAAAAAGCCCCACCCTCGTAACCACTGATTGATGTCAGTTTAGTTATGCGCATGTGTCAACTTTTAGGGTTTAGTCATCTCCGACTCTGTCTTTATAGAGGAGGCAAGAGTCACCTACTACTGTCCCAGAAGCCCCACGTGTCCAAGTTAATGCACCTGATATCGATGCAGTCCTTCTTGAGGAATTTATAGGAGAACTGTATGACACGTCATTTTTACCTCTATATGTGAACCATGATACTAGGCGCGTGTGAGACGGAAGGGTAAAATTTATCTGTATTTATTATTGGAAACATATTCGTTATAATAAATGAACTTTCTGATGATGATGTGTTACCTACATGTCATCATATTATGGATCTTACGCGAGCGAGTATAGACAAATGAGACTTTTCAAAAGGCACTTCTAGAAGGGCCATTATATATGTCATTCTTAGACTATGTACAATGGTTTTATTATTCAACACTCTACTTTTTCACTTTTTATCCTCCACATCATCTTCTCTTTCTTCCATCTAATAATTAAACACCCATTCAATTTTTACTCACTACAATAATTTTGTTTAATAAAATTCAACACCCTACCTCACCACCATTCACAACACACTAAAAATTTAAATAATCACAACAACCAAAAATATTTTGCAAAGTATTGTATGTGGCTTTTACTCTCTCCTCATTCAACATATTGCATCTTTTCAACACCAATTAATCCACATCATTTTCAACACTCTATTGCAAGCATTCAATTATTGAATAATTTATTCAACACCCCTATTGTACATAGTCTTACTGAGGCACATATGACATTGCAGTATAGGAGACATGGAAGAAACAAGGGACCGACATAATGCAGTAGTGTAATATTTATATTAGGGATTTATGAAAAGTATTATCATTTGTAATTTGTTACTTTGACTATATTATGGATTCAGAACTGAGTCATTTATATATATGGCATTTCCATCTTATAATATTATTGTATGGTTTAATTTAGAAAAATATTACTTTGATAATATATTTATAATGTGTGGTCTATTATACTAAAAAATGTCAAAATTTACCACTAAAGGGTGATTATAGAATTGCATTTTTCATTTTTATTATGTAGATGCATATCTAGATTAAACTATGGCATAAAGAGAGCGTGTCTCTATTACAAATGAATGTGCATATGGAGTTATTCTAGAGATCAATCTTCAGACCAAACTATGACAAAAATGAGAACGTTGACCATTACGATTGAGTGTGCATATAAAGTTATTTTAGAGACGTATCTTCAAATTAAATTATGGCAAAAGTGGGGTGTTGCTCAATTACCATTGGTTTGGTTGAAATGAGTTCGCTCGAATATGTACTTGCGAAATTGAAAAGACATTTTTGAATTTTTATACGGTATTTCTCTACCACTAGGGTGAGAAAAGTAACTTCATTATATTTGATCCAATCATTTTTCATTATAATTTTCGTGTAGGCCCAAAAACACCGGATTTTTGCATTATATTTCCTCTTTCCATTAAAAAAAAAAATAGTTTGACGTTAATATTTTCAAACATTAGTCATTTCATCTTAAACTCACTTTTTAACTATAAAATGAATGCTACAAATTTAATCCAGTTAAAACAAATTTTCACTAACTAAATAAAGTTTGATTTAGAAAATGTTGTGACTTGTTGTGCTCTACCCTAAGATTTAGGCCAATAATACAAACAAACACAAGTATTATGATCAGTTGATCACCAACACTAGAAGAGTACTCACATCACAACTCCATCGTTACTCTCAAATGAAGTGACTCCATCCAATCCAATCCAATACACACACTGTGTGGTTGACAATATAGAATAGTAAAATCTAAGGTAAAAAACACACAAGTATATGTATTTTCTTCTATGTCGCTATTATAATAGGAGAACTCCAAAAAACAGAGAAAAGAAAGGACAATGAGAAACACAGAAGAAAACAAAGAACATAATCCAAACTCTGGCACTAGGAAAACACATACATGCAGAGTTATCTATGTTGTTGAAGCAGAATCTCGGGCTAAACTCCAAAGCCCAGATTAGGGAGATGTGAAAGATGAATGAAACAACCCAACCCAACCAATTTAGCTAACATCATCTCACATTGAGTAACAGAAACCTTGATTCCTAAACGACACTAGCTATTCGACAAAGTACCACAATCTCCAACATACGACACCGTTTCTAATTTCTATTCTATTCATTTTTCCTTCCGTTTACCAATACACATTACACTACACACACAAAGATGTTCCAACTAGCTATACTGTACCTAGCAAGGTTTGACTTCTCTTTCAGACAACCAAACCCGACACATATTCCTACCAACTCTCTCATCGTACAACACAACTCCAACATTAACTACTATTATAAGGGTATCAATGTTTTCAATTCAAATTTGTTACAATCCTCAAAACAATAAAATATAGAGAAAATTAAATTACAACGATCAACGCTGTCGTTTGATTATTTTCATTTTCAACGCTTTAAAATGATTCTAATACACAGTAAATTTCCAATCTCCGTTTCGACCACGGTTCCTTTTTTCCATGTCATTGCCAAAAGATAAACTACACACTGCACGCCGTTTCACATCCCTTATCATACGTCGTCGTTTTTTTTATATTTTTACATGCACACACCATTTGTATTTGATACTGCTAGGTTTGAGTGTTGACATTGATTTTAATTCAACCAAACCAAAACCACAAACACACGAGGATACTTGAAAATTGCAATATATTTAAGAATGTTGAACCAATTCATACATTTAATAATAATAATAATAATAATGGAGTACTTAATATATGTACTGGGAAAGAAGAAAACAAGGAAAAAAGTAATAATGTTTCGGTTTTTAAGGGTGATTGGGGTGTGGTGGTTGTAGTGGTGGTGTTATATATTTTGATTAGAAACGCTGAGAAACGGAAAGGTGGGTGTGACGCCGTCTAACGTGTGGTGAAACAATGGAAACTAAGCCACCGAGTGGTGGCTTCATCTTTGACCTATATAGCATTTCATCGTATGGCCTTCTGTAGAATTTCACGTACGGGAAAAACGATTCTCTACCTCTCTCCACCTTTGCATTATCTCGCCGGAAAAATGTCGCCGGAGATTGGAGGAAAGTAGTAGTAGTCCGGTGAGGAACCGTGACGCGCTGTGGCAGTGGAGTTGAAGGGAAGAGACCTTTCCTGCTGGCTGGTGGGCCCAGCGGGTTTCGTGCGACTGGAGATGCGAACGAGAATGAGCGAGCGTTGAGTGGTGAGATGAGTGAGGCTGGAGAGGGACTAGTGGGTCCCACTTTTGATGCTGACGTGTCACCTAAGCTTAGGTACCATGGCTTGAGTGAGTCAAGTTGATGGGAGACTGTGAAGGAGAAGCGTGAAGATGAGCAGGAGCCGATCTTGGCCGTTGATTTGATAGTCGATGGATCGAATCGGAGGGACGAGGCTCGAGGGTATGTGGAGAAATCATTGTAGTCCATTGATTCTTCGAAATCCAACGATGATACTATCGTTGTACACGTCGAGAGCTCGACAAAAGGACGAACACCCTGCACATGCGCACACACAATTATTCCCTTTGGTCTAGCTTTAAACATTATTTGAATTGAATGGAAATAAAAGTCTTTCTCAATTCCATTCCTTTAGATTACATTACAAGGTTGTAAAGGCAAATCTATCTATCTCTCAAAATTCCAATTATTAATTTCTTTTTTCTTTTCAATTTCAATATATAGTACAAAAGCGACATAAGTTGAGTTTGAATTTAAGATAATCTAGTGTACAAGTTCTACCTAATCTTACACAATAAGTCAACATTTTATCAAACCAAATCCAAAAGATAATTGCTCATAAGTGGTAGTACTTTTCTTGACATGTCAATTTGACACATTCATATTCAATTACAATTACAATTACAATCGATTTGGTTTGGATGTAACAAGAGCTTACATAGCCTTGGAGAGAATGGACCACCAAGAGTGGTCCTGGTCCATATGCATATGTAGTGGTGGCTCATTTCATAGTCATTAGTCAAACAAAAGTAAAACACACATTGCATAGTAATAGTGGACACACATCAAAACTTACACAAGACAGCAACATCAAATGTAGTGGTCAAACAGAAAAAGAATTGTTATTGGAGTTTAACTGGCAGTGGCTAAACAGTACTTAAAAATAGACTAGTACTAAAATAAGCCATGAAAGGAATTTGAATTGAATTTCTTTACCTTCCACAAGTATGCAAAAAGGGATGGAGGGTCTATCACAAACGCTTTGCATAGCCGCCCCGGATAGTACTCGCCCACAATTTTAAGTGATCCCAACAACAAGTTCATAAAACCAGATGCCGATCTATAAAAACCTGTAACAATAATAATAGTCAATTAAATGAAACCTGATTAGTTACTTAAACTTTAATCAGAGTAGTAATTAAGAGTAGTGTGAAAAAGGTAAAAAGTAGAAACATTACTGAGATGCTACAACAATAGCATAATTTAAGGAAGCAAAATAGACCAATTGTGATAGAGAATATAACTACCATCACTAATGTAACAATAATGACCACAATTCCCAATAATACCCTTTGCAACATTAAATGAAAGGTGAAATCTGTACACAACACATGAAGGGCACTCCGGACACATTCTGTTTCATACTGCTCTCTCAGGTCCTGCCTGCCTGTGTATCCTAACAAACAGAGTTTTTTCTAAATGCCTGCTCCACTCTCTCTCTCTCTCTGATTTATTGTTTCTGATCACTCAATCTTTTCTGTTTTTACACATTTTATTTCAGTTACATGTAGTTTTCAAATCTCTGTTGTGAAAAATGGCATTATGGAAAATTTGGGTAATGTTTAGGTGTGGACTGTGTGAACTTACTTGCATCAAAAAGCATGACAAACTGTTCTACATTTTTTGGCATGCTTGAAATTGCCACTTCCATTGTGAAAGCCAGTAAACGAGTGAAGAACCTTCAATATTACAAAAGATAAAAAACAATAACATTGTTTAGTTCCATATACTAGAAAAATAATGATACTAGAAAAATAATGAAAATCGGTATTATTATTATATACTAATACTCCACTTACAGTTTCTGAGAATGCAACTTTTGATAGTCTTGTTTCATTCGGAAAATCTGTATATATTCCAAATTCAAATCACAAACTATTTACTCAGAAAAAACAAAACAATCAAACTCAGAAGTGAAATTTACCAAAACAGGTCTGGATTCATCGTCATGACCAGCCACATAAGCCAACCCTTCAGCTAATTCAGCTGAGAAATCATCTGCTATCAATTGATCTGTTTATTTATTTCAAAAAAATAAAATGAAAATGAAAATCCATGATTGAAAAAATGAAAATAATAATAATAATTATTGTAAGATATTCTTTGTGGGGTTTGTTTCTGGGTATGGAGAGAAGTATAATGATTACATCTACTACAATAGTATAGGGAGTGGGGTGCATATTTCTTTTGTTACTTTAACGCTTAATTCAAAGGAAGAAAAAAAAAGCAAGATTCTTTTTCTTTGGCGAGAGAAAACAAAAAGAGAAAACGGCGTGGTTTTCACAACGGGTAAAAAACTTTTCTAGTTAGAGAAGAAGAAGAAGAAGAAAAAACACTATACCAGTAACAATAGTATCTCTCCATGAAAGACAAGCTCTTAGTTGTTTAGCAGTTTTTTTCACATTATCTCCCTTCATTTTCAGAAACCGTTTCACACAAGCATAGTTACAGAACTTTTCCTATAACACAAAACAACAATAAAGATGTTTGAGTTAAGCGGTTACGAAGTACATAATATTAATAATGAAGATCACACGATGGAGTTAAATGAAGAAAAACCTGTTTGACAGTGAGAGGAGTTTGTTTTCTGATGAGTTCTAGAACAGCTTCAACCTTGGTTGTTTCCTTGTTGTTGTTATTACTTGTAATTGTATCTAATTTCTTCCCCATTTCGAGAAAAAATGTTGACTAACAAAGTGTTATGAGTTGGTAATAATTACAGAACAAGAGAACACAAAGACTATTATTCCAAACTTCTGTTTCACGCAACCATGAATGAGGATTTCTTGACAATAACTGTGTGTGTGAGAGAGTGAGAGAGAGAGAGGAGTTGATTGCAGTGTGAGTCTATGTATATAATGTAACGAGAAAGTTGTGAAGAGTTTATTTATAGTGAAACGACGGATTATAACGCCGTTAGGAAAAGAAAGGAGAGAGAAAATAAAGGGTTTTTCAAAACGTCAACAACACTTGTTGTTTTTATTAACAGCTATTAATACTTTGAGTCAATGTGTCTTAAAATGGGTGGTCCCTACTTATGACTGTAGCTATCCCTCCGACAGGGATACGTAACGGAAAACGCCGACTTTGTCAATTAGTTTAATGTAACCATAGCTATTAGTGTCTATGTCGTATTTTCTTTTGCAGTGGATATGAAATTATGAACATGTACTACTACTAATCATGAAATAGGCAATCATTCAAATGTATGTGAGATGAAATTACTAACTAGTACTAGAACTTGTATTGGAAATGAAATTAATTAAGAGTGGTTTTTGGACAAACAAGTTAAGTATATTCTAGGTATTGAATGATTGTATTTATTAACAACTGTATACAAATTGTTTAATTTGAACTACTAGTATATCCTATGGAATTTGGATTCTAAATTTGTCAATTAATGAGTTTAGGAAAATTATATTTTGATATATTTTTTTAATTTATTTTTTAAGAATTTGACTCATAACAAAATAATTATCTGAATGTATAGTCGAGATAAACATTGTCGAATCGTAATTATGACGAAATTTGACAAATTTCTATTGTGAAACCGCTAAGGTTACGAGAACAAAGTTAATTTGTCCATGAGAAAATCAATGAAGTGATACAAGCTAGAACTAACACAATTAATCAAGATTTTAAACTATTTCACATGAAGTATGGTAAAACCATTGCTCAAATGTAAAAGAGATTGACTCATCTTATTAATCGTTTAAATGCACTAGATAATCATATTTTTAATGTTATTGCTACTAACAAAGTTTTGAGATGTCTTATTAGGAATTGGCAACCAAAAGTCAATGCGATCAAGGAAGTTAATGATCTTACAACACTCCATCTCACTACCTTGTTTGGAAAGCTAGAAGAATATGAGCAAGAACTCACTTGCTTAGAGAAACATGAAAAGAAATATGAGGAGAAGATGAAAAAAAGAGAAATACACGGATAAGGAGGAGTGAACGAAGTCTAAAGCTCTTAGGGCTTCTTGTTCAAGATCTTCAAAAGGTGAGCAAGCTGAAAATGATATCAGTGACAATGATAACTTGGATGATGAAGAAATGAGATTGTTTTTCAAAAAGTACCATAAGCACTTGAAAATAAATAGTGAAAAGAACTTCGACAAAATCTCATAAAGTCCGAAAGACAATCTACATCTTCTAGGGAAGAAAAATTCAAAAGAAGTAATTCAAGACGATTATGTTTTAGTTGTGGCAAATCTGGCCATTACGAGCCTAAGTGTCCACATCGTGATAATGATGAAGAGAAGAGTTAACGCAAGAAGTCTATCAAACCTAAGATGGCTTATGCAGTTTGGGGAAGCGATATTGAACCTTCAAGTGATGAAGACTCTAGTAAAAATGAAGAATCAGCTGCCTTTTGTCTTTCAACTCATGTCAATAATAAAAAGAAAAAGAGGTTTAAACCATCAAAATATGCTGAAGTTTGTTTATCGGGACATTATCATAAAAAGAAGAAAGAAGAGGTAAAGTCATCAACATACAAAATTTTGCCTCTCCGATCACTATCATGAAAAAATAAGAAAGACGTCAAATCATCAAAACATGCTGAGATTTTTTTACCTTTCTAGTCATTATCAAGGAAGGAAGAAAAATCAGGTAAATTCTTCCAAAAATGAACATATTGATAAATTGTCTCATTCCAATTTACTAGAGACTTTTGAAATTTTACATAGAGAAGCAATTAAAGCTTTCAAAAAGTTGGCCCCAGATAGAAGAATTTCTTATATTTAGAGGCAACAGATTTAGAAAAAAAAAAAGAAATGGAAACTTTAACACCATCTATAGTAGATAGTCAAAAGGTCAATGATGAGAAGAATGAATACTCATATTGGTTTGGTTGCGAGACTTGCTAAATTTGGCAAAAAGAAGTTAACACTCTTAAGATCAAATTAGACAAGGCACTACAATCAAATATCATATTTGCTATTGATCCAACAAAGTTCAAAAAATATTTAAAACCTCCTTATAAAAAGTACAACTTTGTTGAAAAGAATTCAAATAGCAAATGTGACAAACTTCAAAATTTGACTTGGCAATATTGTTGTATAAAAGGTCATACTATTTCTAAATGTATGTTTTGGAAGTTTTCAATTCCTAACGGAATTTATCAATGGCTTCCTAAGTGCAACAAATGTTTTACTTATCCCCTAAGATCCAATGAAGATTGGATACCTAGTATGTCTTGTTGATATTATTGCAGGAAAAAGGTTTTCACTCTATAAAACAACTATGTATCTTCATTTATACTAAATTGAATACATTTGATAGGTAACTGTTATACCCCAAAATTTTCCCTCCCATTTCTCAAGACATTTCACATATCCATACTCAAGGATTTCACAAGGGTTGACCAGACAAACCCTCTCCTAAGCAATCAACCCAAACTAGGGTTTTGCCATTCTCAAGTCAAGATGGACATCCAACATTTCAAGAGGTCATCATGCCTCAACATATGCTCCAAAGAATCTCCATGTCAAGTTTCAAGCCTCACAAGTCAAGTTTTCTCAAACAATTGCTCAAATGGTTGAAAATCAGTTGTATTGGACAAAAAGTCAAATATGGTCAACATACAGTCAAACTTCATAATTTTTGGTCAACATCAATATTTTGAAGTGATATTCATCATTTGATCAAGGATTGATCATGATTCATCAAGAAAAGCCAAGAATTGATCAAAAGTCAAAGTTTCTAAATTGGGCTTTCTCAAACAAAAGTCAACAGAACTTTGACCAGGCATAACTTTCACATACTTTATCAGAAATTTTTCCACCACAACTCATTTTGAAGAGAATTCAATTCTCTACAACTTCATGTCTCACAAGCTTGGGCAAAAAATGCTTCATTTGGAAGTTATGGATCAAAACATTACAGGTCATTTTAAAAGTCAACTAAAAGTCAACTTTTTGTAAAGAAGTGTTCATGAGCATGGAAACTCCAATGAAGATGAAACCAAAAATGATGTTTAGAAGACATCTTGAGCTTTCTAAAAATTCCAAGAACACCCAAAAATGTAAAAAATTAAGCAAGATACACCTTGTCCAAGTTGAGCATTTTTGAGGAGGTGCACAAAGAGAAATACTTGACAAAACCAAAAATTTTGCAAATTGGCCTAACTTTTCTTGGTTCAAACATGTTCCTTAGCTGAATTGGAACCTCCAAGCCCAAGTCCACAAATTTATCTTTTATTTATTTATTTATTTTGGACTTTTAATCATTTAAAACCAATTTAATTAAAATAAAAGATAGAAAATCAAAAATTAATTGCAAGATGGATTTTCTCTCATCCTTGAGGTCCAAGCAAGCCATTTAATTTGATTATTTCGAAATAATCATGATTGGTAATGAGATTTGATTGAAATTGGCTTAAAAAGGAAATATTTGGTTTGATTCCAAATCAAATAATTTCTCATTGATTGGCTTGATTTTTTCTCACAATTCTTTAATTCACTCTATTATAAATACATGATGCATCCACAAGCACAAGGGACGAAATTCTGGCCTCAAGAACCCTATTCCAAGCTTCACAAAACCGTGTCTTGCAAGCTACTAGCATCCAGGTTTCCAGTCCAATTCAAAGCGTTTTAAGCATTCCAACACATTCCTGGAGGTCCTCTAAACCGATCCAGATACTCACAAGCCAGCCAAACATCCAGAATCAAGAAATCACGATTTCAATTTGCACTTTCTAACTCAAAATCGATTTATGATTTTCATGCATATTTAACATGTTTTGATTGTTTGTTTGTGTTTAGAATGGAGTTTCGAAGCTTTCTGCATAGGTTAATTGTGTTTTGAGTACAGGAATCAGAATCCACCATTGTTAGGGTTCATAAGCTCCAAGTGGGGTTTTTCTGAAATAGGAAAATTTGGACGAAACCAAGGACTCCATCATGTTCAGGGGATCAAACCGAGTTGATCCATGTCCCCATAGCAAATTTATGTTGCATATTTTTGGATTTTTAATTTTTGCAGGTGTTATAGCTACGGAAAATCCGTTGGTAAAAGCTTTAGCTACGAACAAAAACCGTAGCTAAAGGTTTAAATATTCAAACGAGGAAGACGAAGTTCTTGGCGCGTGTTTTAAAATTGGTCTTCAGAAAATTAATTCCCTTATAATTAATTCGTTTCATATTGCTAACAGCTAAACACTCCAGCTAAGATGGCAAGAAGCGTGCGCATGTGAAGGAGAGGACCAGGGTTCGATCCCTAGCTCCTGCAAATCTTTTTATCACCTTGCAAAACTAACCAATTTTTTTCATTTTTTCATATTTTTCTTATTTCATTTAATTTCTTTTCAAATAATTTTCTAACACATCAAAAAATCACCAAAAAATATTTTCTTTTTTGCATTTAGGTTAGAAAAATACTTATTTAATTTTTGACATAAAAAAATTATATTTTTCATGCATATTTTAATTAATTGTTAATTAACCATAAAATTGACTTTTAATTATTTTTCTTTACTAAAATCAACCTAGAAAATTCCCAAAAAATTATTTTATCAACTAATTAGGATTACTAACCTAAAAACTTTTTCATAACTAAAAATATTTGTTTACTAACACATTTTCTCTTATGCAAAATCTTTTCCTTTTCGGATTATTATGTATCTGCTTCCGGGTTGTAATAGTTAGGATTAATTCTCTCGCGATTCTTTTTTCCAATATTATGTAACTGCTCATGGGATGTAATAGCTTAATTAGGGTTTACTTTCCGCACTCCTATATTATGTAACTGCCCCAAAGCCATGTAATAGCGTAGGATTTACTTTCCGCACTTTATTTTCTGCAATTTACTTTCCGCACCCATATAAACTGCTGGTAACTAGGCGCGTATGGCAAGATAAAAATGAACGTAGATCACTTTTAATTGCAAGATAATTTACCTGAATTCAACATACTCTTCTCACACATGCACCCCCTAGAGTATTCTCTCTTGTTGCCTTTCGAATAAATGGTCAAGTCCCTCGAACGTAGAGGTATCCTAGCATCGTTGCCTACAAACATATCATCATAATCCCTTCGATACAAAGATCATAGTCCCTCGATGTTGCCTACGAATACATGATCTCGTCCCTCGATTGTTGCCTATGAAAAGTGATGATCGTCCCTACGAATGTGCTGGGATACTCCTACAAGTTACCTTCTATGACCATCCGATGTCCCTTCGAATGTCCCTTTACATCCAACGAATAGGGTTACCTATCAACTAATGGTATGGATAGCGATATTCTAAAGGAAAGTAAAATAACACAGAAACGACCGTTCGGAGTAGGTAATAAGACTTTTAGTTGCTTGCTCTATCAAAATACTTTTCACACCTCACACTTTTACAAAGTTAAAACACTTTTCAAAACGAAACATTTCCAAACACTTCGTATACATTCCGGCGTGAATCATTACGAAGTCAAAGCGAAATGCCTTTTCAAACACACACACAGAAAGCAAATTTTTAAAGATGAGCTAAAAGCAACTTAGAGCCCGTAGATAACTACGGATGGAAAGGGTGCTAATACCTTCCCTTTTCATAACCTTCTCCCTTACTCAGAATCTAACGAAGGTCTTTTTCTATTCTTTTCACCTTCCCTTAATTGGATAAAAGAAAATTCGGTGGCGACTCTTGCTATCCGCAACATTTGCGATCAAAAGCAAAACAATCCAAAGTCAGTTCTCCCACCGTATTACAGTAACATATTAAAATCCAATTGACTTAGTGACAAAAAGAAATAGTATGATGCCTAGGAAGCAACAACAAGAAGTCTCTAATTAGCAAAAGCTTTGTGGCAACTTGAAGAAGTGAAAAAGAAGTGAGAACGTTGTTGTAGTTTCATGGCACTGTTTGCATTTGTTTCAAATATTGTTCTAGAGTTCCTTATGAAATGCTCGTGCATGTTTCGTCTTCCATACGGTGAGGTTGTATCATTTTCAATTTTTTTATCTATGTCTAAGTCATCCCTTTTACTCGTTTATTTCTCAAAGATATTTCAATACATGTGGTATGATGTTTGTTTTGAATGTTCATATTTAAAAATTTCAATTGAAGAGTAAGAGTACTTCAATTTATATGCTTATGTTGACTTCAATCAATTCTCATCATGTGTATGTTATGCCTTATTTATCTTATGTGTACATATTTGTGTAATACTTGTTTAAAATATATCAAATCATAATCATTGTTCAAATATATGTGGAATTCATAATCATCATGCATGAGTCATGAATGTGACATTGTAAGCCTAGTTACAACCAAGTCAACAATATGATTTGTTAAATTTTCCACTCCCATGTAATGCATGTGTTGACATGTGGTGCAGTCAGGTCGGCCTATTCTATTAAAATTAAATATTTGTTGAATTTAGATTAGTATGAGCCGACACGAAAATCGTATATGTCGACACATCCATAAAATTTTCAACATCTTGTACTTTTTACTAAGTATGCATCGACATAAGAGTTTAATGTGCTAACGTATAAATTTAAATTTTCTGAGCTGTTCCTTCAGTACAGGCTGTCACATAAGTCGAACGTACCAACACATAACTTGTTCAGGCTGACACATGTGCGTAAGTAAGGCTTTAATATTAAGATTTTTTTCTCAGCCCTAATCTCCTAGATTTATGAAAAAAACCAAGACCTCTCTCTCCACATTAAAATTTTGGTCCGTATTTCCTTGAATCCCCCACTAATTGTCTTAAATCATGTCAACCACAAAACATTAACTTCTCCCACCTTCGAAATTCTCATTCATTGTCAAGGTTTTATATCTTCACAACAACCTTCATTCAAAATTGCACATTGCTAGGAATAGTGGGTTGTCTAAAAGTTACTCAAAGTCCAACAATTTTCGTTTGGGCATTTCGTCAAACACCTAATGTGCAAGTTCTACTTAAAAAAATACTAATGGATCCAAATGTTACAAAAGGGAATAATGTTGGTAAGGATAAGAACAAGGTTGGTGAATCTTCAAATGCCCTTGAAAATCTATTTTCTTTGGTTGATGATGAGATTTTGAAATACTTTAATGACAAGTGTTGAAATAGAATTATGGTCAAACAACACTACTACATAGTTAGAATAGTTGAAGACCTTCATATTCCATAAGTTATGAGTCGTATGAATCATCAAGGCATCAGCTATTTCTTCCAGCTAGCTCAAGACTATAATGAAGACTTAACTCACGTGTTCTATGCTAGCTTACATGAGTTTCGGGGATCCGAATTCAGTTTTCTTATGTGAGGTAAAGTGTATAGATTTACTAATGCTATGTGGAAATATTTGTTTGATATCACCATAGGAGATGAGCCTTTGGTAACCGATACAAATGCTCACTCAGAATTTAAGTGGATAATGCATCTCAATGAACAACTAAAGGTACCAAGGGCTGGTGACAACTATGAAAACATATCCATAATCCATCTGAAGCAGATGCCTCACATCTTGCATTGGATCGTTTCTCACATACTGTACATAAAGAGTGATGGATTATCTAGAGTTAAAAATACTGAAACACACAAGATCAAAATAAATTGGCCATATTATTTTGTATCTCGGATGTTTGCAGTAAAAAAATGCAACAAAGGGAGATCACTCTGCTATGTGTCTATGATTTCCAAAATCATCAACTCTTTTGACATTAATGTCCTTAATCTAGTGAACATATCTCCAAGTGTTTGTCAAGAATTCACTCAACACACTCTGAAAAATATGAGGTATCTTTGGGATACTAAAAAAGGTATATTACTTTGAGGTGGAAATATTAAAGAAGAAAGTCTATAATTTTGATGAACCTCCTGAGTTTTAGGATAATGTTAATGATAGTGACGAAGAAAAAATTGGTGACGCTCATCAAGAAGATGTACATATGCAAGGTGCGAATTATACACATGATGAGGCTTGGTTGAATGCTTCTACATATTAACAAAATGAGGGTGAACAAGGTTGAGGTTAATGGTCACAATGTGCTTATACACAATAAGGAGATGACTACGTGGAGTTTGGTATGTGTTCTCATGGTTTTGCTTCGGTTTCACAAGTGAACAAGTATGGATATGGTGATGCAAATGACTCTGATGTGATCATTATGCTTCAAAATATGCAACTGCAACAAAAACAAAGGAATGAAGAAGAGTTGCAGTGGAAAGTTGATTTCCAGGCTGCTCATGATGAACATATCAGACTTGTTCATGAGCACATGACAACTCAGGATACAAACTTTGATTCCTTTGCATATGTTGCTAATGCATAATTTACGTCAATCCACTATGAGATTAGATCCAACAATGTTGTCATTCAAATTAAAATCAATAACATGTTTAGAACCTTAACACACAATCATGAGTAACTTCACAATTCTACCAATAAATGTGTGACTCTATGGACATAGGTGTGAGAACTTATCAAAGAGGCTATAGAGGTCCTAGGGTTTATTGATAATTTGTGTCTTCTGTTTTGAACTATTTTATGTTTGGTTAAGATTGTATAAACAAGTTATGCATTTTGATTTAATTATGTTTCGTTGGATAATTTGGTTTAAAATTTTCTACTATTTAATATTGTCAATTTTGTGTCATTCCATATATATGGGTATATGTGAGTGCATGTTCTTATTTTGCAAAAACACATACGTATGATATATTTTTATTTGAGTTGAATTACGATATTTCTCATTATTTGCTTTGTCTGTTTTTGATGTTGTCAAGTCGGGATAAGAATATACAAGATAAAGTTGGAAAACACACATTCATGGGGAGAATCAAATAGAAACACAAAATGCAACGTCGCAGTTTTTCCATCATAAAAAAGGGGGAGTATATCACTGCAACTTGCCTTTAGATGTTTTGTATGATGTCAAAACTAGGAGAACTTATAGCATTAATGTATATTGAACGGTATCTCTGATTCATTTTGATGTTCCTTTGCATTAGAGGTCTTACGAAACATCTGGAACAACTTTGGAATGAATATCAAATATGAAAAATCATTTTTGCATAAAAGAGACACTTGCATGTGCCGGAACATTCATTTTTCAGACTGAAACATATATTGCAATATTGAAGCCAGTAGGCTCTATTTTGCATGTGCCAACACATAGCCTTTTTTAGATCGAAACATGATGAAAATTCTACATTATGCGTCGAGTCATTACCTATTCAGGTCGATACATGTGTCAATGTTTAACATCATGTGTTGGCACATAACTTGTATGTGCCGAAACATCGTGTTATTTGGATTAGTTTCCAACTAATTTTTAAACTCTTGATCATCCTTCTTTTCCACCAAATTTCCACAACTATAAATACATTGTACATGCTTCTTTTCCACTTGATGAAACTATTAAGGAGTAGCGTGAGACGGTGGATCTTATTGGAATCTCTTATGGTCAATATTTCACAATTAGATTTGATCAGGTGAAAGCTTTAGAGATTAAGTATCTCTCAAAGGAGTAGCGTGGGACGGTGAATCAATTTGATCTATTCTGCCTTGGTCTTGCTCAAATCAAAAGAAGAGAAGGAGTTGAATCAACATCAAACAATTAGAGTTTATATGGTTTCTCTTGGAACATTTATCTTGTAATCAAATTTTTGCATAGTAATAAATTTATCTAAATTCCAAAACAAAAGTGGGGGGAGACGTAGCCATAGCGAGAATTATTGGTGAACTTCCTAAACAAATCATTGTTTCATTCGCTCTCTCTCTCTCTCTCTCTCTCTCTCTCTCTCATTTACTTACTATTTACGATTTGTTGTACATGGTGTTTGATCGATCAATTCCTTTAGAATTTTTATTTGATTATTAAAGTTTAAATTTCTTTTTTGATTAGCCTATAAACACTTTGATTTTAAGTATTTTTCTCAAATCAGCAAAGGTAAAAATAAAAATTGAAAAAATTGATCGCACGTTAAGTTTTCGATAAATTGTCAACTTTTGTTTTAGACATCACTTCATTGGAAATAGGTACATGTTGTGATTTGTGATAAATGATTAATTGATATATAATTGAGTTATTTGTTTTTATCATTTTTAATTCCATACGGCTTTTGTATATCTGAGTTTCCTATAACAAGGTTCATTTTGACGCTTTTCGATCTAGGCTAAGAATCTTCCGCTCAACATTGTCTTTCAAAATAATTTTAATTGCCTATTTTTGAAAGGTAATTTTTTACTTAGCAATAATCACAAAAAAATTTTTATGTCAAAACAACCTTTTTCAATTTAAAAGACATTCTCGTTTGCTTTCCCATTTGGCAAGCATCACACAATTTGTCTTTTAAAATTTTCATTTTAAGAAGACCAAACACTAGATTCTTGGATGTTTTATATTCAACAAATCAAAATGCACGTGACTTAAACGTTTATGCCATAAAAAATAATCTTTACCCTTGGAAACTAAACACTTAGTTCCATGCATTGACACATCAACTAAATCAAACATATAGATTTTATCAATCCTAAAACCCTTAAACACAAGGTAATTACTTTCCTTATGCTCAATTAAACAACTAAGAGTATAAAAAAATAATAATGATGTACCCTTTTTTGCATAATTGGCTAATGTTAAGTAGGTTGTGTTTAAGCCCCTTAACTAAAAGTGAATTTTCAATGGTGATTATGGAGGGATTTTCCGCAATATCTTCTCCTAGAATATTCCCTCTTGTGATGTCCCCATACGTTACGTGACAACTTTATTTCCCGTCTAACTTAATGAACATGGAAGAGTCTCCCATCATGTGTCTCAAACATCGGCTATCTAAAAATCATAATCTTTTCACGGATACAAGACTTTCATGTGACAATCAAATAGGAAATTTAGATCCCTGACTAGTGGGTCCTTTAGGGTTAGTTTAGGTACATTTAGGAATCTATTCCATTTTACCATTAGAAACTATGTTCCTAAAATGACATAATGGCCTAATGTGTCCATTATCATCACAATAATGATAGATAACTTTAGATGAAATGCTTCTTCTGTTTCTCTTAGTCACACGAGGATTTTTAATGAAAATTGTCCCTCTATCACTTGAGCAAATAGAACAATAACAAGTAGTGAGTTAATTTTCCTTTGATGTTTTAAATTTCAAGTTTTAAAGTTGTACATGTAACACATTCTACTTTTTCTACATTTTCAACTAAAGTGTCTGAAGCATTATAACATTCATCTACTAGAGATGTATGTGCGTCTTTAAGACAATATAAAGATCGATTAAGATTACTTATATCCTTTTAAAGTGTTATGATAATTTCCTTTTAGAGATAAATCTTCTTAAAAGCATTCATAAAATACACATGCATATCATCAAAAGCTTGCGACAATTCACTATATAACACTCATGATTGTTTATTCATGATCATTTAGCTTGTGATAAATATCTCTTTGCCACGTTGCTCGTCTTCCTTATTCTACGTTTATTTTTAGCAACTTTTTTGGGACCAAATGATTCCTTCTTTAACTAAATCTTACCTACACTAATCAAATATTGAGGTGACCTTTTATACTCCCCATTTTCCAACCTATAATTGTTATCTATTTATGCGTCATAAAAGACCACCGAAGCTCCTTTTTTATTTTCACCATTCCTCACACTTGGTACTCTAACTCCAGTGTTGGAAATACTTTGATTGTTTTCTTTCTTAAAGTCTGAAAAAGTGTCTTCGCCTTCCTCTCCTAGCCAATCAACAGAAGAGTATTGTGTTTCTGATCGTCTGATATGTTCACTATGTTCGTCGACATGCAAATTCTTACAGGACCACGAGAATCTTATACCACTTTAAGGATATAAAATTACCATTTATTTTGGCATTAAAGCCTTCATTAAGCTATATGGAACACTTGGTTCTTACTAGAACCCTTTCTATATCTATCTTTGACTGCTCTTTAGTACCATCATCAACACTAATATATAGACCTACTAATTTTGTAATGAATTCAAAGAATTTATGGTTCTATGCATAACTTGGAATACTATAAATCCTTAACCACATTAATATTTCCTTATGCACATCATTTGGATCCCATTTCCGAATCTCCATAAACGATTGTCTTAGTTAGTAGCTTTCAGAATCCACCAACTTTAAGATCTCCCATTCCCCTCTTTCTTTGTGCAAATAGAGATTTGCACACATCAGAATTTCTTAGATTGCAAGCTATCAATTTGTGTTGTATATCTCACGTGTATTATAAGTCTTCCCATGGATTTCTACCTACCTCATATATGATATGTTAAACCTGTTCCATTCTTCTTCATTCTCTATGTTAAATTTTAGATGAGCAAATAGATGCTTCTTTGCTTTGCTTTGATTTTCCCTAACCTCGTTCCTATTGGAATTTGAGTGATTAATTATGGTCTTAAAAACATTAACATACGATCTTACATTACTTCTTCCCTTGGCTCTCCTAAACTCAACATCATTACTTCTTCCTTTATACCTGTTACTTGTCCTTGTTTGATTGATTCATTTTCTTCTTCTTTCTATCATTTATTCCCTGAGAGGTTGGAATGGATCGTTCCTTTCAAACCTTGGTAAGTTAACAAAGATCTTATGATTCTTTATAAAGATGTTGTCTAGTTTGGTCACCAACGTTATTGCATCCTTGAAATAGAAAATATTCACAAAGCCATATATGCTACCTCGAATGTCCCCCCTTGAAGGGATTACTACCTCATATATTTCTCCGTATCTCTTGAACTATTTATGCATATCCTTTGATTTACAGTCATCTAGGAATAAAGTAAAGAAAACAAATGTAGTATTTCCAACTTCTCCACTCGGTCGTCTCCTTCCAATGTTGTCCCATCTGGTTGTTCACTTGACATTGCTTTTACTTCTTTATACTCTCATCCAGCATTGATCATTATCATCTGATCTATTATACATTCTTTTAGATGATATTTATTGTTTAGGTTTTGTTGTTTTTTAAATGCCAAATTTTATCAACCCAAGCATAAGATATGTCTTCCCAGTACCAATGTTACACTAGAAATAAAAACACTACAACAGTCTTGTATAAAAATACACCATAAGAATAGAGCATGCCCTATATCAAACAGTCCATAACACCAACTGCAAACAGGAAATACACACTACTTAGACGCAATCGGAAACACATCTTATCCTACAAATGATACGCATATGCCACAATATCGGCCAAATGTTGAGGTCGTAGCATAATCCCTTTATATTCACTTTTAGCCATCTCTACAACGAAACTTGAATGTCGAAGATGTCTACTCTAATGTTTTCTTCTAATATTTTGAATATCTCTATATTCCACGTTTTCCAAATAGTCCATACAACCACAAACCATATGACTACAAACATGTCCTGTATCACTCTACCGCCCCTGCATAAACCTAAGAAATGATCAAAATTTTGCACAGCGGAGTTGTGAGAGACATAATAAAAATCAAGCCACCTTAGGACCTTGCTCCATGTGGCCAAAGTCAGCGGACATTCGAAGAAAATATGGGAGACATTTTCCTCGATACCATATCCGAACAAACATGAATTTTGAGATTCAACTAAGATGCCCCTCTTAACCAGGTTGTCTCTACTCTTAATTCTATTATGCCAAATTCTCCAAACCAGAACCAATTTTTTTTGCAGGACGAGAGGATTCAACGCAGCCTCCAACGTTGTATTTACTTCTATTTGAGATATCTTCCTCTTCATAATTTCTTGATATGCACCCTTCACCAAATAATCGCCTTTTCCCCATCTTCACTTATCTTTCTCCTCGTATCACAAATAAATTCCTCTGATTTTACTTTGAATCTCCTCCTCACCCTTACTATTAACTCATTCTAATATAATTTACCACTCACTGAGCCATTCCACTAACTCGTTATCACTACCAATTTCCTTTCTAACAGAAATATTCTTCACACTAGCCTGCTCTAACAAATTCGAATACCTCCACTTTAGACTCTTTTTTTCCAATCATGGATTTCCTCAAAATTAGGAATTTAAACCATCTCCTAATTCAACATATGAAGTATTCTCAAACCAATTTTGTCCAAATCTGTTATCTTCTTTATCCAAAAGACACAAGTACCTCCACCAAAGTGAATTATGCATATTCGTTTTAATCTGCCAAAACTTTATCTTACCATACTTACTTTTCATAACCTTCACCCAAACTCTATTTCCCTCTGTTAGAAGTTGCCATTAATATGTTTTGTTGTAATGTTGGTTGGGTGAAAGTTATAGAAAAATTGGAATTTCTCTCTCTAACATTTTTGCGTGTATGTTTGAAAATTGTGTTAACTAACATATAAATGCACCTAAAGTTAATGTTTCAAGTTGTATATTCTCCCATTTTTACTATTTCTCTCTCTTAAAATGTGATCATTTATTTGCAAGCGTTCAACCAAATATACACTTAGTGTGTGTTTGAATTCGCGTTTGAACACCAAATTACACATCCCAATGCAAATTTAATGTGAAAATGCTAAAACTTCAAAATTAAATTTTTGACCCAATATTAAATTTCAATGTGACTCTATCAAAGCTTAAAGCGCAAACATGGAGACTGAAACAAGTTTCGTAATGTTGAAAACCATCACAACCCGCTCATTGTCATATCTACAGAACATTCTTAACTCTTAATTCAATAAACACAAACAATAATATAATTTTCTATCCATTTTTCCCCTCTATTTTTGTTAGTGTGTGAAACACTTTTAGTAAGTAGAGAAAGAGAGAATACAAATAATAATGATTATATTATTAACTTGAATTATATTAGATATTATATCTAATACCTCATCATGTCTAACTTGGATTATATTTGATATTATATCTAATATCTAAAGATATCCTTTATAATCCAAGTCGTCAAACCTATGCTAATCATAGTCAATCTGAATTATTCCTAATTTATTTCTCAATTTCAAGAATATTTCGATCTTCAATCCTTCATAATATTTCACAGAATATCTCATGCCTCCTTTGTCGTTTCAGCATGAGAGATTTTGACGAAGTTAGTAGCATCGATCATCAGCTGAATGCAATAAGCAGTCATGCAATATTTCTTCTTGACTTCATTGCGAGCAATTTTCGGTACTTCGGTTGTATTTGCAGCCAATGCAGAAACAACGTCGCTAACCACTTCTAGGGTATCTTGGAAGCCAAACAAGGATTGCATCTATTTTTTTCATTGAATCCAAATTTTTTTGTCAAGCATTGGAAAAATTCGAAATGCCTTTATCACTAGCCATCTTCGCAGCGGTTGATTCACTTGCACTAAAAACACGATCCCAGACGTGAAGTTCTTGAAAACAGGATCAAGAACAATAATCGAAAGCTCTAGATACCAATTTGTTAGTATAGGTGAAACACTTTAAATGAGAAAAAATATATATTATTAACTTGAATTATATTTGATATATCTAATATCTCAACATACCTAACCTGATATTATATATATCTAATATCAGAATCATTTTAATCACTACACTACGTTTATTTCTTCCTATCTCAAATATAAGTAAACGTAGGTTAAAATAACTTCATTGAGGGATTAAACATATTCCTCTTCTGAAGCAGTTTCGGGCAATGAATTTTCATGACATCAATAATGATGTGAAAGAATTGTAAAGTGTTGTGTGCAGCATCTCAGGTAGGGGAGGAAGGAAAAGATTGTAGTGAAGGGTGAAATGCTACTTCCACTTCTCCTAGTCAAACAAGGATTTTTTAAGAAAATCGTCCCTCTATCACTTGAAGAGCTAGAACAAGTAGTGAAGTAACATGAGCTAATTTTTCTTTGAGGTTTTAAATTTCAAGTTTTAAAGTTGGACATGTAACACATTCTTATTTTTCTACATTTCCAACTAAAGTGTCTGAAACATTATAACATTCATCAACTAGAGATGTATGCTCGTCTTTAAGACAATATAAAGAGCAAATAAGATTATTTGTCTCCTTTTCAATTGTTAAGATGATTTTCTTTTGGAGATAAATCTTCTTAAAAACGTTCATATAATCCGCATACATATCATTAAAAGCTTGTGACAATTCATTATATGAATATTCATGATCGTTAAGCCTGTGATAAATCTCTCTTTGCCATGTTGCTCATTTTCCTTATTCTATGTTTTTTTAACAACTTTTTTTGGACCCAATGATTCCTTCTTTAACTTAACCTTCCCCACACCAATCACTTCTTGAGCTGACATTTTATGCTCCCCATTTTCTAACCTATAATTTTTATCTATTTATACCTCATAAAAGACCAACGAAGCTCATTTTTTATTTTTATCACTCCTCACACTTGCTACACCCACTCTAGTGTTGGAAAGACTCTGATTGTTTTCTTCCTCGAAAGTTGAAAAAGTGTCTTCGTCTTCCTCGCCTAGCCAATCGTCAGAAGAGTATTATGTTTCTAATTCATGCGATTAGACCACCATGGTCGTTGGCATGCAAATTCTCACAAGACCACGATCATCACCTACGACTTTAAGGCTATAAAAATTACCATTTATTTTGGCATTAAAGCCTTCATTAAGCTATATGGAACACTTGGTTCTTACTAGAACTCTTGCTACGTCTATCTTTGAATGCTCTTTAGTACCATCATCAACATAAATATATAGAACAACTAACTTTGCAGTGAATTCGAAGAATCTATGGTTCCATGCATAACTAGGAATACCATAAATCCTTAACCACATTACTATTTCCTTATTCACAACATTTGGTTCCAATTTTTGAATCTCCCTAAACCATTGTCTTAGCCAGTCGCTTCCTGACTCCACCAACTCTAAGAGTTCCCCTTTCCCCTCTTTCTTTGAGAAAATAGAGATTTGCACACATAAGAGTTTCTTTGATTGCAAGCTATCCATTTATGTTGTATATCTCGTGTATATTATAAGTCATCTCATGGAGTTCTACCAAATCCGCACATGCTCTGTTAAACCTGTTCCATTCTTCTTCATTCTCTATGTTGAATTTGAGATGAGCAAATAAATGCTTCTTTGATTTTCCCCAATCTTGTTTCTACGATTAGGATTTGAGTGATTAATTGTGGTCTTAAGAATACTAGCATACAATTTTACATTAATTCTTCCCTTGGGTCTCCCAAACTCAACATCATTGCTTCTTCCTTTATACCGATTATTTTTCTTTGTTTGATTGATTCATTTCCTTCTCCTTTTTTTCATTTATTCCCTAAGAGGTTGGAAGGGCCTGTTCCTTTCAAACCTTGGTAAATTGACAAAGATCTTATGATTCTCTATGAAGATGTTGTCTAGTTTGGTCACCAACATTATTGCATCCTTGACATCGAAAAAATGCATAAAGCCATATCCGCTACCTCGAATGTCCCTCCTCAAAGGAATTACTATCTCATATATTTCTCCATATCTATTGAACTCTTTATACATATCTTTTGCTTTACATTCATCGGGGAGTGAAGTAAAGAAAACAGATGTAGTATTTCCAACTTCTCCACTCAATCATCTCCTTCCAATGTTGTCCCATCTGGTTGTTCTCCTAACATTGTTTTTCCTTCTTTCTACTCTCCTCCAGCCTTGATCATTATCATATGATCTATTATACATTCTTTCGGATGATATTTACTACTCCTTCTGTTCCTTTTTTAATGTCATTTTAGCATAAAATTCTTCAACCAAGATAGTGGATTATTAGAGTTAATTTTTCTATTATACCCTCATTTATTTTCTCTTTTCTAATAAATTCACTCATACACTCTCTCTCATTTATTGAGAAAGTAAGGATATAATTGATAAATTATGACATTAAATTATAAAACGACACTTAAATAGAAACAAAAATATTTTTCTAAAACGACACTTAAAAAGGAACAGAGAGAGTATTTAGGTTTTGTTGTAAGTTGGTTGGATGAATGTTACAGAAAAGTTGGAATTTCTCTCTTTTAACATTTTTATATGTATGGAATTGTGTTAGCTAACATATAAAGGCACCTAAAGTTAAAGTTTCAAGTTGTTTCTTCTCTTCTTTTCTTTTCTTTTTTTACTATTTTTCTATCTTAAAACGCGATCATTCATTTGCAAACGTTGAACCAAATATACATTAAGTGTGTGTTTGAATTTGCCTTTGAACACCAAATTATACATTCCAATGCAAATTTAATGTGAAAATGCTAAAACTTCAAAATTAAATTTCTGTCCCAATATTAAATTTCAATGTGACTCTGTCAAACCTAAAGCCCGAACATGGAGGCCGGAGCGAGTTTTGTAATACTGAAAATACCACTACCCTGCCCATTGCCACACCTACAAAATATTCTTATTACTCTTAATCCACTTAAACACAAACAATAATATAATTTTTCTACCCATTTTGCCCCTCACTTTTAATCACATAAGCCACATTTATTTCTTCCTATCTCAAACATAACTAAAAATCAGTTAAAATAACTTCATTGAGGGATAAACATATTCCTCTTCTGCAACAGTTTCAGGCAATGCATTTTCATAACATCAATAATGATGTGAAAGACTTGTAGAGTGCTGTGCAGCAGCAGCTCAGGTAGGGGAGGAAGGAAAAGGCTGCAGTGAAGGATGAAGCTGAATAGGAAAACGACTGTAGAGAAGAGAGTGCTTACATGCACAAGTACATAAACATTTTTTTGGAAAATGTGGTGATAAGAATTTAAGTGTATGTATGTAGTAACTCAATAAGAGTCCAAAAAAATACTTAGCCACGTGAACGGATTTTGCGGTATGTGCTAGTGTTACAGAAAAAATAAATCAACATTTTTGTTTCTAGTAAAACTTTGTTACTCATTTGGAAAAATAATAGACCAAACTAGTTTCATAATTTACCTATTTGTTTACCTACGTGATTACTTTGCGTGTGTGTCTAGTTTTTGTTGCCATAGAAAGTAGAAAATGGTGAACACAACTTTTTCTAGTGAGACATTGTTGTTATTTGTATTGAGGGGTAAAAGGAATATTCATTTACCATCATGGTTTGCTGTTTTTTAGATTTGATGGGAGATTCTTCTAGCTTCTCTTCTTTTTAACATCTTCGTACCATGATGGTAAATTCTTTTATTTTTTTCTTTGTACTCGAAACTTTGTAATGGTATGAAATCATTTCAATGCTATATGTGTATAGTGTATTGTTTGTTTATTGGTTTTTGCCTAGTGTATATAAGAATCTTTTTGTTTTGTTTTCTTCAATTCGTTATGATTGATGAATCATGCATGCATCAGCAATGGACTAGGAGCATCATGTCTGTGTTTTGTTAGGGTTTTCAATTGAAAATAGATTATATAGTAAGTCAAATTCGACAAAACAAACGAGTAATAGATAGAGAAACTAATATAATAACAAACTAAATAAGTAAGAACACAATGAAAGTAAGTCAACTAAATCTTTTAAGTTTAATAATAAAATTTATCATAATCGTCGATATTTTAAACTCAGTCAAGTCATCTTAGTCGAATAAAACAATTAAATGTTTAAAACATGTTTCATATGAAAAGTGTCACCAGGCAAAGAGAGAGGAATATGTTGCAAAATAGAATTCGAAAGTTGAATGTGGAGGCACCACAATTAGAGGGCGGTAAAATAGGCTTGGTTAGTCGAGCATGTCAGTTTTGTTCGCATTATTTTACAATTTTGACTGATAAAGGTATTTTACATTGTTTGCGATTACCGCGGTGAAAATTAATCATAAGTTGTATTATTATAAAAATGGTGAATAATAATATCAATATCGACGTCTATTAGTACTATTTTGTCGGAGTCATTTTCGAACCGATTTTTGATTTTTAAGACTTAGTGTAGTTCAAGGTTATAGTAACCAAGATGATGCTTATGAAAACACTATTGGCAGACATACACACACGGATAACATTGTTCACACACAAAGTAATTAGTAACTTGGTTCCATAAGTCAAAACCTTGATACTTGTCCAATTCCATGAGAATTTGAAAAACCCAAGTGCATATAATAAATGAAACACTAAACAAATCTCATCTTCATAGAACTTCAACCTCCGTTGTCTTTACGGCAATCACCCACCACCAACAACAAGTAAATTAAATAAAACAATACAAATTGAGACCGAAGACATTCTCTAAAATCTATATATACTATTACCTTTTTTTATGCAACTTTTTAATTTGATACTATTTATAGTTTAATTAACTATGCAAAAGTCAATATTTACAGTATATTGAAATGAGATTACAGAAGCAAAAGAGACATAAAAAAGATAAAAAATACAGTAATTAAAAGCATATACTAACTGAAAAATACAGGGCATTTTGTGGGGATAATAAACTAAAGAGCTTATTTAACCTGGTTAAGTTGAAATTTCCAAAGATAAAGTTGTAAGCTTTACCTTTTTACTTAAATTAATACTATTATAAATGGATTTTAGTGTGACATTTGTTTCGTTTGTCCTCATTCAAATATCCCAAAGATTCTTTCTCTCTTTTTCTACAAATAAACTACTATTTGAACTTATAGTACTAAATATTTAGAGTCTTTCCCTTAAGTATTATTTTAATACAATATTAATTAGTTGAGCTAACATGTGAGACTGTGATATATTAATTCATGGTTTTAATAGTCTTTTGTATAGTTTTAATAATCTTTTATTCAATGTAAGTTGACGGTTTTTTTAATTTCGTTTCAATTTTTTTTTTAAATAATTAATTTTAAAAAAACTAAGAAAACTTATAAAAATATAATTTCTAACACATGAATTTTAACATTCAAAAATATTTTCTAAAAACATATATAATGACAAAAATAAAAAATAAACCCTAATTCGTTTATATTCACACCATATGCTATGATTTTCCACTAGGTTGAAATTAAATCTCTTCCACTCACGTGGCCAAAAGTGATTTTCTCTTGTTCTCATCCACACCTACCTATACTAAGAAAAAAAAATCTTTAGATCACTTTCTCTGATTTCAAAATTTGAAACACTACTTTTCTCCCTCCCTATTGAACTTGTGAACATACTACTACACATCATGATTGAATCATTAAAATTCAAAGTGCATGCACATTTCTATTATTTGCCTTTAAAACTTTACTGTCTCTTTAAACAATAGTTTACCCTATGTTGAAAATATTGGTAACAGTGATTTTGCTAAATTAATAGAAGTGACTATGAAATTTTGACCAAAATGTGTTTGGTAGGACCTAGCTGTCTTCTTTTATGAACTGAAATAGACAGAACTTATGTGGTTTTTCTCATTATCTTTCAGAGAATTATGGAATATATAAGGATCCATTCTGGGACACAGGGATACTACAAGTCTCATAAATGATGTGCTTCCCCACTCCCCAGAATTTTTTACCTTTTTTGCCACTGTTTCAAAAAGAATACACCGTATTGCCACCATTGTAAAAAAAAAAATACTAAAATGCCACAAAAATTTTGAGCTCTAGTATTGGATCGTTCAACGGTGGGACGCACGGGTCCACTTTAAAAAATTAAACCACCGGTTCGTCCGAGGGAGGGACGACCGGGTTAACTTTTTTTTTTTCATGGCATTTTAGTATTTTTTTTACAATGATGGTAATATGGTGTATTCTTTTTGAAACAGTGACAAAAAGGTAAAAAATTCCACTCCCCACCTCTAGTAAAATTACTACGGATACCAACCAGAAAAAAATAATCAGAAAATTTAAAATTCATGAGTAATTAAAAATTTAAGATAGATTAGTACTCATAAATATAATATCTTATGATTTTGGATTAAAAATAGGTATACATGTTAGAATTTTTATTTTTGAGATATACATATAAAAAATTGTGTAGGGCTATTATTTTATTAACCAATCAAATTAAAGTGATCTATTTATAGAGGATTTATGACTAAGGATATAATTGTAATTAATAGATATTAAAAATATTTATTTTGTGATAAGTAAAATTGAATTAATAGAAAATATGAATTATCAAGAATTTTCACGGAAGGGTATGAAGTTTTAAATTTGAATAAACATGATCATTTACGAAAGTGCATGAGATTCTAAAGTTGAATAAAAATTATTTTTCATAAAAGAGCATGAGATTCTTATAAATATGGATTATAGTCTCTGGTTATAAAGAAAAATAATATCACTACAACAAATAACGTTTTTCATGACGAAACTATCATCTCCAACATGTTAAAAATTGAGAGGATATGTCCTAAGAACACAATATTTTATTTATTTTTAATAAGATAAACATCATGTTACATTGGCGTTTTAAAAAACTGAGGTAACACACTTGTAAGTTGGCGCCTATTTTTTTCATAAAAAGTTAATAAACATGTTATCTTCATTTTCTTGAGAACCGAGGTAATATAGCTATAAGAAACCTTGCTTTGAATCCTAATTACTGCATGTAAAACTTTTCTCAACGATTTATCATTTGGCGTCTTTTTCATATGCCTTTTTTTGTTTAACAAGAATAGAAAATAACAAAAAAAAAATATTTCATTGATAATAAAAGAACAATACCACAAAGAAAACTACTCAAAAAATTCAAACTTCTCAGTCCACTCAACTTCAGCATCACCCTTAACTATCCCTAAATTATAGAAAAGTTCAGAAAGAACTCTTCCATAATATATGAGGAAAGTCTTTTCCTCTCGAGAAGTCTTTATCGTTTTCTTCAAGAAGTTGAAAATGGTAAGAGGAAGATTAACTCTCATGTTGTAGGTGAGGAATAACAAGAGATACTTGTCTTACCAAGTAAGCATTTTCCGGTCTTTTTCTCTTGGGCAGAGATTTGCCACTAGAAGTTTAAATCAAAATTTTACAATTGGTTTCGGAGAAGCATGCATGGAGAGATCATTTTTGTTAGCATAAAATCGATGAAGGTGGGTTGCATGGACACCATTGAATTCATAATATTCAACACAACTATCAAACAATCCACAGTTGATTGTCATAGCAATCAATGATGGAATAATGTATAAATGAGTGGCATTGACATAGGACTGAATGATTTCTTCATGATCAGCTGACACAACAGATGCGTTCATCCAGAACTCTTTAACAAGGTTAGTATATATGAGGTCATGTAGAATGTTAAATTAACCATTAAACTTTTGTTTGTCAATAACTTTTCTCAACTTTTTTTCAAAATGTTCTAAATCATTGAAATCAACATACCTTTTATTGATAACGAACAACGAATTTGCATCCACTTTTTAATCACTTTGAAATAAGGAAACAAAGAGTTGGTAATGAGATATTGAAAAATAGGAAAACACTTTGAAACAAGGAGTTGGTAATTAAGCGTTTAAATAACTCAAAAACCTCTTTGATAATCTAAAAGAGACATTTAAATAGCTCAGAGAATGTTGAATATTGTTGATCATTGTTATTCTAAATAAGTGATGATTCCAATGTATGTACGTCATGTCGGTGTTCTAACATCTGTTTTAATTGTATTTTTTATTTATAATATAAAAGTTCTAACTTGTCGATTTTCCTAAAAATCGAGGTAACATATAGCATTAAAATTGAGATATTTATCAATTCCGTAATCAAATCATTGTCGTTCATTCACGTCTATCAATGCTCAAGACAATAACATTAGTGATCCGCATGAAACTTATATAATTTCTATTATAAAGAGTGTTTATCATGAAGAGTTCTCTATCTTCCACTTAGATGACTGTCCTCCACTTTAAGATTTGCAAGAGTGTTTGTCATGAAGAGTTCTCTATTTAAGTTTAAGGTTTGTGTTCTTAAATATTTATTTGAACATAAAATTAGTTATGTATCTAACTTTTTTTTTGGTTCATATCAGAAACAAATGCAGAAAAAACAATTGAAAATATTATATTTCCTAGAAGATCCATAACTAGATATTTAAAACAGAAAATTGTTTGGGTGTAAGGTTTGCAAGAGTGTTTGTCATGAATAGTTCTCTATGATGAATTGTAAGAGCGGAAAATTATTTGAGTGGAAGATTTGTGTTCTTAAGAATTTATTCGAGCATAAAATTATCTAGACCTTTTTTTTGTTCATATTATAAACAAATGCAAGTAAAAGCTAAAGAGAATACTTTTTTTGGTTTGGAGAAAAGAGTTTCCCATACATTTGATCTTCCATAGAATATCAAGGAATTGAAGATCAAACATATAATCTTCATGGACAATTAATTTTTTTTCTGTTTAAAAAATATAATATTTTGGGTAAATAATGTAACAAGTTTTTTTTTTAAATAACTTCTCAATTCTTTTAATAAACCGAGATTAAAAAAAAGACGTTAGATTTTATATAATAAAAGTGTAGAAGTTAGGGTTCGAACTTATGTGCTGATAAAATTAAATCCTTATGTTTTAAATATTAAGGTGATAAATTTTTATTTTTTATGACAATCTTATTTATCTCGTTTTTAATATTGGGATAAAACATATTTTGTATACATCGTTAGATGAATTATTTGTAAATTTTGTATTAGTGTATCATAGAATACTTATTCTCTTAAAGTTGAGTATAGATTCTTAAAGTATTAATTATTAGAAATTCAATGAAGTGTATAAGAGTCACTCATACTGAATTCATATGTGAATTTTGAAAAATAAAATTAGAATTTCAAAATGAGGAAATTTTCTTTTATTCTTCCAAATTTTAATTCTTTTTATTTTGGTTGAACCAAAAAATAAAGTTTTAGATGCTGTGAAATCCAAAAATAAAAAGTTTACATATTCTTGTTCATTTTTAAATTACCAAACTCATGGCATGCGTTACACTTTAGATAAGAGGTATTAATGTCACAGTTATTCTGATAATAACCAAAGAATTTATCCAACTGATTCGTAAAAAGTTTATATTGAGTATAAGTAAAATTTTATGATGAGAATCACAACTGTATTGAATTTTAATGAAATTGTACGTCTTTTATTTTAAGATACTACATTTTTTCAAGAATTGTGGGACACAGGTTAACTATTGTGCTATCTTCGTGGACATATTATGTTTTTTGGGTTGGTTTGCCCCACAGTATTCTACACAATTATTTTATCCATTGAATTTGATAATTTTTTACATTTAAATTATGTTATAGTTTGTATTTTATATAACTGTGTATTTTATTTTCTTTAAAAGGAATTGAACTCAGGATCTTGAGAGAAGCGCACTCTCAAGACCCAAACTTTTACCGCTAGGTCAACCTTTAGGGATTTATTTTCTTTATTGTTAATATTTCAACTATATCTTCTAACATTAATTCAGTCCCGATTTTTAATGGTACAAATTTTAAGGACTGAAAGAAGCACATTTTGATTGTTCTTGACTACATGGATCTTGATCTTGCATTAAGGATGAATCAGTCCACTTCTCCTACAGACTTCACTACCTTTGAGGAAAGAAAAAATTATGAGAAGAGGGGACGCTTTAATCGCATGAGTCTTATAATCATAAAACACGACATTCTGGTGGCATTTATGGGTATTATATCTGAAGAAATAACAAGTGTCAAAGATTTTCTTATTGAAATTAAAAACTAAAGACACACATTCAAAGTCTGATTTCTATAAAGTATATTATGGAAATGTCTAACATTGCTTCTAAACTTAATGAGCTAAAGCTTGAGTTGTCAAATGACTTATTTGTGCATTTGTTGTTAATAGCTAAAATTGAACCTAAAACGATATTTGATGCCTTAATTGGACGGTTACTTTCTATGCAAGAAGAACTTATTCAATTTAAACACAATGGTGTTTGGATCATTCTTCTGCGTGTAGTTGATAAACAATCATTGACGCGAGATGGGTATTTAGGAACAAAATGGATGAAAATAATGTAATTACTAGAAATAAATAAAGGCTAATGGAAAAGGGTATATTCAAGCTGAAGGAATAAACTACGAAGAGACGTATGCTCATGTAGCTCATCTGGAAGCTATTCGACTCCTTTTAGAACTCGCTTGCTGCCTAGATTTTAAGCTTTATCAAATAGATGTTAAATCTGCTTATCTTAACGACAACATAAACTAAGAAGTATATGTCTCTCAAACTCATGGTTTTAGGATCATGATAATCCTAACTATGTTTTAAAACTCAAAAGAACCATTTTGGTCTACAACAAGCTCCAAGAGCTTGGTTGAGCACATTAGTTGATTAATTTTAATCTAACAAATATGTAGTCGTGGTAAAGTAGACACCATTTTTTTTATTAGTCATAAATCATATTATTTTAGTTTAAATATATGTCAATGATATTATTTTTGGTTCTACTAGTGAATCTCTTTGCCCAGAGTTTTCAATTTTGATCCAGGGTGAATTTGAAATGTCCCTCACGAGAGCTCACATATTTTCTAGGATTTCAAATCAAGTAAGCCGGAGAAGGAAATTTCATGATCCAAATGAAGTATTTCTTAGAGCTTCTCAGTACGACATGCAAAATTCAAAGAGCACTTTAACCCGTGTGGCTTCAAATGTGTTGATTGACAAAGACAAGAATGGAATGGAGTTTAACATCACCAAATATAGAGGTGTTATAGGATCCCTGATTTATTTAACAGCAAGTAGGCCAGATATTATGTTTAATGTGAGTATGTGTGTCAGGTTTCACGCGTCACCTAGGGAATCCTTCTTAAAGATTGTAAAAATAATTTTTAGGTATCACATGTAGCTTAGTAGGAAAAGCACTAGTGATATATTTCACATGTTTGGAAACTGTTTAGTTTCTTGGCCCATTAAGAAGTAGCACAACGTTGTTTTTTCTACCTCTGAAGCCGAATATGTAGTCATTGTTAGTTATTGTACACAAGTACTATGGCTAGAGCAAATATTTCTATATTAGGATTTAAAACTTAGTTTCATTCAAATTAAGTGTTACAAAACTATCGCGATAAGACTCTCTAAGAATCTAATACTTCACTCACAAACTAAACATAAAGAAATCTGACACCATTTTCTTAAAGAACAAGTTGAAAAAGGGGGGTTGTTGCTTTGTAATACATTGATATGAAAAATCATCTTGCTGATATTTTTACAAAACTATTATCATCAAAGCCTTTTCATAAGATTTATAGGGAATTGAGAATCTTGGATTCCTTGTGTCTTAAATGGATAGGGATTTATGTTTAGTATCTTTGTCTACTTATATTTTGTTTATCACTAACATTATCTTGTAGAAAATCATAGTTCCACAACACCATTGGTATGTCTCAATAACTCTTGTATACGGTTATATCATTGTGTGTATGTTTGTTATATATAAGTTAATTGGTTTCCTTATTACATCTTTTATTTTACTCATTCATCCATAGTATGATTATGATTTTTATTTTTATTTTTGCATTTGAAGTGTTTTTAAATATCTGTTATGAATTATGTGCATTTAATAATTCATATACATGTTCATGTATTATTTAATCTCCTATTCTTATAAGTTTTGATCACTTAATTTTATGTTGATATGTTATTGCATGTTTATTTGCTTAGTTGTGTCTTGTAGCATTTCTATCTTTGTGGTTTATATCTAATCTATGATGATTGTATATCCTTCTTAGATTTTTTTAGCTCATGTGTTCATCTTAAATTTTATCTTTGCTACTAGCTATTTGGTGTTTAGACTTATTGTCATCTATCTTTTTTTTATATTTTAAAAGGGTGGAAGATGTAATATAAGCCTAGCACTGTTTTATGCTTTTTATGTAGTTGAGAGTGTGTAATATTTTATAGGGAGCTCCAAGTGAAAGCTTTCCAAGCATCAAAATAGGGGTAAACTAAAGTTTCTTGTCTCTAATACATTTAGGGGAAGAACCCCAATACATTTTTGTTACTTGTCTCTTAAGCTTTTGTTTTGTTTCATTGTTGTTGTTTATTGAGTCTCCTCTTTAATTATACATATTTGATTAAGTTTTAAATCCACTTAATTTAGCATGCATAATTCAAGTGTTTGCATTTAAGTATGATCATTGTGTTTTTAGTCAATTGGTTGAGTTAATGGAACAAGAATCATATTTGGTGTTGGTTCAAGTTATGTGGGAAGTGGAATCTCAAACTATTTTGAAAAAGTGGAAAATTTGAGTTTTCTTTTGTGTGACTCAAATCACTTAAATTTATGACTCAAATCAAATTAAATAGAGGAAAATATGAAGTTTTTTACATCTATGACTCGAATCACAATTTTCACTTGATTCAAGTCATGCAACACTATGATTCGAGTCACAAGTTGAACATGATTCAAATTACACAAGTCATGTTATCCACTGCCCAATTTGATTCGAATCACCAATTTCACATGACATGAATCACAATGTTTTACATATTTTCCTATTTGACCCTGTCCAAATTGATTTGAATCAGGGTTTCTACATTAATCAAATCATGAAATCTCATGATTCGAATCATAGATATAACTTGACTTAAATCACATGAAATTGGTCACTTCTTTTATGTTTATCTTGTTCATTCTACTTGCTCATTTGACTCAAATCAAAAAATGTTCTTGACTCGAATCCAACAACCATTTTCACCTATTTTCTGCTTAATCTCCAATACATATAAATTCTTTTTGTCATTCTATAACCAAATGTGATAAAACTTAACAACAACAACTTTCATTTTTGAAAACACAAAAATCTATTGCAAACAAAATTCTTTCATCTTCAACCTAATATTTAGATTTAGACCTTGATTATGAATATTTGTAATTGTTGAGTGAGAAGTTTCTTGAAACTATCATTTCATTAACAATTTGTAAATATTTTCAGGTGACTTACAAGAGTGTGGTTGTTGTGAGCGAGTGTGATAAATTCCAATGAGAAGAAGGATGTTCTTCTATCTAGGTTAATATTGGTAGTGTTGTATGGAAGTCTACAGACAAGACAAGAATTTTTTTCTCAATATTCAGACAGTTCATCACTCGAGAAATGAGTGGGATTAATAAGATTTCCACATACGAAGACTTGAAGCAGATTGGTGAAACTAAAAAATTTAAGAATTGAGAATCCAGTAAAGATTTTGTAGAGTTAAGTATAAAGGTTGCATACAAGAAAATCTAGGATATTTTTATCAATATTATTGTGGATACTGTGATTTTATGAACTCGTGTTATATTTGTGAAAACATATTGGAAGAACTACTCTCAACGGGAAACCACTCAAGAGTTGAGTAGGCTCTTGCAAGGATGATAGATTTGAATTACTATACATCCCAGTGTATTCTCTATCTCTCTCTCTCTCTCTCTCTCTCTCTCTCTCTCTCTCTCACACACACACACACACACATTGTCGCATTTAATTTTTGTAAGTTATTGCATATTCAAGTAATCTTTTCTTAATATAGTTTATCGTTAATTTTTTGTTGGTAGAGATTTATTACATAATATTAGGTTTTGTTAGAATAAAAATATATTTTTCTAATGCTGATTAAAATTTGTAGACGAGTTGTTATCATACTCCAAATTTTACCCACCTTGATGTTAATCGTCAAAATTTGTTTTATTAGGATCATTAGGTCATTCCACACTAATTTTTTTATTGCTTACTCTCATTTGTTTAAATTATATTTTTCTCATGTGTATTAACATTTAGTTATATAAGCATTTTAGTTTAAATATAGAGAAAAAAAGTTGGGTTTACATACAAAATCATTTTCACATTTTCATAATTGAGCTCATCGGCTAAAGAGTCATATTAGATTTTTGTTAAGAGTCATATTAATTATTTTATCATTTTTTGTTTGGTTGACCGGAGTCAACACTTTCAATAATTTATTTTTTCATTTTTCATAATTATTTTTTAGTTATTATTGCGTTACAAAAATGTATTATTATTTTATGCGGTTTGATTTGGGGTCAACATTCTTTATACATATATTTTGTTTTCTTAATTTTTTTTATTAATTATAAGAGAAATTTTGACTAAGTTTAAATTAGGGTTTGAACCCTTGGTCCAAAAGATGCACCTTGGGGTTGTCTTCAACCCTAAGCTAGCAACACAATGCCCAAATCCAATTTTTACATCAAATCAATTATAATCAGTGATTAAAAACTAAATTTTATTGATATTTATAAGAATTTGTACAAGATTGAGTTTAGATACATTGTAAATCATAAACCCTAATTCTATTTTCTAAATCAAATCTAATCCTAATTTATGATTAGAATCAATTACAATCAATCTAATCTCAATCTAAAATATAACAACAATCACCATTGATCTAATTTCCTAAACTCAAAGTATTCCTAAGAATCTATAAATACCTAAGGCCTAATACAGAGAAGGGGACCAAGAATTGAAGAAAAAACGTTGGAGAGGAAAAACATGAATAATCCCTGCTTCCTTGTTGCGATTCGTTCAAGCCTTTGATACATGCAAGCAGAAAAGAGTGGGGTCAGAAGAAGTACAAACAAAGGGGAATTTATATGAAAAGAAACACTGCAGTAGAGATAAACACGGTGAACTTATCTTAGGGTTGCATTATGATTGTTGTTGTGTTGTTTGGTTTCTGGAATTAGGGTTTTGGGATTTGTAATTAGGGTTAGGTTTCTTAAAATTCGGGGTTGGTGTTCATACATGTATAGGTCTGGGTTTAGAGTTCGTGGGGTTTAAAGAGTTAGTTAGGGTTCTTAATCGAATTTTTGGAAAAGTGATGAAGTTCCCAACTAACTTTCATCACCTAAGGCAGCCTCTACGGCCACTTACGGTGTTTCTAGGTTATGTCTGTATACAACTAGGGTGAGGTCCTTCATATTGTTCATATTCTAATGTTAGACTAAGGTACTAAAGGATACTTCAAGGTTTCTGGGTTGGGGTATGAGTTTATGGGTTGGTAAGTTTAAAAGTATGAATATTTCGATGGAAGTTCAACCAGAATTAAAATACTTTTATTTCTATTTACAATACACCCTGTTTATTTCTAAAATTTCAATTTATTTTATTTGTTTAGTTTCATAGTTTATTATTTTTATTATTTTTATTAAAAACTAAAATATTTTTAAATAATAAATTTAATTCAATTATTTTATAAATAAATATTTTTTAATGAAAATAATCAATATTTTTCTTTATATTATTAATAACTATTATTATTAATTCATACGATTTTCTAAAAATTCTTGTTAGACACAAAATTATTGGCTTATTTTTCTAAACTTTTAACTAACTTCAAACGTCAATTTTTTTCATTTTACTTATTCAATTATGCATTTTACTCCTATGTTAAAACAGATTTAAGATAGCTAACCAATTCAAACTTTTTTTTGGTAACTGAAATAAAAATTGAAGACATTTTCAAAAAAAAGGATTAATAGCTTTACTTTCAAAATTAGATTTAAAATGCGTTTACGATCACTCAATTTTTAAACTCATACAAAGTTCAAAGAATCATTTGAAAGAAATTCTACGCAATCCTATAAAAAATAATAACCAAACCTTCCAACTACGTAGGACTCTGATTTCTTCCTAAAGAGATACATAGGCACGTGAATTATATATATATATATATATATATATATATATATATATATATATATATATATATATATATATATATATATATATATATATATATATATATATATATATATATATATACACACACACACACACACACACATACAGACATATCTTATGAGAATGTATAAGTTATATGAGAATGTGAGAATGAATAACAACCATCAGATTTAAAGATGAAAGGTTGAGATTAAATTGTGATCTTTACTAAATCATGTGTCAATAATAGAAAAGAGAAATTACTAAAGATCACAATTTAATCTCAACCTTTCATCTTTAAATGTGATGGTTATCCATTCTCATATAACTTATCTATTCTCTTATGATATGCCCTATATATATATATATATATATATATATATATATATATATATATATATATATATATATATATATATATATATATATATATATATATATATATATATATATATATATTACGATATTCTCATTAAGTCCTATAGCTAAAGGGGTTCTCCTTGAGTACAAGGGAGATAAAGAGTGTCTAACACCTTCTTATTATCTAATCAACTCGCGAACCAATAAATCTCTTAAAATTTAAGATTTTCCCGTTCCTTTCTCGTCCTTAGAGTTTATAACTCTTTGGATATAATCTATATTCAATTTGAGATTGCATCTAATTGTGTAACACTATCTGTGATTAATTTCCAATTCAAGCATAAAGTTTCTATTTTTATGCTATAATACTCCTGCTTCAAAAAACTCTGATATTTCATTTTAAAAATCGGTCAATTTTTTTAAATAGGGTATATATACCCCCTAGATTAGAACGGGACGAGCGAGTCCGCCAACTATAAATGGTCATAAAATAATAAATCTTTTTCTTTATATTATTAATAACTATTATTATTAGTTCATATGATTTTTTAAAATTCATTGTTAGACACAAAAAGATTGGCTTATTTTTCTAAATTTTTACTAACTTCAAACATCACTTTTTTCATTTTACTTATTCAATTATGCATTTTACTCTTATGTTAAAACCAAATCAAATATTAAGACAGATAACCAACTAAAACTTTTTTTTACTAACTTAAATAAAAATTCAATACATTTTCAAAAAAAAAAAAATTAATAGCATTGCTTTCAAAATTAAATTTAAAGTACGTCTACGGTCACTCAATTTTCAAACTCATATAAAGTTCAAAGGATCATTCGAAAGCAATTCTATGCAATCCTATAAAAAATACTAACCAAACCTTTAAACAACATAGGACTCTGATTTCTCCCTAAGGAGATACGTAGGCACGCGGCTTAAAAATCAAGGCGAGTCCACTAACTAAAAAATTAAATATTTTCCTTTCTTATATATATTTTTGATAATAACATAAAGAAGTTCCCCTTGAGTATAAGGGAGATAAAGGGTGCCTAACACCATCTCTTTATCTAAAAAAACTCAGGAATCTATAAATCTCTGATAATTTAGAGTTTTTTCCGTTCCTTTTCCGTCCTTAGGACACAAAGTAGTGGTGACGACTCTTATATTTTTTCAGTTACGAAGTTGTGTTAGAATCCTATAATAATTGAATTTTGTAAAAATGATTCTCGTATAGTTTACAAATTGTCAATTCATTGTAGTTTGTAACTCTTTGGATATAATCTATAATCAATTTGAGATTGCATCTAATTTTGTAACAGTATTGTGATTAATTTCCAATTCAAGCATAAATTTTTATTTTTTGCTATAATACTTCTACTTCAAAAAACTCTGACATTTCATTTTGAAAATAATTCAAAAAATTTAAATTGGGTCTATACAACCCCTAGGTTAGAGCAGGGCGGTCAAGCCCGCCAAGTGTAAATGAGCATAAAAATTTAGCTGGCGGGTTTGCGGCCAACGGGCTTGCCCGATTACTTTTTATTTTTTTCTTTTTCTTTTTTTAATATATTAAAAGGTTTTTTACATTTAAATTAAATTGTCACTTATTTTTTAGAATAACTTTTTATAAAGCATCTTTTAAACAAAATTTACTTAAAAAACTATTGAATATATTCACAAATAAATGTATAAAACAAAACCATCAAGAATTGAACATACTATAATTAACTAAAAAAGAGATGGCTTAAGGTGGGACAAGTTGAACGAATATGCTCGATGGGCTTTGGCGGGTAAAGGGTTTTGGCAAAGAGGGCTTTGGTGGGCGGCGGTCTTTAGTTGGGATGGTAGTTCAAAATCCTAACCCAACCCTCCGGTTTTTGACGGGCGTGCGGTGTTTACTGTGGAAAATGGTAAACAATCGTTGGTCCTCCCAAAGTCCTAAAACTAAGGCTCACTCGCAAGATCGACCAGTTGATCTTAAGACATGTGCTAAGATTTATGAAATTGTACTGACTTTGTCGAAATCCTTGCCTAAGAAACGGTTTCTTAAGACTAAGGGAATAAGTACAATGGCTTTCCACACAATAGTTCAGGTTCGACCGACAGGTAACTCGTGACCGACGGAGACAAAAACCTAAATAGCTTGACAAATCTGAGTGTACATTATGTTTTGACCTACTATGGTGACTCGTGACTGACTAAAGGCTGTGAATTCAGGTTTGTTCTAAACGAAATAAGGGTCGAACGACTCTTTTGTCAACTCGATACTTGTAACAAAGAGAGCATCAACATACACGAAAACACAAAGTGATTGCTGAAAATTAAATAGAATGCAAGTAAAAGTTTCAAAGAAAACAACTTAAATGTAAAGGATTTGCATTGAAATAAAGGTGGTGATTCACGTACATCAAACACTTTCGCAACTCTTTCTTCCTGACGCTCAGAATTGGGCAGAGTTTTGACAAGTATTTTGAGTATACAAGTGAACACCCTAATTTTACATTGAGATGACTTATTTATAATGTTTACAAAGTAACTGCCTAAAAAAATCTACTACTGATATTTAAAACTTGAAGAAAGCGCTTCATAGGATTTTGTCACCTATTTGGCGCTTAAATAACACGAAGCTTTTGATAACTGCCCACGATCTTGAACTTTGAATATTTCCCGCTTCTGGCTTCTAAGAATAAACCGCTCCCAACTTTGACGCTTTCCTTCATCGAGAGAAAAATAATGAAATTTCTCTAAGTCCAGAATCCTCCATAATCGACTGGGCTCAGCTTCGACTACTCCTTCGATGTTCAACATTTGGTCGAATTGACTAATTTCTAAGTTTTATCCCTCTGGTCGACGTACCTCTTTTTCGACATCCTTGTCTTAGCTTTTTTTTTTGTCATAAATTTCAGTCTTCTGAAGAACCTTATCTTTAAGGATCGACCCTTAACTCACAAGGACATCTGCATTTAATATGTACCTTTGAATACCTCAAGAAATTTTAGGGTAACACGCGGACTATCCCGGTGGGCTATGGCCCATTTTGCCACCACTACCCTAGATCATTTCTCTACTTCATATTCTCACCCAAAAATGGCTTGAGTGTGTGGTTACAACAATAAATTCTCTAGGTCAGGGCTAGTGTTGCTAACATCTCGCGTGTGCGACTATATCAATCAATTCCCCACCGGAAATAATGGTCTACCACATGCCACTATGAAGATTGGGGTGTAAGAACAAGATTTGGTTATGCATCCAGCCTTAAATTTTAACGATAATAATACTTTATTTCTTAGAGAACAATTTTGTGCCCTAATGGTTTAGTCTAGTGTGTAGTTGAATGCTAATAGGTTGTGACTTTGAAGAAGTAATGTGTGATGTCATCAATTTCTGAACCCAATAAACTCTAACTCTATGGAGATACAAAGTGCATTTTTCAAAGAAATGTCAATTCTGAAATGCTCCTAAAACAACGCTTCTAAAGAACACTCTTAAATAGATTTTGACTCTGATAAAGGAGATTTTGAATATTATCAAGATACTTTTTTAGCGCTTCACAAACTCCGGAGACCAAGTTTTGAGGACTCTGAAGACCAAGTTCTGAAGATTCTAAAGACAAGGTTTTGAAGACTCTCTCTACATATTTTTATCCTTTTAAACATGCTTCATCTTCACACATTCTTAAGCCTTTGAAGATTACAAGATATGATCAAAAAGATTTTACATGAGAAAATATGACATATTACAAGATCAAATATTTCCTCCACTATACTGATTTCGTGGAGAAAGGAAAGTGTTATTGCATCAATTTGTCTATATTATACCCCCAATTTTTTCCCTAAGATCCTTATTCATATCATATCATCAAAATGCATTAAGATCACACATGTGGGTTGGTTCTCCCTTGTTTTCTCTCATATCTTTAAGTTTTTCCTTGAGGGATCACCAAGCACCTTGAATTATGTGTTGTGTCTACGTTTTTATGTTTACTAACCCTTAACCAATATCCAAAAATATGTATATTTTCTCTTTTATGCTTTGTACATTAGAGGTATAAGACCAAGTGAATCTATCTCACCTGCTGAGTTAGGGTTTTGGAACTTAATCCTCAATTAAAATTGGCTTTTCATTGGTTTTTTAATCTTGAGCTTCAAGGCTATGATCATAGCGTCAAGCTCTATGATTTGATACTTCCCTCAAATTCATTTGATCAAGTTGTGTTTCAAAGTTGATGTTTGGATTCATCAAGAAGCCTCATAGGTTCATGTGTTTATTTCATGCATTCTCCTAAAATTTTCATTGAGATATAAGCCCCATTATCACATTTACTCCAATACGACATCATTTCAAGTTCCAATATGATTCATCTCCAATACGACATCATTTCAAGTTCCAATATGATTCATCATGCCTTGATTCAAAAGATACAAAATTTCTTCAAATGGTTTGACCTAATTTTGACAAGTTCTTGATTTTATTGTCACAAGTACACAATTATCTCTATTTTTATCATCTTGAGTTAATTATTTTTTCTATGGGTTCTTATCATAATCTCCAATAACTTCTCTTCATATGACAATATATAATTGTGCAAAGAAGATCATCAAAAGGCTTAAAAGATTACAAGTCCTTTGAGGAAACCATTGAAATCTTTGACTTGACTTCAAGATGGCATAACTTGGTCATTTTTCATCTCCTTGAACTCATTCTTTTATTCACAATAAACTTGAGGATGTCTACTACAACTTTGATTAAGAGCAAAAAATGTGTGGAAAGTTATGTAATTGATGGGAACATTATAGGTAATTTATGGATTTCTCAAGAAAGTTTCATCATCTTTCAAAGACCATAACTCTTTCAGTTTTCATGATTTTTCAGTGATCTCAATTCAACAATTTCATTTGAAGAGTCTACTTCATTTCATCTTCAAAATCAAAAGTTAGTTCTGAGTGGAGGTTGTGTAAGATCCAAAAACATTACTAGTCATTTTGAGGCCTCATAATTAGAAATATTTCAAAGTACAAAAGTCAGATGTTTTTTTACGATTTCAAAGTGATGTAAATTGTTTCTCAGATCTGCAAATGATACCTTTATTGGCACATTGTAAAATTTGTGACCTCATCTTCCAAATGCAAAAATAATGACTCCAAAAAGGTCCCTAAGTTGTTTGCACCATGGTTGTAAACTTGATGCTTCGAAACTGAAAATGCCACTTGAAGTCAAATGTGAATTTGTGAAATGTGGCTTCTAATCAATAAATTACCGCATAATTTTCATTTCAATATGATTAGCAAAGATGCTTGAACGATATAGAGTGTCAAAACACGTCATTTGGATGAGTTTTGATGAGATTAGAGTCACACTTTCTTCATGACTAAGGGTGTGCGTGAATTCCTCTAAAATTGAATCATTCACCCTCCCTCAAAATTCCAACCTCTTCTCATATAAATACTGACCTCATTCCACTCATTTTCAAAGCTTTAGAGAGCGAGAAAAACTCTTCCCAACTTCCTCCATACCTCACTTTTTGAAACTTCGAATTCTTGTTTAGTACAATTTCAGTCCCAAATTCTTCATTCCATAAGCATCATTAAACTTCTTGAAGCTTCTCCAACAAAAATCAAGTCTTGAGAAAGCCTGAATCGAGCTATCCAAGTCCAGTTTAAGAGCAAAAAATTCTTACTTCGTTTAGGTAGAATTCACAACCATTTTCCTCCAAATCAATTGCTAAGATGTAGTCCTTTCATCTCTGAAGTTCATGCTTCTTTTGGTTTTCGTTTTCATTTAGAATGGAGCATTTAATTTCAAAATTCATTTTCGCTTTTCTTCTGGTTTTTTTCGAATCGACCAAGCTATAGTTAATTTTTTTTTGCGAAGGCATGGTTGTGATCGTCTTGAAGAGACAAATCATTTGGTACTAGTTTGAGCTTCAAATTTTACCATTTGAGAAATCACGATTTCACTGGTTTTTTAGAGAGTTGGTAGTTGAAGATGATGACATGGAGTCCTTCAACCAATGATAGCTCTCCATTTGTTTTGTTTTCATTGGCCGGATTTAAATATGACCATGTGCACTATTTGCATTAAATTCCATGGTGCACTTTCAATGTTGATATCTGGATCTGATTACTTTAATAATTTGACTCCATCAAACACACCACATTAATAAGTATTTTTTATTTTTCCTAATTTTTTTAATTGTTTTAAACTTTGAAAAATCATTAAAAAAATTCATTTTAAATTAAAAATTTATGAAAAAAATCACTAAAATATTTTTTAATATTCTCTTTCTCATTCTGTTTTTTTTTCTTCATAATTTTATTTTATGATTTGGTATTTTTTATGATTTTTCTTATTGTTTGAGTTGTTTTTAATTGTTTAAAAATGTTTTAAATTCTTTAAACAATTTGAGGAAATTATGGAAAGATCCAATGATAGTTTGACAATTGTTGGTGACTTCATTTAATTTTTACTTTTGATTTTGTTATTTTTGTGATTTTTGGTTTATTTTACTTGATTATGTATTTTCTTAAATTAGTTTTTGGTCTTTAAAAGCTCTTAAAAATCTTGTCAGTGCTTTTTAACTTGAGTTTGACCTCTGGTAATTTTTTTGGATTTTTATTTGGTGTTTGGATACACTTTGTGTATTTCATCAATAAATTCCAATTAATTAACCATTTAAAAAATGTTTTTATATATTATATCACTTGATTTTTTTTATTTTTCTTATCGGTTATAACTTGGTGATATGTGGGCATATTTTGGGTTATAAATTTCATCAAAATCAGTGGAACTAGAGTGTTGATAGGTCAAAAGACCTAATACACCAAGATAGTTGATTGATTTTGATGAAGTTAGACCTAATTTTGGTTCCTGTGTGACATTCTCCTTTCCCTCTTCATCTTATCTCCTTCTTCTTATTTCCTTTTAATTGATCATTAGTGGCCCAAACTTTATGTTTGAAATTGTCCAAGTATGATTGATTATTGAACTATGGTTCAAGACCTTTGAAGCTTGTTGTTAGGAGGCTTTGATTTTATCAATCCTCTAACAAGTCTTCATCAACTTTGGCCTAAGTCCAATCTTCAATCATCATTGATCACTTACTATGGATTTTCTTTTTTCTTTCTTCTTCTTTATTTGAGATGATTCTTAGTGGCACAAGTTTATATCTTATTGTCTAAGGGTGGCTGATTGAGTACTATAGGTCCATCATCTTTGAAATTTATTGTTCAGAGGCTTTGATTTTATCAGTCCTCTAATGAGTTTCATTAACCTTGTTCCACGTTCAACACTCAATCATTATGGATCATCCTTCTAATCATTGACTATTAACTACTAACTTCTAACTCACTAACAATTAACTTTATTGTGTGCATTTATTTTATGCTTTTACTTTGTGTACTTTATCTTTAGCATTTACATATCATGCAATTTTTCTTTTGCTCACTTGAGCATTTATCTTTATGTCATGTTATACTTGCCCACTTTAGCTTTCTTTTGTCCTTTTAAAGATACCTAATAATCCAACTTGAACCTTAAAAGACTTAATTCTTTGTGGACTATTGGTTACTATCCTTAGCATATTGGACTTGTGTACTCTTTGGACTTAAGATTAGAAACCTTGATACTTGGAGACCTTGAAACCTTTGAATATTTATTTTTATCTTGTTATCTTGTTGTGTATTATGAAATTTTATGAGTGCAGGTGTTGTTCTATTGGCTTTAAGTGATCTAAATAATACATGAATCAATATTGAAGACCTTGTTTTGGGTTTTAAAACCTTTGAGTTTCTCTTGAGAATATTAATAATTACCGAGTAAATTGGGACGCTAGAAATATCCAAGAGAGGATCGGGGACTCTGGGATTTCCTTAGAACCTTGTTTTATAGGTTATCTAAACCATTAGTTTGTACCTTATGGGTAGTACCTTTGACTTCATGCTCATAACGTCGAACCTATGAACCCTCATATTTGTGATCTTGTGTGTGATTGTTGCATCATGCATTCTTGCACCCATGAGTATTATCTAAAAGAGTTTTAAAGGAACTTAAGACTTCTCTTTGCAAATATCACATATATTATTTAACCATGTATTTTGGAAGACGAAAGACTCAGAAGTACAATTTCAAGATTCCTAAGATAAAAGGGTTGAGAAGTTTGGTTTCTTTGAATGAAAATCCTGAGGATTTCAAAAAGAAGTGTGGAGAGCTTTTATCCATGTTGAATGTTGACATGAAGGACAATATTCTCACTACGTTGGTCCAATTCTATGATCCTTTGTACCATTGATTTACTTTTCTGGATTACCAGCTTATGCCTACATTGGAAGAATATTCTTATATGCTCAACTGTCCTATCACTGATCAGGTTCACTTCTCTAGTTTGGAAGAATAGCCTAAATCTCATGAAGTTGCAGAAGTCTGATATAGAGGATCACATGACTACTAAAGGAGGAATTAAAGGGTTGACGACTAAGTTCTTGTTAGAGAAAGCTCGTTACTTTGCTAGTATGAAGAGTAAAGAAGCTTTTGAGGCCATCTTTGCTCTACTTATTTATGGGTTGTTCTTGTTCCCTAACATCGACAATTTTGTATGTTAATGCTATTAGAATCTTCTTGATTGGAAATCCATTCCCTACAATGCTCGGATAACAGTAGTTTACATGCAAGATTCATATTCCTCAACTCAACGAAACATGTTTTCCAAAAGATAAAGTTTTGACCAATTTTCATACTCAAAACGGACAATATCTAATAGCCACAATGGCGCGGACTAGAGGTCATCCAGACAATTCCCTTTATAATTTTTGGTCAAAAATAAATATTGAAATTAAAGCTGTTTATAAAAATAAAATGTATAAATTTTAGTTAAATAAAATAAAACAAAAACATAAATATGAAAGCTAAAATGTGAATTTTTTAAATACCACTTTTTTAAATAAAAAAAAAACAATTATTCAAATAACCATATTTTCAAAAATGTTACCAAAGTAATCACTATTTAAACAAAAAATGGACATATAGAGGATGTGTCAATATCTATAGCGCATGCACTCTATTTTTTTATGGTACATACATATTTGTCATGCCACAAAAATTTACGCATGCATATTTGTTATGCCATAGACAATGGCGCATGTACTATAGTTTTAGGAACATGCATCACATATGTTAGCCACTGTGTTTTTTTTTTTTTTAAAATTAGTTTAACAACAATAATGTAAAATATATAAAATAGAAAGAAAAAAATTAAAATATTATTCCTTAAAAAAAATCACACATTGTTAATTCTCTATTTTTGGTATTAGTATTATGTTAGGTAAAACTAACTTAGCTTAGACATGTTGAATGAAGATGTTCTACCAACTGGAACAACATGTTGAATGCGATGTCCTATGCATGATCTTTCGACTTCGTGATTTTGTACACCTGGATTGTTGGATTTTTTTTGTTTGTTACAGGTACAGAATATTATGTTTGCATATGTGGCGCACATGTTAAAGATTAAAAAAATTCAAGTTGACTTCAAGGAAAATTGTTAGTTTCTAATTATGGAGATAATTTAGGAAACTAATGGTTAATATCCTATCTTTGAGGAGATAATTTTGCAGCGCCTCTGTCATGTCCAACTGCATATGTGAAGCCCAAATCCATTTCATTGCAGATCACAAATAGAAGGCTTCAACCCTAGTATTGGAACACCCCATTTCTACCCAACATTATTTTAAAATCAGAGTGCGGAAATTTTAAACTAAAAACTTGAGGCATTATATTTATTCAACATTAACAACACAAACAGATAGGATACATAACACTTTTTAATTCGGAGAATCTCATAACAACTTGCAATAACTTTCAAACAAAATACTTTTTATTACTACGCAGCGGAATTCATAGTTATACAAGTGAATATATTATGCTAATAACAACTTGAAACATCTTGTTCAATTTTCAACATACTTAACAACTTTTTATTTCACAACATCACTTAGGATTCAACAAATTATACTAATAACAACTAGAGTCAACAATATAATCAACATAGACCAAACGTCCCCCCGAGTGTTACGTATCAGAGCAAAGACACCAACTTGAACCAACATCAACTAATTCTTCCATTCCTAAATACCTGCACGTTACCAATATAAAGGTAACGGCCAACAAAATAGAAAGGGTGAGATATCGAATAATATAAGCGAAAGTACGATAATTCCTATGCTTAAGTAAAGAAACATACAATAATTACTACTTAAATCAACAGCATACGATAACCACACAAAGCAACATAAAGTCAACAACATATAATATCCACAATACAACATAGAATCGACAACAACTTAAAATGCGACCCAATGCGACTCGACAAATGCAGATGCATGTGGATCCATTTGGAGCAAAACTCCCAACGTAAAATATGCCAGGTTATCGAGGCATTCAACAAGGCATAAGCCTTCAACTTACAACGTGGTGTCAATCCAGGCCAACTTAATAATGCACATGCTACGTATGATACAACGACCACATCATCAACAACAACTTAAAACAACAGCAACTTAATCATGCATTAACTGCATCAACTTAATCAACACGATCAACTTCGACTTCAACAACTATTAACAACGTCAACAACAATGCAACTTATAATTAACATAATCAACTTCAACTTCAACAACAATTAACAACTTCAACAACGATTAGCAACATCAACAACAATACAATTTATAATTAACACGATCCAATTAAACTTCAACAACAATTAACAACTTCAACAAGATGCAACGATAAATTTATTCAACAACTTTATGTTCAGCTTTTGGCACATAATTATACGGTTCTTAGATCATCCAATTCGTACATAAACAACACGTTCCGGATGTATCAAAAATCAAGCAACTAATGCGAAATTCAACAAAATGACACTATTTTAATTAACTACCCGTATACCCGAAATATCCCGTAAAGTTTCGTTCGATTCTGACAAACTAATTTATCCGCTTAATTCAACTGACAGTGTTATTTTCTGCACTATTTTCAGTTTTCTGCAACATTACTAATTAGTTCTAATTATTCTACTAATTAATTCTGATAGTTCATTAATAATTCTGCGTTATTATGGCTCGCTTACAATTTATTCTACACTGCTAGTTACACTCTGCGCTGCTAAATACTACTCTGCTGATATAATTTTCCACTGCTGTTTGAGTATTTCTGCTACTGCTAATACTATTTTCCCACACTGTCATGTAATTCTTCAGCTCCTATTATTATTATTTCATCATACTAGCAGTACTTGTTTATGTTCAGTTTCACTATAACATGCTAAAGCTAATACACTACACCTTCCAGCCACGAGAACAAGAGTGGAATTGAGACACCCATCCCCCACACTAAGGCAGATGCCTCGCCCCCATTCACCCAGGGAGACGGACATCTCCCTCTTCCTTCATGACCCTGAGGCGGTCGCCTCCTCCCCTTTTCCTCCAAGGGGGCGGTCGCCTCCCTTCCTTCTGCCACATGAAATTCTCCTTCCTTTCCTCTAGCCACCGTACGATCTCAACACAAAATTGTAACAATAGTTCATGGCAACAGTAACGATATAACACATGGCAGATCAATTCAACACAACAAGCTATTCAATTCATTCCAGCAACACAAATTTTATCGATCTAACACGATTAACAGTATAATTAAGCAGCCCTAAACCCCACATAAAAATTATCCTACAATCGATTATAAAACCCAAACCCCACCCCTTACCTGTGGATTGACGGGAACTCAGAAATTCGATCGGGATAACGGAACTCTCGCACAGCAACGATCCCTCCTAGCACCTTTGTTTCCAACCTTCTTCCTTTCTCTCTTTCTGGTTTTCCTCTCCACGACTAGGGCTTGGTCTTCTTTTTGTTTTGCAAGCAACATTTTTCTCCTTATTTCACTAGGTTAATTCAACTTATATAGTAGCTTCTAATAAAATTGGTTTATCAAATAATATTCTCCAAAAATACTAATTCTCTCTTATAATTAATATACTACACTTAATTTATCAATCCCTAATAATATAATAATTTTAATATTATTTTTATTCTAACTACCTTTACCCGATTATTAATTTAACGATTCTACCGACAATTCGACTTAATTACTAAATTAACCGGAAAACACTCTACATTACTTAATTAATTTATTATTTCCACTCCTTTATATTCTCCTTTATATCATACTCTATTATTAATTAAATTCATTATTCTACTCCTTTAATAATTCAATTATTATTCTATCATATATTTTATTGGCCAATTAAATAATACTTCTCATTTTATTTCTCACATTATAATAAAACTCACTAATATTCTAGTTAATTAATTTCTACTCATAATAATAATTCTCCGACTAAACTGATTATTTCACTTAAATAAACTAGTCAATAAATAAATACTATTATTCTTAATATTAATCCTCCAATTACACCAACCAAATGATCCGACTTAAACTTAATGATCCAAATATGTCTCTTAAATAATGCCGATAAATCCAATTACTCCGATTAATTCTTAAACTTCGTCTAATTCCAATAATTAAATCTTTTAATAATTTAATTAACTAATTAATTAAATTCGGGGCGTTACAAGTATCAAGTGGAACTTACAGTGTGTTTTTTATTAGAGTTTGTGTGTTTATTTGTGAGTCACTCGATTATCATCTTGATAAAAGAGTAGGGTTGTATTTTGAGTTGTAAGTTATGTCAGTCATTCTAGATCTTTTATGTCGTGAATGATTGTGTCTCTTTGAAGTGTGACTTCTATGATTTTCTAAGTGTTTAGAATTGTTCGATCATTGTCTGTGATTGGAAGGAATTTTAGAAGGGTCTCATATCTAGGTGAGTCTTACGTAAAAGTTAAGCAAGCGTAGTGATTAAGTGAGAATTTGTAAATGGGGGAGTTTATATTCAAATTGATATTATTTTAGTTAACTTACTCTCTAGCTTGGTAACCCGCAGAGTGTGTTATTGTACACCGAATTGGGTTAACAATCTTGTGTCTTCTTTACTTTTCTGCACCGTGTTAATCATATACCTTGTCATTGTGTGTGTTCAAAGAAAGGTGTCTTGGCATCTCTTAGGACATTTATGATTTGAATACCAGAATTTCACACAACGATTGGAGAAAATTTTAATGATCCCCTCGACCCAAACTCTTACCGGTTCCACACCACGACACATGCATTTTTCATTGAAGTCTCACATGATTTCTCTTAGGTGTTTGAGATCTCCTAATATTAGCCTGAGCCTGAGCCTCCATGTTTGGAGAAAAAATGTGGGAATAAAACGAACAAGTATTATTCCATATATTTTTACACAATGAACTATAACATAGTCGAAATTTATGTTGAGTATATTACAAGAACCATTTCTTTGTTTCCAAACACCAAACACCACGGTTGCACTAAACACCTCGGGCTCGGGCGAATAATAGAAAATCCCACATCTCAGAGAAATCGTATGAGACCTCAATGACTAACACATACGTCATGGAGTGGAACATGTAGGCATTTAGATCGATGGGGCACTAAAATTCTCTCTAATTGTTGTGTAATTCTTTTTTTAAAAAAATAATATTGTAATTTAATGTTTTCTATTTTATATTTTTAATTAATTTTTTGTTAAATTTTTTTTAACAATTTTTAAAATTAAAACAACGCAGTAGTCAATAATAATGTCAAAACATTATAGTGCATGTGGTATGACGGAAATGCATGTAACACATACAATGGAAACTCAATGTAAAATAGAATACATGCGTCACCCAGACATTAATATATTCTGTATAAATCAATTTTTTATTTAGAAAATAATTAATTTGATAATATTTTTGAAAATTTGAGTATTTTTCTTTTGAAAAAGTGGTTATTTAAAAAAAATCACGTAGTATATGTATTATCTATAGTTTTTTAAAAATTATTTTGTGATGTAGTTAAATCTTGATTGACTAAGTATTAACAACTTTTATTCCTCCTCAAATATTGTGTACCTCTATCTATACTAGCAAATTTATGAAGTAGTTGTAAGCTCAAAAAGGGAAGTTTAAACTTCAAAGCTTAAATCTGAAAGTGACAACCGCAAAGGCACAAAAGAACTAATCAACGGTAACTACATCATTATTAGACCTTAAAAAGGTAGTCCATGCATGCCCAAGCATGTCTAATTAATTATAAACTTTTTATAATCTTAAAGTCTTTTTACCAATGATTTGTTTCCATTTTGAACCTAAACCACCATTTCCCTTGGTAAATTTCATTTTTCCTAAGTAAAAAAATACATTTGACTAATTTAACTATGTTCATTTGTCAACCAACCTTATAGAACTAGTTAGAAATAATAGATTAAAGTAGGGTGGCGTATGCATAAAGTGAAAAGTTGACATTATCTTCAAAATTGTTTTCTAAGTAGGGTTCTTATTTATGAACATTTTCTAATTGAGCATGACATAAAAGAGTTGATAAACAACCGTTGCAAAAGCAAAAGAGGTATAAGGTATGAGTAATTAATATTGAGAAGAACCCACCATTATTATATGCTGGATACAACTTTAATTATTGCTACATTTTAATTTAGTGGTAATGAAATGGAGCAGGCCATTATTTTGTTTTGAGACAGTTTGATACAAGTGTTGACTGGTTTCTATATATCTCAGATCCGACCCCATGCCATTTCGTGCTGTTTCTGAAACTTTGACCCGCTTTCAAAATCCATTATGAAAAATATTGTCTTGTTTTTTTAATCAGTACACTTGAGATTAACCCAACTCAAAGTGATGACCCACCCGCAGTACAACCAGACATATACAATATTATTGAATTATAATGGTTCGGTTTGGGAAGTAGATATCGGCGATTAAGTGATGGAATATAGTTTAGATATGACAGTTTAGATATGACAGATTTGTTTTTTGGTGCAGAGGATCGAATTTTTTACTGTGGTAGTGGAGTGGACTTATAAGGTTATCACTTTAAAACTTAAATCAGTGATTAAATGAAAAAATAATTTTAAAGTGAGAATTGATTAGATCTAATATGTAATCTATCGTATGCATTGTCAATATCGTCTACATGTAATTTATTGCATTGTGTGGATTGTCATTTGATTAGATTTAACAATGAGAGATATCACAAAGGTGTGATCGTGTTGTTAGAACATTCAATTGAATCAATGGAGGTTTTGATGTTTGTGGAGAAGATGAAGTGAGAAAAGAAGAGAATTAGAGTGAGTGAGAGTAACTGAGGGTGAGAAGAGAAATTATCATTAATTTGCACATTATACCACAAAGGATATTTATACAAGCAATTGATTTTTGACAGCACCCAAAAGACAACGCTTTTATGAAAAGCGCCAAAAAATTAAGAAAGCGCGCTTGAGAAAGCACCATAGAAAGCGCTTTTTAAAAGTCTTTTAAAGCTTTTGAAAAGCTAAAGGCAAAAAATTTTTCAAGGAAAAAGAAAGTGTTTTCAAGGAAAGCGCTAAAAGCGCGTTCGTTTCTAATTTTATAATTAAAATTCTTAAACCCTAAAATAACAAAACACGATTTCTCAATTTTCCTTTCTCAATTTTCCTCACACGATTTCTGAGTTTTCTTCAATCTTCCATCTTCGTCTTCAATCTTCCATATTTGTCTTCAGCTAACCTCCGTTCAGCCACGACATACTCCCTATGTCATCTCCTCCGTTCAGCACGACACTCCCTCCGTCATCTCCTTCGTTTAGCCACGACACTCCCTTTGTCATCTCCTCCGTTCAACCACGACACTCCCTCTATCATCTCCTCCGTTCATCGTCGCTCCCTCTATCATCTCCTCCTTCGTTTAGGTAAGCATTTTTGTATCTTGATTCTTAATAGCATTTGTGTATGCAAGAGAGGGTTGACCTTGTTCTATTTTCTGCTGAAAATTAAGGGCTTCTTGCTTAAGTTGTTACTACAATAAGTGCTTATGTATATACTATAAGTGCTTATGTAGCAAAAGCTATTTTCACAAGCTGTCATGTTGTAGTACTTGTGAAAATAGATGAAAACATGTCATAAGTTTGATTAAGCTTTTTTGTGAAATATGAACTAGAAAGTGAAAGTAAAGATTAATCAATAATTTTTTGTTTTATCTAGAATTCTAGATAGTGCATAGAATCAGGTTTTTGATTATGTAAAATTTCTGAAATTGGGTAATACGCTTAATATAATATAACAGGCTTACAAAAAAGGATTTTGTTTGAATGTATACGAACTAATGTTAAGTTATTTACTTGAGATAGAACAGAAATTCAAAGTTGTATATGTAATAGCATGCAATGTTTGTCTCTATGCTTTATTCTATTGTGCTTAAGTATATATGTATTATTATAACGTATTTTGTACTAAAGAGTGTTGATTAGTTAATTTTATATGTAGTTGAAACTTGAAAGTAAACTGGTATTCCCTTTACAAAAGTTTATAAAGTTTGAACATATTTGTTGCCACAAGTTATAATCTCCACTTGCTTTTGCTACATTTTTCTTCATCATTAGAAAAATAACATTTTGTTGGTTTTTTTTATTTCGAGCTATGGTTAATATTGTGAAAGAGACCCTGATAGCATTTGTGTTTGAATTTGAAAGATAAATTTGATTACACCATCATTTGATGTTTTCGTTGAATACTTTGTTGAGTTGGTTTATATGGATTATGGATTTTTTAATAATACAAGTTTTCTTTCCTTTGAAATAGCAGTGTTTTTCGGCCTTCTCATTTCAAGTTCTCGACGTGAATATAATTTGTGATGAATTTGTCTGAAATTGCGTGAATATATTTGTATTTGTGTTTTCTTGCTTCGGATCCATTCCGTGTATACTTTGCATTTTGACATAAACACATTATACCGTTTTAGGAGAAATCTGTGAACTGATTTTGGATTTGTATTTGGTATTTCATACCTTGTTACCTTCTAATGAATGGTGTTGATTATTTGATACCTTGTTACTGAATAGATTGTTGATTGCATTTTGATTTTAGATATTATATGGTTGTTTCTAAATGGATTCATTTGTTGCAATCTTGAACCTTAATAGAATTTGAGCATTTGAAAATTGAATTGTGTAGTTTATGATACAAATTGTTTGATCTGACATGAATGGTGTTGATTTTAGATACTTATTTACAAATTTTTGGCAATGTATTTGAATGAGTACCTTAAGAGGAAAGGGAAGGATGTGGTTGTCTCTAGTAGCCGAGTTTGAGAAATGAATTCACTTGTGGCATCCTGATCTGTTGGACTAATTTTGAAGTTTGTTTGACTGCATTACAAGTTTTAATTGTAAACAAGTTTTATATGTTGAACAAATCAACTATCTTCTTGAGTTCTTGTTGTAAGAATTATTTGCTAGTTTCTATTAACACTCACAAGTAAATAAACTAAAGAATGGAAAAGAAAGAACACAAAACATGCATCCAAACACATGTCCCCTTTATATGTTGTTAGTATGTTTTTTTTATAAAAGTATAAATTTTTGTTTAAACATCTTATTGTTTCTTTTGTGACTTAAAGGTAAATTAGATTTTGACACTAGTATACATTTTCTTATGACTAGAATGACTGGTATATGAATTAAATTTGAATCTCTGAAAGTGATAAACTTGTTTTGAGCTTTAACTTGTTTTGCATTTAGTTTTTGATTCATACTAGTATTTGTGTTTTATATTTGTTATGGGGTTCAAATACTACACATGTTCGACTTTCAAGATACATATGAATCTTGTTGGATACATATAGTGAAAGTACCCAATTTTGTGCAACTTTTAACTATATGGTGCTATTGTTTGAATTTTTTTTAATACTTTTTGAACTTTATTGTACTTGTTATGAATGTTTGAATGAGTTGTGGTTTTTGTATGTGTTTATAAATTTTTATACAATATATTGATTTTGAAATTTTAGGTTTGATGAGATTTAATAAAATTTGCATACTTAAATGGACCAATTTATATTAATGTAGGCCGAGTTCGACGTACAATGCTCATTCTCTGCGTTTCCTTGAGTTCGACCTTCTCGTGTCAACTTCTCGATGTTGTTGTTCGGTAAATACGAGGAAAACTTCTTCCTCAAATTACTAGTATTGTGATGAATTTGTTTGAAATTGCAGTAATATTTTGCATTTTCTTGATTCGGATCCATTCCGTGTATACTTTGCGTTTTTGATAGAAACGCATTATATCGTTTTGTGCCCTAATTAGTTGTTTTTATTTAGCTTAATTAGTAAAACCGTGGATAAGACATGGATGTATTCCAATCGATTGTCGAAAGAGTACGAGAATGGGGTATTATGATTCGTTAAGTTTTCTCTTGTGCACACCAAAGACCCCAGTCGAATGACATGTCCTTGCTTGGGTTACTAGTATGGGAGTCGGGTTGATGCAATTCAGTTGGCATCGTATTTAATACGGTATGAAATTGATAGAAGTTATACATGTTGGAATTTTCATGGTGAGAAAATTAACGGGAATGTTGAATCGGGGGATAATAGAACATATGCTTTAAACAACAATTGCACAGATACATACGATTATGATCGAGTCAAAGAGATTGCAGAAGCACTTGAAGAAGATCTTAAAGATTGTCCCAAAATGTTCGAGAGGTTGGTAAGCGATGCAGAGAAACCTTTGTATAATTTTTGTACAAAATTCACAAAATTGTCTGCGGTATTAAAGTTGTACAACTTAAAGGAGGGCGATGGATGGTCGGATAAAAGGTTCACAGAGTTATTAGCCATTATGAGAGATATGCTACAAGAGGATAATGTTCTACCAAATCGAACATATAAGGCCAAAAAGATGTTATGCTCTATTGGCATGAGCTATGATAAGATACATGCATGTCCAAACGATTGTGTTTTGTTTCAAAACGAGTATGCATCGTTAAAAGAGTGTCCTAAATGCGGTGCCCCTCGATATAAGAAAAAGTTGTCTCCGGCAAAAGTCTTGTGGTATTTTCCTATAATTCTGAGATTTAGACGCATGTATCATAGTGAAACTGATTCAAGACACTTGACTTGGCATGCAGATGAAAGAATTATAGATGGAAAGTTTCAACATCCGGAAGATTCACCATAGTGGATAAAAATTGATAATGATTATCTTGAATTTGGAAAAGATGCAAGAAGCATTCGCTTGGCATTGTCTACTAACGGAATGAACCCACACGGTATTTAAAGTATCTCGCATAGCACATGGCCTGTGATTTTTATGATTTATAACCTACCTCTGTGACTATGTATGAAGCGTAAGTACATGATGTTATCTATGTTAATTGTTGGGCCTAAACAACCAGGGAATGACATAGACGTATAATTGACACCCTTAATCAAAGATTTAAAGTTTTTATGGGAGAACGGTGTGGAGGTTTATGATGGGTATAGGAAAGAAAGTTTCAACTTGAGGGCGATGTTGCTTGGAATAATTAATGATTTTCCAGCATACAGAAATATATCCGGGTACAGCATTAAAGGTCAAAAAATGTGTCTTATTTATGAAGATGGAACCAATACGACGCGATTGGACCTTTGTCAGAAGAATGTCTTTCTCGATCATCGTAGATTCTTAAATTCTAATCATCACTATCGTGGATGGAGAAAAGCGTTCAATAGAGAGGCAGAACAAGGTAGAGCTCCAACAATGTTGACAGGTGATCAAATTTTTGACAAGGTGAAAGATGTGAGTACTCAGTTTGGCAAGCCTTTTGCACATATACTTGTCAAGAGTGGGTGGAAAAAGAGGTCAATTTTTTTTGAACTGCCATATTGGAAGTCATTGTATGTAAGACATTTCCTCGATGTTATGAATATTGAAAAAAATGTATTTGACAGTGTTATTGGTACGTTACTCAATATACAAGGAAAGTCCAAGGATGACCTTAAAGTAAGGGATGACATGGTAAAGATGGGAATGAGAACTGAATTGGCACCCGTGAAGAAAGGAATACAGAAATATTTACCACATGTTGTTTACACTCTATCTAGAAAGAAGAAGAAAATATTGTGTAAGTTTCTAAGTGAAGTTAAAGTTCTAGAAGGCTACTCATCAGATATTAGAAGACTTGTGTCTATAAAAGACCTTAACTTAAAGAGTTTAAAGACGCATGATTGCCATGTTATAATGGAACATTTTCTACCGATAGGTATACGTTCTATTCTTCTAGAAAAATTAAGAAGCGCAATAACTAAACTGTGTTTTTTCTTCAAGTCAATTTGCAGTAAGGTGATCGATCCTGCGATCTTACCAACATTGCAAAAAGAAATAGTTGTTACTTTGTGTGATCTTGAAATATATTTTCCTCCCTCGTTTTTTGACATAATGGTTCATCTAGTCGTTCATCTTGTGAACGAGACACAATTGTGTGGACCATCTTATATGAGATGGATGTACCCTGCTGAATGTTATATGAAAATATTAAAAGGATATGTGAAAAACCGAAGTCGACCAGAGGGTTGTATTGTCGAACAATACATTGTTGAAGAAGTGGTTGAGTTTTGTACTGAATATCTGTCAAATGTCCAATCAATTGGACTCCCCAAATTTCATATTATAGAAGAAAAAAAAAAGAAGGTAAAAAGCTAATTGGAAATAAAGTTGTGACAGTAACAAGGGTCGAACGGGATCAAGTGCATTTGTAAGTTCTGCACAATGAGATTGAAGTTGAGCCATATGTTGAAATATACAAGGGTGTTCTCTGAGGTTTAAATACGAATATAAATGAGAATTAGATAGTAAGAGAGCATAATTGAAGTTTCATACGATGGTTTAAGGAACATATTTATTCAAAGTTTCGTTCAGATCCCGCTTTAATAACATAAAGGTTGAGATGTTTAGCATATGGTCCAAATTTGATTGTGTTTTCTTATAGTGCATACACAATTAATGGATACACATTTTATACCAAAGAACAAGATGATAAAATTACTATGCAAAATAGTGGTGTTACCTTGGTAGCTGAAGCAATGCACATATCAAGTGTGAAGGACTTAAACCCGAAATTTGCAAATCTGTCATATTTTGGTGTAATCGAGCATATTTGGGTGTTTGATTATGAGAAGTTTCAGATTCCTATATTTGGTTGCAAGTGGGTTGAAAATAATAGTGGCATACGAATGGATAAGTTAGAATTTTTGCAAGTGGATCTTAATAGGGTGGGGTACAAAGATGAGTCTTTCATTCTAGCCTCTCAAGCTAAACAAGTGTTCTATGTCACTGATCCGACAAGTACGAAATGGTCTATAGTGCTTTTATCTAACAAAGTAATTGATGAAAACATTAGAGATAAAGGTGATATTGATGTTAAGATTTAATCTTTTACCAGAAATGATTAAAATGAGAATGAATCATGTATTATAAATGATCATAATGAGCGTATTTGGATCAATCCAACCGTCTGTGTCGTAAAGAGATGAGTAGAATATATTCCTACTAAGAAAAGAAAGAGACGTTAGTGAAAAAGTTAATAGTATAATTAAAGCCTATATCATTCAATAAAATTTAAATATGTGTCATTTTATATATATTCAATATATAGATTATGGATTATGGATTTTTATATTTGTCATTTCATTTATATTTTTTTCTTTATTACAGGTCAAATGGCTAGTAATCAAGAAAACTCACAAGATGCAAATGCTCCAAATGAAATTTTAGATAGAGACTTTACACGAGGCATAACTATTATGAGGGAAATCATTCGTGATAGAGATAGAGGAGTAAAATATGATGTACATTGGAATGACGAGGAGCAACTAATTGAGCCTAATGGTGCAAAGTTGGCAAGATACATTGGTACACTTGTTCATATGCATATTCCAATCACCGCTTCTAGTTGGAAAATAGAAGAGTTGGAAATCGATAAAGGGAAAATTTGACCGAGATACCATATATATTATTATATGATTGTTTGCTTTTTTTAGATAATGTTTAAATTGGCTTATAATAACAAACAAGTTTCAAGGATGAGTTTTGAGGTTTTGAAGCGAACTCCAATATATCAACACAAGAATGGGTTGCTTTTATAGGCCAAAGAAGAGACAAAAATTTCAAGAAAATGAGTGTCATAAATCGCGAGAGAGCATCAAAACATACATATCCATACAAAAAAAGGTGTTTGGGATATACACGCTTACAGCAAAAAATTATAAGTAAATATAAATGCTAGAATCTTATTAATTGTCTCAATGTGTTATAATTAATGGTCTTATTATTTGTGTCAATGCATAGTTAGATGAGACGAAAAGTGATGAAATGTCACTTCCGGCACATGTTTTGTGGAAGGAAGCTCGTGTGGGCAAGGATCGAGTTGTTAGGGATGATGTTCAACATAATTATGATGAATTTGTAAGTATAACATTGTGTCTTTAATTAAATCAAAAGTTTATTAATATTATAATTAATTTTTTATCTCCACTAATAATTTTCGATATGTAAATGAATATCTATCTCAATCGGTATAGCGTAGGAGTAAACTAAATACACGGTCGGGTGACGACATGGTGTGAACCCAACCTCCTTGTATAAGCATCCAAGGAAAAGAAATCCTAGCAATCAAGAAGTGATGCAAACATTGCAAGAATTACAAGCATGAGTACGAGAATTGCAAAAGGATAAAGAGAGATATATGGCGGAAAAGTGTAGTTCACAGTTGAAAGAAACTAGTGACAAAGCTAGTATCAACTGTCAAAATAAATTTTCCGAGGTAATTATATATGTTATTATGAAATTAAAATAGCACATTTATGTTAATTGACATATATACACATTAACAATAACATATTTATTATTGGTTTAGGGCATTTCATCTTGTCAATTATACTTATCGGCACCGAATTATCGCCTAGTTGGCAAGGGAAAAGTTTATAACACATTGGGAATTTACTTCACCACAGACCTCTCCCTGATGGACATCTGAAAGTATCGGTTGGTGTTGCATTAGATCTGGATGCATTGCTACCGATACATTACACAGTCTCAGAAACATCATTGATGCGAGATGCAATAGGATCTTTTGTTGCATCGCCATTGGACCTCATTTTCATAGATGATCATGTATGTTGAAAACCATTATGAATCTTTAAGTATTCAATGGTTAATTCTGACCTTATTTTTTTACTTGGTAATCTTAGACACCTACAAAACTCGCATCTAAGGATAAAGGAATTTTGCAGCACGACGAGTCTGTTGCATCATAAAAAGAGGTACGTTTAAAGTGTTACTTATATGATCTGAATAAAAAACTGCATGATTTTATAATTTACCTAAGTTATATGATTTTTAGGTACCTGCTCAAGGGTCACATCAAGTGAGCCAAAAAAATAGTAGCGTACCCAACCAGAAAAGGGATCTAATTCCAAGGACCATGCGAAGAAAAATAGTACCTCGATTTCGGATGTGTCTTGACACACTTGTGAGAACATCAAATTTGATGAGTGGTGTTATTCGTCAAATGGATATGGAGGAAGGTATCTTTGGTTTTTCTTGCCTCAAAACAATTGGAAAAAAGGACATGGAACAAATTTTCTTCCATCAAGAGTTAGGCATCGGTATTGTACACTTATACATCTGGTAATGCGATCAATTTCTTATTTAATTAGCTGAACAATTTATTTACACATTTCAATAAAAATAGTCTAATGTTTATTATATTTTTATTTAAGGTTCTTGTATGACAAATTGATGTGCGGGAACCAATTATCAAACAGATTCCATTTTGTATCTTCCTCCCGTGTCAACCAACGGTTAATTGTTGACGATCCAGATTCAATAAGAGAGCACTTAGTTGAGAGATTCATGGCCAGCAATACAGAAAGCTTGTATCTTTGGGCGTATAATATTATTCCTACAGGGTTAGATATTTATTCTAAAATTTTGTTTTAATTTATAGAGAAAATTTTCTTCTAAACTTTTGTTTTAATTTATAGATGTTACTGGTTGTTGGTTGTTGTGGATCCTATAAAAGAAGTGGTCTATTATCTGAATTCGGTAGATGGTGATTGGACAAATTATCTGGAAATGAAGTTAACGATTGATACGTAAGTGAGATTGTTATAAATATTTGTGTGTATTTATATAATTAATTATTTCTGTGAGATTGTTCTAAATATATGTTTTTATTTTGTTAGAGAAATACAAGTATTTTGATCTCAAAGAGACGCTCGAGTACCACGGCCTAGATCATGCAACATTACATGGATCAAAGTGGAGGTATGTTAATTTTCACAATTTTATTTATAATAGTGATGCTACTTGATAAAACAAGGCAACTACATATTATTTGTTTTTCTATGTAGTGTGGTCAATAGCAAATCGATATAGATTAAGGATACTTTGTTATGAGGTTTATGAGAGAAATTATTAATTCGGATCGAATAGAGATTTCAATCACGGTGTGGATTTATAACTTAGGATTTGTTATATTTATCGCATATTTCATATAATTTATTACTTTTAACTAAATCATGCATATTATGTTTTGTTATGCAGTACTTTGAAGAATACAATTGTGCATATTACACGAAAAATCAGTTGGAAGAAATCAAGGAGGAATTGTGTGAATATTTGATTGAGAAAAGAATCATACAAGGTATTAATACATTATTGTGTGAAAAGTATTATGATACATTATTGTGTGAATACATTATTGACCGTGTTATTATGTTCATACCTTGCAGGACTAGGACCGTCCGCTCATTCTATTTTGGCAATTTTGAACAAATTTTATTAATTAGGACTGATTTAGTTGTTGCTAGGGCTGATTTTGTTAGGGTTGATTTGGTTATTGTTAGGGATAACTTTGTTATTGTTAAGGTTGATTTGGTTCTGTTAGAAATATGTGAATTGAATTATAATGGTGTACATATATTTTGGATTATAATGGTATATAATGTAATGGTATTATAATGTCTTTTTTGGCATATATTTTGGTATTATATTGACATATATTTTGGATTACAATTGAATATTATATTCCAGGTTTACAGGTTATTATTGACCGTGTTATTATTCCGGGTTTAAACCAAAATATAGACACCAAAAGCGCTGCCTATAGACACTTTAGAAAGCGCTTTTATTGGAAAAGCGTTGCCTTATGTATACTTTAAGCAGCGTTTATCCAGTAAAAGTGTTTTCTAAAGTAGGCCTTTAGCAGCGCTTTTCCTTGAAAAAACGCTGCCTAAAAATGCCTACAGAAAGCATAAAAAGCATTATTTAGAAAATGTTTTTCCAGAAAAAAGCGTTGCTAAAGGCCTACTTTAGAAAGCGCTTTTTAAGAAAAAGCGCTGGCTAAGGTATACCTAAGGCAGCGTTTTTGCCTAAACAAAAAGCACTGCTAACACCTATAGCAGCGCCACCTACGACACCGCTTTTAAGCGCTTTAAAGGCAAAAAAAAAATGCTTTCTTAGGTCTTTTTTGGCGTAGTGGACCCAAAAATATAATACAAATAAGCTGAAAATTACAAAACTCAGGTTGGTAACTGTTGAGATATTAGATATAATATCAAATATAATTCAAGTTAGATATGTTGAGATATTATATATAATATTAAATATAATCCAAGTTGGTAAGCACAAGCCCAATTATGGTTGTATATAAAAAGTCATAGTTTGTATCATTATTTGAACAATTCAAGTGAATAATATAATCTTTATTTTCTTATTTTTCTCTCTTTCTCTCCTCACTAAAAGTGTCTCACGCACTAACAAATTGGAATCCAGAGCTTCTAATTATTGTTCTTGATCGGGTTTTCAAGAACTTCACGTCAGAGATCGTGTTTCCAGGGCAAGTGAAATAACCATTGCTGGTGATAAGTGCATTACAAATTTTCTTCAAATGTTTGACAGAAAAAATTGGATCCGATAGAAAAAAAAGATGTAAGATAAAACTTGTTGATAATAGTTCGTTGCAAGTAGAAGGTACTGACAACATAGTTTTTCAAATAAGTAATGGAGAAAAAACTATGATCAAATATGTATTTTAGTTCCATGGTTTTATATTTGGCTAAATCATCTAAAACATGGTTCTAGTGATGTTCAACAAGATGTTTTAACATCTGCATCAACTGTCGTAGCAGTTTCACCTGTTATGCATTTTGCAGCCAGATGTCGAAGTAGATGTTATGACATCCTAATCTGATGCAACACGCACTGCTATTGGATATCCTTGAAGATTTAATTTGAAGATATGGGTATCTAGAATATTGTGTATTCATTATAGGCGCATGCATACAAATCAAGGATTTTGTTATAAACAAATGTAGATTTGATTTGTTACTAAATAGGATCGATTGAGACTTTTTAGGAAAAAATTTATGAAGATTGTTTCTATTTTTATGGAGAATATTGTGGAGAGATTTTTCAGGTAAAGATTGTAGTTGATTGAAGAGCCCAATCTAGACCACTCGCAACTTCATAAGTTATATAAGGAGATGTCTAAGACCTAGTTTTTAAGAAGCATAGTTTATTGTAAAACTTTGTGAAAATAAGGGTTTAGGGTTTGGTAGTTTCTTAGGTTATTCGTGTGTGTTTTTGAACATCCTCATATATCTTTTGATGCATTTGAGTTAATTGATTGTTGCTTGTTTATCAAGCTATTGTTCTCCTTGAAGCTTTGAAGCAAGAGTGAATATTGTTCTCAGTGAATATTTTAAGCAAATTAAGTATTTGTTATTTGGAAGTGTGTTCTTCCTGTTTGGTTTCTTGAGACATTCCTTAGGATTAGGATTGGTCTTTTATCACTGCGATGATTGGGAGTGAGAGGGGTTCTCATATCTAGGTAAAAGTTGTATTGAGTAGGGATTAAGTGAGAAGTTGTAAACGGGGGAGTTTAGCTTCGCATTAATACTACTAATAATAGATTTTCTTCCTGGATTGGTAGCCCCCAGAGTAGGTGGGTTACACCGATCTGGTTTAACATATCATTGTATTCTTTTACTTTTTGCAAATTATAATTCTACATTATTGTTATCTTGATGTTGTTATGTCCGCATATTTCATAACATTTGTTGTGACATTATGTGTTGTTGATACATATCTCTTGACTTCTATTATTGTGTGTGCCATAATTTCAACTGGTATCAGAGCAGACACCTTATTATGTTTACTAGGTGAGATTCAGGCATATATTTTCTAGCACCATAGAGAAAGTATGAGGATATAACAATACATCATCCATGTTGGATGGTTCAAACTATGACTGGTGAGTCAGAATGGTAGTGTTTTTGAAATTCATGGATAGCAAATCTTAGAAGGTTATTTTAAAAGGTCGGGAGCATCCAGTCATGAAGGAAAAAGATGGGAAAGAATCTATAAAACATGAAGAAGACTGGAGTTGACAAAAATGTGTTCAGGCTGATCAATACATGTACTGTAGCCAAGGATGGTTGGGAAATTCTCAAGAAAACCTATGAAGGTACTTCTAAATGGAAGATTTCAAGACTTCAGCTTCTCACTTCCAAATTTGAGAACTTAAAGATGAATAATTATGAGACAATTCAGGAATATCATATGAAGACTCTTGAAATTGCTATGCATCAAGAGCCATGGGAAAGAAGATATCAAAAGTAAGACTGGTCATAAATATTCTTAGGTCCTTACCTAGGAGATTTAACATGAAGGTCACGCTTGAGCTGGACATTAATATGTCTAATACCATTGTGCTTCTTGGAAAGCAATTCAACAAGGTATTAAAAAGATTGGACAGAAGAGGGAGACCAGATGTCAAGAACATCTCATATGACATCAGTAAAAAATTTGATTCTCAGAAGAAAACAAGAACATAAGAGAAGTCAAGTCAAAACAGAGGCATTTAATGTTTTGAATGTGAAGGATATGGTCATATCAGACCTGAATGTCCCGATTTCCCAAGAAGCAGCAGAAAGGTTTCATTGCATCTTGGTCTGATGATGATAAGTTAGAAGATGAAGATAAAGATGATTCTAAAACTGCCAAACTTGTGTTGGCGTTATCTGACAGATGGGCAGATGAAGTTGAAGCTTGTGATGAGAATGATGATCTATATGAAGACCTAGATGTGTTCTACAAGGATACTTGTGACATGTGTGATGAAAGCCTCAAAAAAGAGGAAGAACAAAAAAAAGATAATTGATGATATGGATAATTAGAAGAAGCAACTCTTATGTATAATTTCTAATCTTCAAAGTAAGGTAACCCGTTTAAGCTCCAAACTTGATAATTTGACAGAATATATAAATATGGTGAAAGAGGATAAAGTTGCCAAAGTTCATAATAAACTAAGAAGAATGTCAGAAGAAAAGTCCCTTCCTTATGAAAGGAATAAAAATACTAGCAGAGTAAAATCCTTACTTAGCGTTACTCACCTCTCAAGCAACAACGTCCAGAGATGGTGTCACCGCCATGAAATGTCAATCGCCACCGTGGTGATGCTAACACAGTCCAACCTAGCAGCATGCATCTCTAAAACTAGCAGATAGAGCTAAAGCTAAAAATGAAACCAGGAAAAAGAAGATTACTTGAAAACAAGGATGAGAAGGAGGACGGAGATGGTTCTGGTACAGTGGCGAGCGACGACGATGATGAACTAGCTTCAAAAAACTGATACCGAAGCAAGAAGGAAGAATTGTCAAACACGAAGGTCGTCTCTAGCCATCATTAGCCATATGACCTAGGTTGCACCATCACGTATGCTGTAAGGCATGTGGCTTGAGGCATAAAATTTATCAATCTCTCCAAATTTCATCAGTTGTTCGACTCCCCGTGCGACGGACACATAAGACGGCCTTCATTTTCCCATACGAGAACATCATCATAGAAACTACAAAATGTCCTCATCCTGATTAATGATCTCCAACGGCGCGTTCCCATCCTCGACGCATGGACAAACCTTAAGTCATCATTTCTACGACCAGTAACAATGAATTAGGGGACTCCTGTTCCAAACTGGCCTGGTAACTAAGCATTGCCCAATCCACTAATATTCTAGAATGGCCCTAAGACGTTGGCCCAATAAGCTTACAGCCAGCAGAAGTTATGTTTACCTTCTGCCCGACAGTTGTGGCCATATGGTCGCAAGACCCCAAGAACGACAAGTTCATGCCTGGCCGTCACAACGGCTAATTTCAGGCACCACTGCCTGTTGCAACGTCTAGTTAAGGGCATCCTCCCCAAAATAACAAGCACTAGGTTCCCGTTCCCGCTTTCACGCAGAAATCTCAGCAGTTACCTATTTTTGGGGACCTAATATCCAGTCCCAAAAATAAGAACTAGTAGCCAAGCACTGGGGGTGTTATATAAACCCTCACACTTGTGAGGGTCAGGGATTCGATATTCACTTCTAAAACCCTAAAATTTCTCTTCTATCTCTTTGCACCCTTACTTACTTGAACATCAGAGTGTCTTGTAGGTACAC